>JAZDUH010000386.1:12425000-12725000 GCA_036419115.1 Scarus forsteni
ATTTATTGACCTGTTCTGGTATGAAACGAGGGAGATTTTTAAGTAAAGTGTTTTTGGGATTAAATCATTAAGTTATGTGATCCAGACTTTATCAACATCACATTCAAATATGAAACCATAACTGCAGGTTCAGAGCAGCTCTTTCTGATTCTCCTCTTTGTTTTAGATGGAGGTGGAGCCAGGTGGCCAGATCCTGCAGCATAACACTAGCCTGATGCTGACACACCTGTGAGGATCACTTTGGCCCCGCCCTGCCTGATGCTGACACACCTGTGAGGATCATTTTGGCCCCGCCCAGCCTGATGCTGACACACCTGTGAGGATCACATTGGCCCCGCCCTGCCTGATGGCTCCAGGGTAGATGAGAGACACAGACTGAGACCTGAGGATCACCTGAGGCAGGCTCATGGTGAGTGTTTACACCTTTTTCTTGGATGTTTATTCGTTAGTTTTTGGACTTTGTTGACTCTAACCTCCTCAGTGAAGAGAATGGTATGAATGAGGTCCATAGTGTCTGATGGAGAAGGAGCTGCTGGTGAAACAGCCTCAGTCAAGGGCTTTATAAAGATGAATATTTGTTTGTTTTGTTTAGTTTTCTTGAATCTGAGGTTTCAGTCGAAATAGAAGACACCTCCAAACCCTGGCCCGGTCTGAGAAGGTCCAGGTTTAATCTCTTTGGACTCCAGAGCAGAAGTAAAGAAAAAGAGCAGTGATGGAGTGTGAGCGCTGATGAAGCACACTTGGTCATCTGAAATGAATGTGGAGCTCTGTGATTTGCTCCGCTTTGAGTGCACGCTATATTTTTATTTTATAGGATCTACAGGATATAATCAGTCATACTGCGTATTATAAACGTGCTGTTCAGTGGAGCGAGAGGGTCGAGCGAGCACAGCACCCTGCAGAGAGAGAGAGAGAGAGAGAGAGAGAGGGAGAGGCAGACATGACAGTGGCTCTAAAACACACGAAGCACAAACACAACAAAGAAAGGCAGTGACAGCGACGGAGGAGGAGAGGAAGTGAGGGAGGACGGCAGAGAGAGGAATAGAGAGAGCGAGGGAGGGGGAAGGGAGAGAGAGAGCGGGGAGAGGGGGATGACATGATTTTGATTTTTCTCATTTTTAAAACCAAATTTACTGGTCACTCTTTATCATTGCACATTTCTGAGCTACACATTACACACATCATCATTTCTTCATGAAAACTTTAAGACAAATAGACTAAAAAATGATCAGAAGGTTTCTGAACAACAGATCTTATTTCTAACATCACACTGATAACACCACATCCTCCTTAAAGTACCCAGCTCTGCTGAGACCTCGTGATGGGGGTGTCCAGGCAGATCTGATTAGAACCACGCAGACAGAGACGTGGACTCTCTACCCTCTAGCCTCCTCTGGCTCACGTACACGGCCATCTTGGCCTGCCCCAGCACAGAGGTTTAAAACAGTAAAAACAGTTTTAAAAACAGGAACAGCTCAGACGGACGGGCACATTCATAAAAACAGAGAAAGATTGTCTCTGTCCCTGAAGCAAAGGGTCCAGAGCAGGGAGCTCATGGAGGTCTCCATGTTTTTTTGTCAGTGGAGGTTTATACAGAGACCTCCAGGCCGATTTTGACTCCCACAGGTTAAGCTGACCTCGCCACAGGGCATCCCTCTGTTCAGTGTCTATCAGCAGTCTATCACCCTGCAGTCAGAAGTGGACCCTCACAGTCTTTGAGGTCTGTGGTCAGCTGGATGAAGGGGTTAGGGTTGAAGGGGGCCTGTGAGCTGTCTGAGGTTTTTCTGTGGAAGTGAACTCCAGCATTTGGAGTTCAGCTTGCCCTTCAGTGATTCAGCAGCTGCTGGGGGACTCTGCAGCTCCACCATCTGCCCAGAGATGGTGGAGCTGCACAGCTGGGACAGTCCAGGTCTGTCCCATGGAGGACGGACTCCTGTTTTGGTCTCTCTTTTCTAACCAGATCCCACACATTAAAGGCACTTTTATAAAGACGAAGCAGAGAGAACCTGTGCATTATTAAAGCTGGAAGGATAGTGAGGAACCATCGTCTTCAAGGAAGAAATGTGGTCAGAATAAAATCCTGAATGATGGTGATCGGTGAATCACTTAAACGTTTGGCCAAATCAAATCAAAGAAAAACGACAGTAGAACTCAAGGGTGTGTTTAACAGTGAAAGTAAGAGCATTTCCACACACACAATGTGAAGGGAACTCAAGGGACTGGGACTGAACAGCTCTGTAGCCTTAAGAAAACCACTAATCAGTAAGGCTAAGCAGAAAAAAGGCTTCAGTTTGCTAGGGAGCATAAAGATTGGACTGTGGAGGACTGGAAGAAGGTCATGTGGTCTGATGAGTCCAGATTGACCCTGTTCCAGAGTGATGGGAGCATCAGGGTAAGAAGAGAGGCAGGTGAAGTGATGCACCCATCATGCCTAGTGCCTACTGTCCAAGCCTGTGGGGGCAGTGCTGTGATCTGGGGCTGCTTCAGTTGGTCAAGTCGAGGTTCAGAAATATTATGGTCCAAAGAATGAGCTCAGTTGAATAAACTGAAGGACCATCACTGGGTCTTCTCTTCCCTAATGTCACGGACATATTCCAAGACGACAATGTCCGGATTCATGGGGCTCAAACTGTGACAGAGTGGATCAGGGAGCAGAGTCCAGACCTGAACCCCACTGAGAACCTTTGGGATATGCTGGAGAGGCTTTGTGCAGTGGTCAGACTCTCCATCATCAACACAAGATCTTAGAGAAACACTTATGTAACACTGGATGGAAATAAACCTGTGACACTGTAGAAGCTTATCGAAACAATGACAGTAAATGTGCGCAGTAATCAAAGCTGAAGGTGGTTTTTATTTATGTATTTATTTTTTTGGCCAAGCAGTGTATATTGACAAATAATAAACAAACAGAAGACATATGAAAAGCAAATGAACATGTATTGGTAGATCAGATCTAGGTTCAGCAACATAATGTGCCCAAAGTACTACATAGCCACAGATCTCAGTTATATTAGTTAATGGCAACCTCACCATCTGGAACCCAATCACTTTAATCAGCACCTCTCTATGACGTCATGGTAACATCCCCACTTCTGCTAATACAGCTCCACCCTGTTTGTCAACCTGAAAGACAGTTTTTCTAGAGCAGCTAGTTTCACTAATTGGATGAACCACAGAGACTGGGCAGGAACAGTGGAGGCTTTCCAGTTTATTACCAGAAGTTTCCCAATACTGTGAGAGCAGTTTGGGCCCATTCAGCATTGGAAGGAGTTAAATCTTTCAACACAGTGCGATCAACCAAGACATATAAAGTTAAAGAGTAACAGGGATGTGCTGGCCAATATTGTTTTGATAATTATGATCATTAGACCATAATTCCTGAACTTTTGATCAACCCCACAGCATATGACTCAAGTCTCCATTATGTACAGAATACCTCCAGCACCCTGCACCCTCCTGCAGCCCGGCCCTATGGAGCCTGGAGGGTCCAGCAGACTCAGTGTAATATCTTAAAGAAACAGATAATTCGAATGGAAACCAAAGAGCCCAGAACAACTTCAAAAGAGATTAGAGGTGAACTCCAAGGTCAAGGTATGTCAGAATAGGATCACACCATCCATCACTGTTTGAGCCAGTGGACTTAATGGAGGACATCACTGTTGGAAGAAATCATAAAAAAGGGAGACTGGAATTTGCCAAACTGCATATTGAAACATGGAGGAGGCTCAGTTATGTTATGGGGCTGCTTTGCTGCATCTGACATAGGGTGTCTTGAATCTGTGCAGGTACAATGAAATCTGAAGACTATCAAGACATTCTGGAGTGAAATGTGCTGCCCAGTGTCAGAAAGCTTGGTCTCAGTCACAGGTCACGGGTCCTCCAACAGGATAATGAGCCAATCACACAGCTAAAAACACCTAAGAATGACTCAGAACAAAACACTGGACTATTCTGAAGTGGCCTTCTATGATCCCTGATCTAAATCCTGTTGAACATTTGTGGAAGGAGCGGAAACATGCAGTCTGGAGAAGACAGCCTTCAAACCTGAGACAGCTGGAGCAGTTTGCTCATGAGGAGTGGGCCAACATACCTGTGGACAGGTGTAGAAGACTCTCTGAGAGCTACAGAAATCACCTGATAACAGTGATTGACTCAAATGGTTTGAGGTAAAAATCCAACAGCAGCCTTTTGGCAGACCGGCTTTGTACATAAAGTTGTTCCTCCTCATCCTGTTTTCAATGTTTTTGAGCCTCATCCTTGGTCACAGGGATTTCTGCTGGAGAGCCTGATTAAAGTCCATCACCTTATTTTTTACTGCAGATGTTGACCTCTTGATGTTCTAAAGTTTCCTGTCCTGTGCCTCAGAACCGTCCTTTATCAACTTAGGCAAGTTAGCGAGGACCCTGGCTACCTTGCTGTCAGTGGCTGTGGAAGCACTGCTAACTGTTAGCTCCATGCTAGCCTTTTCGTTAGTCAAAAGTCAAAATAACTTCTGGTTTCCAGTTATTTTAGCGTGTGTCCGAGGCAGTTTTACCAAGTAACTGTGGTTCAATCAAATTTATGCACACGTTTGTTTCCAAATTTCAGACCAAATCTTTCAAGCAGCCATCCTGCTTCTCCTACCACCAGACTCCCCAGACTCAGATTTTTAAAAACCTTTAAATTCAGCTTGACAGTGTCCTCCACAGAGGGCCTCTTGGTCCAGTCAGCAGTCTGAACAAAAGACAGACGGGGAGCAGCCCCCCTGCTGTCTGGATGAACCAGGCCACTCTGTGGGATTTTATCCCAAATAAAATCAAAGAAGCTGTACCTGAGACAGGAGAAGGGCCAAGGGGAGGACGAGACCAGGGTCTTTACAGCCAGGCGTAGGACATTTTAGGGAGAGGCCACTCCCATTTATTTAAACAACCTGAGGTCTCATCTCCAGGAAGACCCCCTGTACCTCAGGCTGATGCCACCATCACGGCCTCGCAGAGGAGATAAAACCAAATAAACTACAGTGTTAGCTAAAATCTCCAAGTCTCTCTTGGAGTTTAAAAACAGCGCCTGAGCGTCGTGTGCCCTACAGGTCTGACTTTGTGCTAAGGGGCTCAAGACCCACTTTCTTTCTCCTCAAAACAGTCTGAGGCTGTGTCCGAAGAATGTCCGAAAACTAACGTCCCACTCATACTAAGTGTGACGTCAAAATGAGTATGTAGTGTGTTCACATTAGATAGTAAGAAAAGATTGATTGTGCGAGAAATACCCGAATGTATACTATGTCGGAAAAAATTTAAGTATGCGGGTTCGGCATACTAGTCACACTCAAACGCCCCATAATGCATTGCGAGCTCCATAATGCATTGCGGCATGCATTATGACTGGCATTCAGCTAAAAATCGAGAGGGGTCTGGCTGCGGACCTGCACTGACAGGACCCTACGTTGCAGACCTGCAATGAGAGGACCCGACGTCACGTTACGCCGACGTCACGTTACGTTTCCTGCACTGACAGGACCCTACGTTGCAGACTGTCACTACCTGATCCGTACGGCTACCCGATTTGTACTGCGCATGCGCGAACACTGCGTCACTTCCTCTCGAGCCGTGACAGCGATATAGATATATACACGATGGATTCAGACATAGAAATACGTATGGATCGGGTAGTGACTCCTGTCATAGATACTTAGTAAAACTTGGCGAAATCTGCCCTCCTCAGAAGTTTACTTGTAAGGATTGTCTTTGACAAGGTTCATGTTACATATAAGAGTTAAATGAATCACCTGTGTGATACAATTTAGTGTAAGACGATAGTATAAGGCCGTTAGCTGTTAGCAGCTAAGTTAGCGGCTAACGGTCATTAACTGTCGTTAGCTTGTCACTACCCGATCCGTATATGAAAAAGAATTAAAAAAGTATAAAAAAAACGTAACGTGACGTCGGAGGTCTGGGACATCTGCACCGTAGGGTCCTGTCAGTGCAGGCAACGTAACGTGACGTTGGCGTAACGTGACGTCGGGTCCTCTCAGTGCAGCGGGTCCTCTCAGTGCAGGTCTGCAGAGCTGAGTCCGGTCTGCAGCCAGACTGTCTTGTAAAAATCAGCCACTAGCAAACTTCCCATTTTCAAAATAAACACACCTTTTATTATCTCCTTTTAGTTCTTTAACGCTTTTGTAAATGGGCTCTTGTTTTGGAGCCGACCGGAAGTTTCTCTGATAGCATAATGGCATGCATAACAGAATGTCAGAAATGCTGAAATGAAATTTGTATCCGTGCGTTTTATAGCTCAAATTACCACATTTTGGTATTCTACATGGGGACTTCTCACCTAAAATGCTCTCTGAACTTTCAAATGTGGCAAATCAACAGAGATATTTGATAGCCTGGTGTGCTTCTGATTTTTGTCGTCGGAGGTTTGAAATGCATCATGGGAAACTTAGTAGTATACTACAGTGTGAATGGTTGGCATTCTAATCATACTTATAGTATGTAGTATACACATGAGTTTGTAGTATGTAATACGTTAGTATGCCATTTCGGACACAGTCTGAGTCTGTCACAGAGCACCATGTTTCAGCAGGAGCTCACCCCTTTTCCACCAAGCTGGTTCCAGGGCTGGTGCTAGTGCTGGTGCTAGAGCCAGTTCGCAGTTGGTTCAACTGCGAACCTGTTTAGAACCGTTTGCTTTTCCACAAACGGGTGCCGGCCAGAGGGCTACGTCATCACGTCAATGTATACGTCTGTATACGTCACGCTAGTTTCCCATAACAACTAGCGCCGAATTCAATTGCCACTACAAAGATGGAGGACTACGTTGCGGTTCAAGTGTTGCTGTTGGCTTTTCGAGCCTTCCTTTGTAGAGCAAAAGTTGGCGATCCAGCAAGTTAATGCTACTCGACGATTATGCAACGAACAGCGATCACGCTTGAGAAGACGAAGGTAAGAATGCTTCCGTGTTTTTACTCTGCTTTGGTGCTTCCGTGTTTTCACCCGCCCCCACCCCCTGACGTAAGCCGTAGCCCCCGACGTAAAGTGGTTCTTTCTGCTGGCCCAGCAAAGAGTTGGTGCTTGCTAAGCACCGGTTTTGAGAGCCAGCAATCGGTGCTTAGTCTGTGGAAAACCAAAGAACTGGTGCTAAGCTGGCTCTAGCTCCGAACCAGCCCTGGAACCAGCTTGGTGGAAAAGGGGTAACAGAGGCAGAGGAGGGAAAGGAGGAGCTTTCAGACAGGGAGTGATGAGCCGACAGCTTTCCTCCTCATAACTGTGATGATAATCTGATGATGACAGTAACAGATCATGGTGTTCAGGTACCAGATGTGGTCTTTGTTGTCGACAGCCACATGACCAGCACAATAAATATGTTATGGCAGCATTATGAAAATAAAAGTAAAAATAATTTCTGTGCTGACTGGAGTAACTCTCTTCTCCTCTGCCTTCCTCAAACGTTGGTCCATAAGCTGTTCGTATGATCACCAGGAACAGCTTAAACCTTCACTGGGGTCCTACAGCACTTCACTGGCTCCTGTTAGAGAATTTAAGTTCCTCCCATACACCTATAAGGTCATAACCAGCCTTCCTCCCCCATCTCTGCAGCCCCTCCATCCCCCTCACAGTCCTCTTACTGCAGCACTGTGGGAGCCTCTGAAAACAGGACTCTCTCCCCTTTCTTCAAATCCACAACTAAAACCATCATCTACAGCTCAGATCGTCTGCAGCTTGAATCACTCTGGAGTCTTCAGGCAACTGTTAGCGTCTTTGCGTGCGTGTGTGTTAGCATGTTAGCATGTGTTATAAATGTTTAATTCTTGGGTTATTTTCAGAAATGATGTCAGAGCACTCAGGCTGCAGACTCAGTGTAACGTACATCAGAACACTTTAATCTGAACTCAAATTTAAGTACAAAAATTAACATCAGATTATCATCAGTCAGGATTTAAAGCTTTAATTTACATCATTTAACTTTTTAAATTTCATGTTAATATTTAAAGTTACCAAAGTAATTGTCATCATATTAATTAAGATGTTGTTAGTGGCCCGACTAAAACTTGATTAGATTTTGCTGGTGATCCAGATAATGTCGATTAGTGAATGATGATTTTTGCTCAGTGACTGTCGAACTAATATTGATATCAGCGTGATTCTGAGTGCCCGGTGTGTGTTTTCATTGCATTCATGCATTCAGGGTCATAGTGGTGGTAAGTTTATCATGGACGTAGCAGCAGGATGTGAGCTGCCTCAGCGAGGTTTGCTTTCTCGTTGTCGTGACCATCAAAGTCATGGTCTTTATCACCATGGTGATTTTCATCTTCATCTCGTTGACATGGTTGGAGTTGTTGTCGTTGTCCTGATGGTCACGTTGTCGTCATCGTGCTGTTTGACAATAAGGACTCTGTTTGTCCTGCAGGATCTAAAGAGGGTCCTCTCCTTCCCTCCATACCCCGGGGACTACCTCCACCCTGTGGTCTACGCCTGCACCGCCGTCATGCTGCTGTGTCTGCTCGTCTCCATCATGACCTACATCGTCCACCACAGGTGAGACTTCAGGTACCCTGTGCTCAAAAACTGTCCCCTCTGGACAGTGGATCCATCTTTTCCTTTAGTGAATGAGCTGTATGACCTTAAATGTACTAAAGAACATGTAATATCAGATGTGATAAAGCACATGTATGATATGAAAAGGTCTCATTTTTCACGCGTATGTTTTAAGATAATTGTCACAGTGTTTTGTCGTATAAAATGTATTTTTATTAATATATTTTATCCACAAACCCTCTTCTCTTCTCTTCCCTGGCAGTGTGATTCGGATCAACAGGAATGGTTGGCACACACTCCTCAACTTCCTGTTCCACACCGGGCTGACATTTGGAGTTTTTGCCGGCGGCATCAATCAGATCAGCGTTCCGCTCGTGTGTCAGACCGTGAGTTTGTTTTTCTCTCTCAGGGAGATTTCACAGGTCTGACTGACCACAGAGAGAGAGCACACACATGTCCTACAGTCATCTCGCTCACCACAGCATCATGGCCGCTCAGTGTTTCAGCTCTCCACAGATCCAAACAAACTAGCCCCTAGGAGCGAAGGTTTGAGCTCAGATTCAACAGTGTGATCAATAAATAAATCAATCAATAAAAAGTCATGTTTTTGGTGAACACCTAACTGAAGCACTCTGTGATCTCCTCCTGTCCAAACATCAGTGAGATCACAGAAACAGAGGCAGCAGGCAGAACAGCTCTCATCTGTTTCTACTGATTATTGATTATATTCAATCAGCTCTTAATTCATGTCTCTATTGAGTATTGATGGTATTTTATTAATTTTTAATCTGTTTGTATTGACTATTGATTGTCTTTTGTCACCTCTGATCTGAGTAATGTCTCTGTTTGTGCAAAACCCAAAACCAGTGAAGTTGGCACATTGTGTAAATCGTAAATAAAAACAGAATATAAGGATTTGCAAATCCCTTTCAACTTATATTCAATTGAATACACAGCAAAGACAAGATATTTAATGTTCAAACTGGTAAACTTTGTTATTTTTTGCAAATATTAGCTCATTTGGAATTTGATGCCTGTAACATGTTTCAAAAAAGCTGGCACAAGTGTCAAAAAAGACTGAGAAAGTTGAGGAATGCTCATCAAACACTTATTTGGAACATCCCACAGGTGAACAGGCTAATTGGGAACAGGTGGGTGCCATGATTGGTATAAAAGCAGCTTCCCTGAAATGCTCAGTCATTCACAAACAAGGATGGGGTGAGGGTCACCACTTTGTGAACAAATGTGTGAGCAAATTGTCCAACAGTTTAAGAACAACATTTCTCAACCAGCTATTGCGAGGAATTTAGGGATTTCATCATCTACGGTCCGTAATATCATCAAAAGGTTCAGAGAATCTGGAGAAATTACTGCACGTGGGCAGCAAGCCCCAAAACCAACATTGAATGCCCGTGACCTTTGATCCCTCAGGCGGTACTGCATCAAAAAGCGGCATCACTGTGTAAAGGATATCACCACATGGGCTCAGGAACACTTCAGAAAACCACTGCCAGTAACTACAGTTCGTCTACATCTGTAAGTGCAAGTTAAAACTCTACTATGCAAAGCCAAAGCCATTTATCAACAACACCCAGAAACACTGCCGGCTTCGCTGGGCCCGAGCTCATCTAAGATGGACTGATGCAAAGTGGAAAAGTGTTCTGTGCTCTGACCAGTCCACATTTCAAATTGTTTTTGGAAACTGTGGTCGTCGTGTCCTCCGGACCAAAGAGGAAAAGAACCATCCGGACTGTTATAGGCGCAAAGTTCAAAAGCCAGCATCTGTGATGGTATGGGGGTGTATTAGTGCCCAAGGCATGGGTAACTTACACATCTGTGTGAAGGCACCATTAATGCTGAAAGGTACATACAGGTTTTGGAGCAACATATGTTGCCATCAAGCAACGTCTTTTTCATGGGCGCCCCTTATTTCAGCAAGACAATGCCAAGCCACATTCTGCCGCGTGTTACAACAGTGTGGCCGTAGTAAAGAGTCTTGCGAATTACTAGACTGGCCTGCCTGTAGTCCAGACCTGTTCCCCATTGAAAATGTGTGGAGCATTATGAAGCATAAAATACAACAACGGAGACCCCGGACTGTTGAACAACTTACGCTGTACATCAAGCAAGAATGGGAAAGAATTCCACCTGAAAAGCTTCAAAAATTGGTCTCCTCAGTTCCCAAACGGTTACTGAGTGTTGTTAAAAGGAAAGGCGATGTAACACAGTGGTAAAAATGACCCTGTGACAACTTTTTAAAAATGTGTTAAATTCTAAGTTGATAATTATTTGCAAAAGAAAATAATAATAAGAAAATAAAGTTTCTCAGTTCGAAAATTAAATATCTTGTCTTTGCTGTGTATTCAATTGAATATAAGTTGAAAGGGATTTGCAAATCATTGTATTCTGTTTTTATTTACGATTTACACAACGTGCCAACTTCACTGGTTTTGGCTTTTGTATTTGGTTTTATATCTGTTATGATCTGTTGTGTTCTAATGCTTTAAGCCCTCCAATCTCATACTTTAAATTCATGCCATTTCGCTCATGGTCAATGTGAAATGGACTTGAGCTTATTGAGTTCTTTTCCAGCCTTTTTGACTCTTCAGAGCAGCTCACACCCATCCACTCTCACATTTACTCACTGATGGTTCAGATTTGCTCCATCAGTATCATTTACCCATTTAAATGCCACTCACACAGCAGTTGGAGTGAACTGGAGCTAAGTGTTTTAGACACATTATCATGTAGCAGCCCTTTTATCTCTTACACTTTTATTTCTGGTCTCATTCCCATCTGATGCCCTCATGTCCTGATCTTCAGCCCCTTTCTCTCACACCGTCATGGTGATCATGACGATTACAGAACATCTGAGCATTTTAGTTTCTTTGTGGTCAGCTTCAACGTCTAGAGCATCATGAGAAACATTTCCTTTTATGTGACATTAATGATCTGTTTTTTACCAGAAACATTAAGAAACACCTTCACAGGTAAATGTTACTGTGTGTGCGTGACAGGCGGGCATGGTGCTGCATTACTCCACTCTGTCCACCATGATGTGGCTCACCTTTACTGCCACAAACATCTGCAAAGACGTCTCCAAAGACCCACTCCACGTCCCCGATCGCAAAGGCCTGGCCCAATCACCCACTGTCCTCAGGTGAGTCAGCAGGTAGGCCAGGAGTTCAGGTAGGCAGCAGAGGAGCAGGAGGTGAGCCAATCAGCAGCTGAGACACAAAGGGGGTTAGCCCCATATTTACAGATCAGTTTTCAGGTGGGTAAGTCAAATGGTGAGACAGATGACAAGAGACAAATTAGTTTCTTTGTGGACGAGCAGGTGACTCAGTGGGTGATTTAAAGGATAAGTTCGGTTTCTACAGCTTTCACATTGTTTATAGAATGAAGTAGAACAATATACTCACCCAGAAGGCTTTCCTGATCCAAACAGTGCTTCAGGAGATATTTAGATCCAAAATCGAGCGGCAGACATCCGTATAATGGTCGCACACGGGGCATGTATAGCGCCGCTCCTAAAACTGCATTAATCGTCCAAAAACTCATTAGTTTCACCAATATTTCATCATGGTCCACTCACGCTACTCCTCCATTACAGTCCAGACATGTTTTTGTGACTGTGCTGACCTTTGAATTGAATAAGAAGAACGCTTGCCTCAGTACGGCTCATTGTTTCAGGGGAAGACCGTTGGCTACACAACGACTTTCTTCTCCCAGTTTTGTGCAAAATGGATGAATATCTATTGGATGAAGATGTTGTGGAGGAGAACTTTGAATATGATGGGTGTCCTTACAGTTTGGAGCCAGAGTTGCAAAGAGAAGCAGTCTTCAGTTCAGAGGTCAGAACAGTCACAAAAACATGTCTGGAGTGACACAGACTGTAATGGAGAAGGAGCGTGAGCGGACCATGATGAAATATTGGTGAAACTAATGAGTTTTTGGACGATTAATGTAGTTTTAGGAGCGGCTCTGTACATGCCCCGTGTGCTAACATTATACAGATGTCCGCTGCTCGATTTTGGATCTAAATATCTCCTGAAGCACTGTTTGGATCAGGAAAGCCTTCTGGGTGAGTATATTGTTCTACTTCATTCTATAAACAATGTGAAAGCTGTAGTAACCAAACTTATCCTTTAACCAGAGGGTAAGTCAGTTAGCTGGTGAGTGAGTCAAACTCTGGGTTAGTTAGCAGGTGATTAGGTCAAATGTTGAGTTATTCAGCCCTTCAGATGTTTTGTAGGTTAGTCTATGAGTTGGTGTGTCTATTAGCAGTTGAGTTTGTCAGTCAGTTGAAACATGGATTTAGGCCACAGCACAACAAAAACAAACCAACTTTTTTGAAGCCAAAAATGATTTTGAATGTTAACACAAAAAATGCAGGGATGGAACTAATTTTGGGGCTTAGTGAAGTTTAATGAAGCGATACATGGCACCCCATTTATACAGTACCCCACCACATGCTCAATTTTTGTTTGAATTAAACTTGTGATATTCCAATTAAAAGCTCTGAACCTTGCCGTCTTCAGTGTAACAGCTTAATTGTTATTCAGCCATTTAGTTTTGCAGAAATATTCAAATCCAATAAAAAAAGAGATTTGGTTTATTTGTCTATTGATCACAAAATTACTTCACATTTGATGATTCTCTCATCAGAAGTACTGGCCCAGTAATCAGTGAATGGTGATAATTAAATCATGGTAAAATGTTCAGTAGTATATGATTTACTCTACTCTACATTAATCTTTATTCTCTGGAAAATTTGCTCATTATCATCTTCGGTGTGAGAAAATGTCAACCTTTTTTTTTTATCAGTACAGACAGACAATTGTCCAATTTTAACTGCACTACACCAATTTTAACTGCACTACATACACTAACATGGAGGGGAGGCGGGATGGAGGTGTGACGGTCTCTGCCTTAGCTCCTCAGGCTAATATCTCTTCTCTCTCTCAGTTACCTGAGAGCAGCAGTGATTGGATCGCCTGGTCCCTGCTGGGTATAAAAGCCCAAGTCATTTGCTGCGCTCGCTCTCTCTCATCCTACCCGGAGTCACATCTGCCGTCGGATCAGCATTTTGTTTCAGTCTATTCTTAAACCTCATACTTTAATAACATATATTTGCAGTTTAATAACCTTTGTTGTTCAATTTTGTTGTCAATAAATCACATTATTTACTGCAAAACAACGTGTTCCTCCCGCATTTGTCATGGCCCTGAGCCAGGTTATGACAAATTGGGGGCTCGTCCGTCTTCTACCCTCTCTTTAGGTAAGATTTGGAGCTTAGAATTTGTTTGTTTGGTGCTTATACTGCCTAGTCGAGATAAGTTTGTTTGTTTGTTAAAAGCCTTTGGACGTTAATAAATAATTAACATTTGAGACCGTTTTGGTACCCTACGCATCTGATTGTTGTTTGGTATACGGTTATTTGAGCTTTAAACTTTGTGAATTTGGAGCGCATTTGTTTGGAGTGGTCGATGCGCGCGCCCGTTCCTTTGTTCTGTTGTTTACCTGCCGCGGTAAATTTGTTTGCGCGCGTATGACTGTCTCGTCTGTGAGGGAGGAACTTCGTGTTTAAAAACTGTGAGGTGAGTTAAACTGTTTGTGTCTGGCTCTGTGGCATTTGTTCTTACCTTACTTTTGTTGGGAGAGCTTTTTCTTTTTGTTTACGCTGTGCGGTTGGACCGATGCCTGTGCGTAATTTTGCCCGTCTGTCTTCGTGTGGCATTTTTCCCTTGTAGGCTTGGCGCCGTTCCCCATATGGGTCCAGTGCGCAGGGGGTGGTTATGTGGCAGTAAAAGTGGCAGAAGCTTTTCTTCGGGGAGCATGTCCGTGGTTTTAGGAAGGTTGCTAGCCTGCTAGTCGCCCAACTGAGCCATCGGTCTCTGGTGCATAAGGACCCACCGCGAGTAACGGCACGAAGACAAGCGGGGAGCTTAGTTAGTTTTCATTTCTTAGATAGCGGGGAAAATCCGCACTTGGAGGGCTGTTTAATTCCGCTTGCGCGCAGGGCGTCGGTGTGCCGGCGTGTATCCGCGCATGCGTAAAGTTAGTTGTTGTTCGTTGTCATGGTTATCTGTCAGTGACGATGTCTGATATTAAGTTGTTTTTTGCAGATCCTTCAGTAGAGAATCTTGATCAATGTTCCAAAGAGCAGTTAATATTAATTGCTGAGCATTATTGTGTTGATATTGAAGGCGACAAAAGGATCAAAGAAAATATAAGAGCGTCTATTAAATCTAAATTAGTCACTGACGGCATAATGTCGGACGGTACACAAACGCCTCTTGATCCACCTGGTGCGTCTTTACAAACTCACAATTTAACTTTTGAGCAGCAGAAGGAAATTTTGATGTTGCAGATGGAACATGACAAAATGAAACATGAATTGGAAGTTAAAAAACAGCTTGAGGTAGAGCGAATCCGTCAGCTGTCTGAAAAAACCAAAATTGATTTGGAGAGTTACCGTTTGACTTTAATGAGAGATGGCGTGTTATCTGGAGAAGGCACAGAGGTGCAAACTTCTTCTGTGGGTCGCTTTGATGTTAATAATTTGCGCCTTTTGCCACGTTTTAACGAAAAGGACCCTGATACATTTTTCTTGTTGTTTGAACGTGTTGCCAACGCGAGAAAGTGGCCTGATGCTGATTGTGCCCTCATGCTCCAGTCCGTCCTCACTGGGAAGGCGCAGGAGGCCTATTCTTCTTTGAGTCATGAAGATAGTTCTAGTTACTCTAAAATAAAATCTGCTGTGCTTAAAGCCTATGAACTTGTACCCGAAGCTTATAGACAACAATTTCGGTCATGGGAAAGAAAACCTGGTCAGTCGTACGTTGAGTTTGCCAGAGGCCTGTCCACTCGCTTTAAGCGATGGTTAACTGCACTTGATGTCTCTACTTTTGATGGTCTCTGTGAATTAATGATATTAGAACAGTTCAGATCTTGTCTCCCTGAGCGTGTTGCAACATTTATAGTTGAGCAAAAAGCGTCTACTGCTGCTGAGGCTGCAGTTTCTGCCGATGAGTACGTGCTGCTCCATAAGGGCAGTTTCAGGGATCGCTCTGCGGCGCGTGATGCTGCGAGTTGGCATGGGAACGCCTCTGCCGCTTCGGAGGTGCGTTCAAGGACAGTGGGATTTTTGAGATCTGATTCAAAAAAATAAGACTAGCAAGGACAATGGTGCATGTAACTATTGTCATGAAAAAGGGCACTGGAAAGCAGACTGCCCTGTGTTAAAGGCTAAAACTAAGGGAACAAAACCTAATGTTAAACCTGTTGCGTTTGCTGCCCCTGTTACTGATGATTGTGTTGCTGAACTGCTTACCTCTCACTCTTGTGAGCCTGATGTTTTGGCAGCTTATGCTCCTTTCATTAGAGATGGGTTTGTGTCAGTTCCAGGTAATGAGTGGGTTCCAATCAAGATCCTCAGGGATACAGGAGCTTATGACTCTTTCATTGTTGAGTCTGTTTTGCCATTTTCTGAACAGACTAACACTGGTGATTGTGTTCTAAGCCGTGGGATGGGGTTGAGGATACTTCCTGTTCCTTTGCATAGAGTCTCTTTGAATTGTGAGCTTGTTCAAGGTGAGGTAACAGTTGGTGTGCGTCCAGCTTTACCAATTGAAGGTGTGCATTTCATTTTGGGTAATGGTTTGGCTGGTTGCAGGGTTTGGGGTGATGCTGCCCCTTTGCCAGTCGTTACATCCAATCCATCTGTGTCAGATGGGAATTTCGTGGTGTTGCCTGAGATTCTTTCATCCTGTGTGGTTACACGATCAATGACTGAAAAAGACAGTCAAGTTGACCCTGACATTAGTGAGGATCTGGTTCTAGAGGCCCCGTCTCTTTCTGAGTTGCCGTTGTCACTGTCACATGATGAGGTTGTGCAGGAGCAACGTGATGACCATTCGTTAAAGGGACTATTTGAACATGTTTTGTCTACCTCTGACATCAGCAGTGCTGTGTCTGGTTACCTCGTTGTTCAGGAAGTGGGTACCTGTAGGTGAGGATTGTGTAAAGCGTGATGTTTTCCAGTTGGTGGTTCCACAAAAGTTTCGTCCTCTTGTTATGAAAGTGGCACATGATGAGAGTGGACACTTTGGTGTGCGTAAGACATATTTAAACGTTCTTAAACATTTCTTTTGGCCCCGTATGAAGAAAGATGTTTCCACATACATTAAAACTTGCCATGTGTGTCAGCTAACTGGGAAACCTAATCAGTCCATCAAGCCAGCTCCTCTACAGCCCATTCCGGTGGTGAGTGAGCCCTTTACACACCTTATCATTGATTGTGTTGGTCCCTTGCCTGTTGCTAAATCTGGGTGTAAGTATCTTCTTACTGTTATGTGTCAGAGTACCAGGTATCCTGCTGCTTACCCGTTAAGATCCATTACTGCACGAGCTGTAGTTAAAGCTTTGTCACAATTTATTTCCATATTCGGCATTCCCAAGGTCATTCAGTCTGATCAGGGGTCTAATTTCTCATCTCACATGTTTGGTCAGGTATTAAAGTTGTTGCACATAAAGCAAAATCAGTCGTCTGTCTACCATGCACAAAGTCAAGGTGCACTGGAGAGATTCCATCAGACTCTCAAGTCTCTTCTTCGGGCATACTGTACAGAGCTTGACAGGGATTGGGAAGAGGGACTTCCATGGCTTATGTTAGCTGCACGGGAGGCTGTACAGGAAAGTACAGGTTTCAGCCCAAATGAGTTGGTTTTTGGTCACACTGTACGTGGTCCCCTGTCAGTGCTGAAGGATGGTTGTGTTGATGCTGAGCCACCAAGGAACCTCATTGATTTTGTCAATGGGTTCAGACATCGTTTGTTTGTTGCTGGTTGTATGGCTCGTGAAAAACTTTCTTCATCCCAGAGGAAGATGAAGAAGTTGTATGACCGTCGTGCTGAGCGGCATGAATTCTGTCCTGGTGACCAGGTTCTTGTGCTCATGCCTGTCATTAGTTCACCATTTGAAGCCAAATACTCTGGTCCATACACTGTGGTTGAAAAACAGTCTGATTTGAATTACATTGTGGTGACACCAGGTCGCAGGAAGTCTCAACGTTTGTGTCATATTAATCTCCTGAAGCCATATTATCAACGTGTGGTTAAGGAAGATTCAGGTGAGGTTGTGAATGGGGATGTTCACCCAGCCCTAGCTGTGTCACCAGGGACTCAAGCACAGGAGGTAGATGGGGTGCCTGAGCCCGATGATAGTCTTTTGTGTGGGCGTTTGAAAAATTCTGAAACTCTTTGTAATCTAGATAAATTGTTTGCTCATCTGCCTGAGTCCAAGCGTGCAGAGCTGGTGCAGCTGGTAAGTAAATATCCTTGTTTGTTTGGAGACATTCCTTCACAAACTGATTGGGCTGAGCATGACATTGATGTTGAGGACTCTAAGCCCATTAAACAGCAGTTTTACCGTGTGCCACAAGCTAAGCGGGAGTATTTGGATTCTGAGGTTTCATACATGCTGGACAATGGCATTGCTGAACCCTCATCATCCAGTTGGGCTTCTCCTTGTATTTTGGTCCCGAAACAGGACAGAACACCAAGGTTCTGTACTGATTTCCGAAAGGTTAATTCAGTCACAAAACCTGACTCATTCCCATTACCACGTATGGATGACTGCATAGATCAGGTAGGGTCAGCTAAATTTGTAAGTAAATTTGATTTGTTAAAGGGGTATTGGCAGGTTCCTTTGACCAAACGTGCACAGGAAATTTCAGCATTTGTCACACCGTCTGGCCTGTACTCCTACAAGGTCATGCCATTTGGTTTGAAAAATGCCCCTGCTACATTTCAGCGTTTGATGAACCGTGTAGTATCTGGTTTGAGTGGTTGTGCAGTTTATCTTGATGATTTGGTTATTTTCAGTGAAACCTGGCATTCACATCTTCAGCGTATCCGTGCGCTCTTCGATCGCCTGGCTGAAGCACATCTGACCATCAACTTGGCTAAATGTGAATTTGCTCGAGCTACGGTCACTTATCTTGGTCGTGTGGTTGGACAGGGTCGTGTGGCTCCGGTCCAGGCCAAAGTTGAGGCCATAGCTAAGTATCCATCACCAACTACCAAGAAAGAACTACAGAGGTTTCTGGGGTTAGTGGGGTACTACAGGAGTTTTTGTAAGAACTTTTCAACTGTTGTGTTTCCCCTAACTGAACTTCTTAAAGCTAAGGCTAAATTTGATTGGAGCTCAGAATGTCAGGAGGCTTTTGAAACTGTAAAGTCTTTGCTGTGCTGTTCTCCTGTCCTGGCTGCTCCTTGTTTTGACAGACCTTTCGTGCTCCACGTTGATGCCAGTCAGGTGGGGGCGGGTGCTGTGCTGCTCCAGAGCGATGACCAGAGTGTGGTGAGGCCTGTACCAGGGTTGCTGAAGCTGGGTGGGGGTGGACGTTTGGGCGGTTAAACTGGACATCAGGTCATGTATTAATCCATTTGTCAGTGCTTGTATGTTTGTGTTATGTGCTGAACGATAGTTTGGGTGATGGGTATTTGGTGTTTGAGATACACTTTTGGTGTTTAAGATACGTTTTTGGTGTTTGAGATACACTTTTGGTGTTTAAGATACGTTTTTGGTGTTTGAGATACATATTTGGTGTTGGAGATAAATTTTTGTATTTTGGATGGCTTGATTGGGTGTTTTGTGTGCCGGTGGTCCCCTTGGGACACCGACTTTAAGAGGGGGGGTGTGACGGTCTCTGCCTTAGCTCCTCAGGCTAATATCTCTTCTCTCTCTCAGTTACCTGAGAGCAGCAGTGATTGGATCGCCTGGTGCCTGCTGGGTATAAAAGCCCAAGTCATTTGCTGCGCTCGCTCTCTCTCATCCTACCCGGAGTCACATCTGCCGTCGGATCAGCATTTTGTTTCAGTCTATTCTTAAACCTCATACTTTAATAACATATATTTGCAGTTTAATAACCTTTGTTGTTCAATTTTGTTGTCAATAAATCACATTATTTACTGCAAAACAACGTGTTCCTCCCGCATTTGTCATGGCCCTGAGCCAGGTTATGACAGAGGTGCTGGGGGGTCGGGCGCAGCCTGTCTTAGGCTGTGACCCCTCTCTGCTCGCCTTTCACCTGCCTCACCTGACACCTGGTTCTCCTGGGGGGGTGGGGTGTAGCCGCGACCCCACTGCCGCATGCCCACACTCCGCCCCACCTGGCCTTGCTGCAGTTGGTATCTGGCTCACATGGGGGGGGGGCTGGGCCCGGGGGTTTGGCTCCTGGGGGGCTGGGGGCCTCTGGCCTGCCACGAGGGGGTGGGGGTGGTTGGGCGTTCGGGGTGGGGGTGGCTTGGGGCCGGGTGGACGGGTGGTGGTGGTGGTGGTGGTGGGGGAGGGGTGCTGTCTGCGGTGGGGCGGCTGCCCCGGATGCCCTGGTGCTGTCCCTTGGTGCCTTTGTGGGGATGGGTTGGTGCCTCCTTGGGTTCTGGGTCTATGTCTGGGTCCTGTGGCTCTGGCGGCCGTGGGGTGGACCTCGGGTGCCCTGGTGGCTCTGGGGGGGGCCCTTGGCCGCGGTCTCCCGGGGTATGATCTTTATGATGAATAAAGATTAATGTTCAGGAGTAGTGTCCTATTTTTTTCTTTTTTTTGGCAGTTGAATATTTGTGCAAAATTAAATGGCTGAATAGTTATTAAACTGTCATATTAAAGAAGACCAGGTTCAGAGCTTTCATGTGGTACATCATATGTTTAAGTAAAAATTTTAGCATGCGGTGGGTGTTGTGAAATAACTTTACAACTGTTCCAGGAGGACAGAGACATGCCCAGTGTTAACCCTTTCTCATCATCTGCTCATCACCTCTCTGCGAGGCCTGTGCAGGCTGGACCAGAGACAGGAAGAGCCAGGGGCAAAGGTCATTTCTGTCAGACTTTTATTCTGTTTAAGGACCTGAAAACAGACCTGCTTTGGGCTGAAATCAACAAATTATTTACAAAGATCATTCATCAGGAGGGAAATTCCTCAGATATTAATCTCCTCAAACCAGCTGACCTGCTGACCCTGCCTGAGAGAACTCGCAACTTAATGCTGACCTTTAACCACAGCGCCCTCATGTGGAATAACTGGTGACAGTTGCTTCTCAGATATATATGTACTGCTGGTATTGATTAAATGCTTTTGTTTTATTTCATGTTTAGAATAAGATTTCTGTACTGTCGGCTTAACAAGTATAACCTATAATGATAAAGAAACCAATGCATTTAAGTTTAATCATATATCGCTTGTTTATTTGTGTTTTAGGAATCATAACAGTATTTAATAGTTTCCTTACTATGACACCATTAATGTTTGGTATCATTATCTTCACTATGCAATTGTTTTTTAATAATTTTTATTAATTTTTTTTTTTTATTGTTCTTTTTATGTGGGTTATATTGAGCGGTTATTGAAGTCGACTAAGTTTTTACTAAATTAAAAGTTGAGAAAAGTTTGATATAGCTTGGATGACTCCTCCTCAACCTGGTAATGCCCATGAGTAAACAAGAAGCAAAAGACTCCTGCGGAGCCCCGCTCCTCAGTTGTTAGTTTTTAGTAGTTGTTGAGTAGTTGTGGTCTTGTCCAGTCTAGTAGTTTTTGTCTTTGCCCTCCCTGCGTCCGTCTTTTCTAGGACTCCACTCCCTGTTTGCATTTCTTTGATTTAAGTTTTTGTACACGTCTTGGTTTTTCTTCATAAGCCAGCTGTAACTCTCCATAGAAGCTTCTTTAAAGTAAATCATGATTTTTGTTTATTTACCTCAGAGGCGTATCATGAGGCTAGAGATAAAGCCTGTTTTTGACATCGAGAAGAGAATAGTCTTTTTCTTTTTTTTATATATTTTTCTGCCGAGACCTCCAAGCCCAGCTTCACCTGACAACTGAACCTGCAAGTCCAATCAAAGTCGGGACCCACTCATGTCGGTACATCTGGACCCATAGCTCTGTTGAGTATGGGCTTCTCCGCTCCCCTAATGGGAAAACCCCGAACCAGGACAGTCCTTCAGGCTCCCCAGTAGCTCACAGACCAGTTTGAGAGCCGATCCAAAAGCAACGTCATAGTAAGACTGTGGTTCTGAAATCCTCCAGATAGGCTGGTGTCTTGGTTTAATGCTCCATTAATTCCCCTTGATTTGACCTTTCTAAGGTTAATTTTTTAAATTAATCCCCCATAACCGCTTAATATACTTCAATATCTGCTCAGTATTCATAACTCCTTTCATTATTCTAAGCGTCATTACAACTTTGCCATTTAATTCTGTATTTAGCTAAGTTTTTGCCATTAAAGTTTAAATGGACCCTTCTGAATTTTAAAGGTTCTGTCTGTTGGGGTCTGTTTAGAAGGTTTGACATCCCTGTAAAGAAAACTTTCACCCAGGTTTATGAGATTGATTCCATTTAAATGCTAGCTCTCATGTACGTGATAAAGGCTAAATCTTTCTATAGATCAGTCTTATTAAGATCATTACTTGATAGTGCCCTTTTCTTCTCCTAATTTTAGAAATAATTAAACAATATGTTAATATTAATTTTATTATCAATGTCCATAAATATCAAACTAATTATCACACATGGGGCATATATATATATATATATATATATATATATATATATATCTACACAGCCCAAAAATGTGTTTTATCCCTATTTTTTGTGTTTACATTAATCCTTTTCAGTATTATGAGCTTCATAAAAGGTTGGTTTGTTAAGTTGTTCAGAGGTGCACATGAGCCAAAGCTGAGCCATGGCTGACATGTAAAGTGAGTTAGTCGGTGTTACAGTCAGTTAGTTGGTGAGCTAGTTAGAAGGAGAGATGTTAAATGGTGGGTAAGTCAGCCTGAAAGACGTTTTCTTGGTTAGATCATTTTTGGTGTGTCAACTAGCAGGTGAGCCATTAATAGATTAAGTTTGTTAGCAGTCAGGTAGTGGGTGGGTGAGATTGTTAACATTTAGGAAAAAACAACAAACTTCATAAACATGATAAAAACCTGTACAATGCTGAACCAAATAAATAGCTTAGCACGTAATACTAATGCTTGTTTGATCCTCCAGAGCTCTTGAGTTCATTTCTCTGTTTCCGTTTGAACCACGGATGTGATCTTTATGTGCTCTGCAGGTTTTACCTGGTCAGTGATGGCGTCCCGCTCATCATCGTGGGTGTCACAGCAGCTTTTAGCCTCGAGAACTACGGCAGCAGAGAAGGGGCTCTGTAGTGAGTATTGATCGTTCCTGATCGTGTTCTGATTTTGATTCAGCAGCTGAAGTTTATTGATCTCTTCTACTTTCAGCTGCTGGATGGCATGGGAGCCCAGTTTGGGAGGTTTCTACGCCCCTGTGGGTCTGCTGGTTCTCGTCATGTGCGTGTACTTCCTGTGCACCTTTATCCAGCTCAAACGCCATCCTGAGAGGAAGTACGAGCTGCGTGTCCTGAGCGAGGAGCAGCAGCAGCTTTCATCCAGTGATTCCAACCATCACTGCCACCCTGACCCCGGGGCCACCGCCGCCACAGACTGTCCCACATTCGCCACAGGTGTGTCAGTCCTGGCCAATGAGCACTCATTTAAATCTCAGCTGAGGGCCACGGCCTTCACGCTGTTCCTGTTCATGTCCACGTGGGCGCTGGGGGCGTTGGCGGTGTCCCTGGGTCACTTCCTAGACATGATCTTCAGCTGTTTGTATGGCGCATTCTGCGTCACTCTGGGACTCTTCCTTCTCATCCAGCACTGTGCCAAACGGGACGATGTGTGGCACCGCTGGTGGGCCTGCTGTCCGTCAAAGTCCAAGAGTGAGGAGGTGGCCAGTGAGAGACAGAACCACGTGCAGGAAGTCCATCAGCCTCACTGCCAACTCAGCTCGCCCTGCTCAGCAAAACCAGCGCTGCCCTCGCCTCACCTCCTGCAGAGCTCCTATAAAATGTCCCCACCACCACAGAGCCCTACAACCAATCAGAGCGGCCCCTGCTGCGTGTCCATGATGGGTCCTGTTAGCCCCGCCCCGATGTCCCCCCTTGCCGAGCCACTGTCCTTGCCCCGCCCACAGTCTCTGTCTGATGAGCTCCCTCGTCCCGTGCTGCCTCTCCAAAGCTGCCTTAGTAACCGTACGAAGTCCCGCTCTTTCAACAGGCCCCGCCCCTGCCTGCAGGACTACCGCTCCCACCTGGCGTCCAGCAGCATGGACGGGAGCGTGCACAGCTCCCACCTGGACAGTCCGCTCCTTGTGCCTCGCCTGGACAGCTCCTCCCCCACTCCTGGAAGTCCCCACCCGGACCTGCAGCTGCCCTGCCCGAGCCCTCACCTAGACCAGCAGCTGGCACCCTGCCACAGCATTCAGCGGCAGACATCTTGTCACAGCGTGCACGACTCCCTGACCTCCTGCCACGGCCACACACCCAACATGCACGACAGCATCACTTCCTGTCACAGCCTCCTGCTGCCGGCTCATGGGATGCACACCTGCCAGTGGCGCCTGTACGGCTCGGGGGAGCCCTGCTGTGACAAAGCCAACGCCTTCACCATGGAGTACCAGCACGACTCAGACACGTACGCTTCAAAGACCGAGAAACAGAAGGACTTACTGAGCGTGGAGTCGGAGTACAAAGCTTTCCCTCGAAACACTCTGCCTCGACCACACGCTGCTGTTGGCCGGCGAGGAACCATAGGACGAAACCGGAGCCTGCAGGAAGACGGCCTGTTTGGCTCCGATGCCACAGGAAACATCAGGACTGGGCCATGGAAGAACGAAACTACAGTGTAGTTTTTACATAGTTACACCTGTCCAACATGCAGTCCTGAAAGCACGTGACTCCCAGAGTGCTGTGGTCTCCACGCCTTCTACTTTAACCTCGAATCATGACTCAAGGTCACTTTGTGAAACTCTTTCCTTCATATCCAAATGTGCAGTTTTCAAGCTTTTATTCTGAAAGTCTGTTCCTGTTCCCTGAACTTGATGAAGCTGCAGTCACTAAGTTCTTGTCCGTGTCATAGACTTGAACCATCAGGGCATTTCAGATCTCTCTTTGCTGGACTTCTCCTCCTCAGGTTTTGATCTCCACTCTGCCCTGATCTGAAGCTCCATGAGACCAGACTGTCTGTTCCTGTACGAGAACAGAGTTAATAGATCTATGATTGAACATTATTCAAATTTTAGACTGACTTTAAAAAAATGGAGCCTGAAGAATATAAGCTGAATAAAATAAAAAAGTGAAAGATAACCATTCTCTATCTTTAAAATACTGCATAAATCAGTCTTCATGACCTTCATGACCTCAAGGACCTGCAGGCTTCTGAGCCACACTGACCCGAGGAAGGTCATCGATGACCACAACATCTCAGCCCAGTGTGTTGGCTTTCCAGCTGCAGGTGTAGATTCAACTTTGACTTTAATTTTTAATGTTTCTTCCTCTCTCTCGTTTGCATGATCAGATTTTCCTTGACGAGTCCGTCTTAATTGATATCGAACACGCCTGAACTTTAATCTCAAATCTTTACTGGGCTGCAGATTAAATCGGTATTTTTCTAAAGTCTGCAGCTTTGCCAAAAAATCGGATTCACTGTTTCTACTCTTTGAAATGTAAATGAAACATGTGCTAATGCTTTAAAATTAAATCTGCATAAACATAAAGATTAGTGATATTAAATCAATCATCAGCCTGATGCAGAGTGGGCGGAGTTTCACGTGTTTAACTGTTGAAATACATCTGTATTTGTTCATGTTGTGCATCTGCAAATGGTTTTATTTTTAGTGCACTTGGAAACACTAAATCACAGGAGCATGTGTTTTTTATCTTTAATGTGCATGTGTACATGTGTCATGTTTTTATATTTATCATCACCTTTTTAGAATATTAAGAATATTTTTATGGAGACACTTGATGTTTGGTGCCAAGAAGAGTTTTTGGACAAATGTTGCACTTTTCTGAACTTTCTTTATCCTCACCAGGTGAGACAGGACTAAATGTCTTAAATGAGGGTGCGCTCGCTGGCCTAGTGGTTATGTCCAGCTCAAGGCCCCTTCCCTCCCTCAGTCCCTCTTCAGGCCTATTCAGGTCTGTGTGCCATCATTAGGGCAAAAGGTCTGAAACATGAATAAGAAACTGCAGTGAGCCTCAGCGTGCAAACTTTATAAATAAACTTTGTACATTTAAATAAAGTTTATAAAATGTAAAATTATACAAAGCACAATTTATTTATTCAAATACAATTTGGTAATAGAACTGTGACCTAGGCAGATATTTTATATTTAAAAAATATATTTTTGAAGTCAATTAAACTTCAATACATTACCTTGGCACTTCAAAATGTTTACTCCATTGTGCTTTAGTTTACAAACTTGAAATAAGATGTTGCTTGAAAGTTCTAATATGCATTGAAGCTTAATATGACATTATATTATCGGGTAAAATTAAGATTTCACATCAAGGCACAAAGTTTGTTATATCATATCATTTTAATTGAATATCATTTTAAAGATGACAAGGACTTCAGCACTAGCTTTATTTTTATAAATATTATCCAAAACTGTCTTTTCGAGAAATCTTTATATATCTAAATATTATAATTTATGTTGACTTTGTGCTTCAGAAACAAACTCTGTCCTCTGAATATTCATTTAAGTTAACAATGTGCTATAAAGGACTAGTTGTATTTATCAAAATTTTTTAAATTGTGTCTGGAAGCATAAACTTGTCATCTTTATGTCTGCTGTCAAAATGACTAACACTGTGAAAGAAAATATACAAAACTAACTACACACAGTTTGTGTCCTCGCACAAACTCAAACTCAAACTCAGGTTTAAAAAAATCATAAACATTTCACATCATTTCATCAACACTGTTAAACCAGATTAACTCATAAGACACTAAACAAGCTTCAAACCTGATCAACAGATCCTCCACATGCTGGTGATTAATGTCTAAAAGTGATACGACTGATCTAAAGTTTAACACTGTTAAATTGATCCTGGTTACTTACTCTGGTCATTCTGTTGTAGAAATGTTAACTTTAACTTGATGTTAACTAAATCTCATTAGTTAAGGTCAGGCTGGTTTATCTAAGTATGTCTTGTTAGAGTAATCCTGTTTTTTTTTAAGGTCAATTTAGTTTATATAATTCTGTTTTTTGTGTTAGCCTGGCTTATTAATGGTGTTCTGGTTTATTAAGGGTAGTCTGATTGATCTAAATCTGGTTTATCAGGGGGTGAAGTCAACGAATCTTAACCAGTCATTGAAATCACTGAATTTTATCATTCTTAGGGATTTATTTCTTTAAATATTGCTTTTACTTTGTTCTTAAGCTTTATTTTTAGCTTTTATACAAACTTTATTCTTTTGTTTTTTTTATAGCTTTGTTTTTTTATGTCCTAACTAAATATGTTTTACTTAAGTATGACATTTATATTTTGATTTTATTGATTTGATATAAGTATTTTATTTTAAATGTTTTTTTTTATTCTTTAATTGATCAAACTATAATATATATATTACGTATATTTTCATTGTTAAAATGTTACTTTAACTTATTTTTATTTTTGTTATATTTTTGATAACATTGTTTTCAGTGTAACTGTTTTTTTTTTTATTGGTGTAACATTACAGAGTTGATGTTTTTTGAAGTGGGGTTGCTCTCAGTCCATGGCTTTATGTTAGCCGATATTGGGGGTGGACAGTAGCAGCACGTGGTGCCTCATCATTAACCCACTAAAGGTTAAAACCACACAATACGCTGCAGTAAGATACTTTGATTTAACTTCCCTCCTCAACACCCCTGTGTTTGGGACTACTTTGTGATGTGATGAAAGGCTAGATATCCTTCCACCAGCAACAAACTACAAACACTAGTTTCATCAAAATGGAACTAAAAATGAGCGACTTTGACCGGCGTAACGACGGCGTGGGTATTAGAGGACGTCTTTACGAAGCGGAGTAACAGAGGAAGATTTGCAGCAGGTGGAGCCCCAGGTAGAAATGTGATGGATGGCGGAGGAGCAGGACCTGGCGGTGGACTTTATCAGAGCTCTGTGACGAGGCTGTGGTGACTCTCCTCTGCCCCGTCTCTGCAGAGGGGGGTCCTGATGCCACATCATGAGACAGAATGCAGTGAAATCTGAAACTGGACTGTTTCTTTGTCTTTCTTCTGCATCTGGGACTAACACAGTGACCCATCTTTGTAATATCCAGGGAGTCAAATTTAAATCAGTTTGTGCTCCACCTGATCCAATGAGGGGAGCTGTTGGTCAAAAGATATGCTGTCCCTCGTCACATCACAAACACCCTGTCAACCCTGCTTCAGAAAAAAAAAACTAACCAAATGTCCACAAACTCCGTCGATGCGTACACGATGCTGCACAGACGGAGTTTGTGGACATCGGGTAACATGTTCATTGATTAACTGTCAGTCAAACACAGCGTTTACTTCCTGTCTCTGGGGTCAGATGACGTGATGACTGTGGTCATGTGACGTGTTGTTGTGCGTGTTTCTATTGAGCTTTAAGGTCTTCCTGTGGGAGGGGGCGTGGTTAACCTTTAACACTGATGATGTCATATTGTTGATGTGAGGTTTTAATGTTCAAATGTTTTTCACCTTCACAAACAAACAAGATGTTCATGTGAGCACCGAGCAAATAAAAATATACCAACGTGAACTGTGTTGATTCACTGATGCAGTAATAAATCATTAAAGTTGACATATTAAGCAAAAAAACACTTTAATGGCTTTTAAGCACATTTTGGGTTTTTGGCCTTCCTCCATGCCCACAAAATAAGTTAGAGGACAACAAAACCTCATACCTCTGTGGGTATGCTGTTACGTAACTGTATAGTTTTTGATTTGCTGATCAGACCCTGTTGGTCCACCTGAGTATACCCCCCCCCCCCCCCCCATATATAATATATATATCATGTTTTACTAAGGTGTTGGGCTTCATGTGAGTAAAGTCACTTTCTCCCACGAGTTGTTCGTGGGTGGGTGATAGGACCCAACCCAGTCTTATGTCGTGTTTATATGGACCGCAGCAGATGCATTTGGACTAAATCACATTTACATGAATTCCTAATTACAAACATACTTTTAGTTTAGTAAAGAAATGTGTTTAAATGTAAAACTAAAATATTTCTGTATATTCAATGAACAGAGACAGTTGATGCTTCTTTTCATACAGTAGCACTGGTACAGAGATTTGTTATTGAATAGGGGTAAAAATACATTATGAAGTCTAACTGGAGTAAAACAATCAGAAGAAGACTAAAAAGAAAATGTTGCAGCCTTGGGTCAAAGGTTATAATAAAGGAGAAAGCCAAAACAAATTTATAATTAAAATAGTTTATTTAAGAACTATAAAATTAACAAAATCTGTGTAATGAATATGTGCAAAAGTGTGTGTGTGTGTGTGTGGGTGCATGCTATGTAATGCTTGCAAGTGTGTGTGTGTGTGTGGATGGTCTTCTTCCTCCTGTGTCCTCTCTGTTCCAACGGCCCTTTGAAAGGGAAAAAAAATATAAAGACAGACTTTAGGACATTTAATAGTGCTTTAACATAGCTGATTACTGTCATCTATGAAGTACCTTAAGGGTGCTTCAATTTGAATTTAAGACTTTTATAGACCAGGATATGAATCTGACTGCTGTCAAAGCACTTTGTAAACCAATGTTTTTAAAGGTGCTTTACAAATAAAGTTTATTATTATTATATTATCATGAAATTTAAACCCAAAATGGCAAAACAGATAAAAAAGGATTGAGGGGATCATTTTGCAGCAAACATCATTCCTGACTATAAATATGAAATATTCTTCAATTTAAAAATCTTAAGTGCTGTCTGTTTTGATAGTAAAATCCACACTGATCATGAACACTAAAAAAGCAAAGAGTGTAGAAAAAGCACTGGTCATTGTTTTTTTTATGACCCACCGGTTTTGCTCTCCCCTCTGTGCTCTCATGGCACGGTTGCCTCACCTGTCCCTGGCACCAATCAACCATTTTGAGACCGCCTTTTCTTTCTTTTTTTTCTTTTTTTTTTTTTGGTATTCAAATTTTTATTGCTTTTTAACATATTTTGAACATTTTCAAATGACACAAATGAGACATAACCAAACTAAGAGTCTGGGTAAGAAAACACAGAGAAAAGTGATTATAATAATAATAACAACAATAATACTACTACTACTACTAATAATAATAATCAAAACATTAACAAAAGTAAAATCAACACTCATCTTACAACTTCAAGGCAGCCCCTACCCCCAGCACCCTTCTAACTCACTTTTCAAAGGCAGCAGTCTGACATAAGTTTGAACACTCCACAAGGTCTGGTTTATTTGGGCTCTTCCAGTTGCACATGAGCCGAGCTGCAACAATAAAACCGGTTACTGTCAGCTGAAGCTCTGCTTTAGTAAGACCTGGTGGCATTAGAGCCTTATCCATTAATAGACATAGTTGTGAGGATGCTGGTAAAGGTCGTTGAAGCCATCCCTCAATGTTTTCCAGCACCTCCTTCCAGAAAGGCAGTACTATAGGACAGTCCCATATGGCATGTGCCCAAGTCTTGATGACACTTTCTGTCCTGAGTCAGTCCCATTCTAAACAATTTCATTGGTGTAAAATAACACCTGTGCACAATCTTATAGTGGATGAATTTACTTCTTGCATCCCTTGTAGCCCAGCCAACATTTGAGATCACATCCTGCCATATGTTTCCACTAGTGGTGTGCGATTACTGTAAGATTTGGTATCGATCCGATACCGATCCGATACCGTCAGTATTGCCGATACCAATATCGATACTGATACTTGCGGCGCTCCTTTCATGCTACTCCACCCTTTCATTTGGATTTTTAATTAATTAACTATTAGTTAATAGTAGGGGTGTAACGGTACACAAAAATCACGGTTCAGTACGTACCTCGGTTTGGGGTCACGGTTCGGTACATTTTCGGTACAGTATGGGAACAACGCAAAACCTTGTGTTTGTTTACCATGTTTATTAAACCAAAATTTTCTTATTATACAAACTGAAAAACAAAATAAATTCAATGTGCTGCTTGGTAATTCTAATAAGTTAAATAAAATAAATAAGCAACAAATGTATAAAACTAAAAATAATGAGTTTCTTTTTAAATTCCCGGCTTACATGTGGACGACTGGGTACTTTATACCGGGGCTCAATCACCTTTAGCATGTGTTTAAAACCAGTATTTTCCACAGCTGAATATGGTCTTAGGTCAGATGCTATAAAAACGCTGATGGATGCTGTTATAACTCTGGCCTGATCTGAACTGTCTGGTAGAGGCTGCTTGAATGCAGACGACAGTTGAATTTGCACTACAGTGTTTTTTTTTTTCCCTTACTGTGGAAATCTTTACAATTGAGCCATGGCGGCTGGTTGAAAATATTTTTTGTGGGGCTGAGGTGACAATACATTATAAGAATTCAAATCAACAGTTGTCAGAATACTTCAATTCAGTAATAATGGTCTAATCTTCTTAAAATTGCCAGTTTTATAAACAAAGGAAAGGATGATTTTGAGTTGGTCTACTCCCACCTGCTGCCTGCTGAGACAGCGGCAGATATGCTTGTTTTCAAAACTACAGAACCACAAGTACTGTAAACAGAGGGCTAAGACTTTAGTTGGATTTCACAGATTAAGGCTGTACTCATGTCAAATATCTATTTAAAAAATGAAGCAAAAAATGTGAAATTAGGTCTAGAGCTCACGCTACACTCTGGCAGCCGACCAAACTCCAGAACTCGATTACAACTACCGGGCATAAGCAACAGCAACGAAACAGACAGAAACACAAACACTGATCCAGTATCATGTCTCACAAGAACGAGGCTGGAGCCTCTTTTCAGAAGAAAATTCACCAGAGTTCAAGACGATAACAAACCAAACCCAGTCTAAGTCTGAGCTGACCAGCTGTCTCTACAGCCCGTCTGTGAACACAGATTACACAGGAACAACTCCAAAATGACTGGAAAAGTCATAATTACATCTATTTGCTTGCAAGTTGGACAGAAAAGATCATTCAGCATGACAATCTGTTTCTTATGTGTCTTTGGTTTAATTTCACACATTAAGTAACCAGTAGCTTTAGTAAACTCCCAGTTAGCCCATATCTCTGATTAGCAGCTCACAGCCCCATATCCTCCACACAAAACACCGACACAAACTCTGTATTAAAATGAACTGTTGCTCACCCACTGACAATCTTATGATCTTCATCAGCCGATGAATTCAGCTGCACCCGCTGTTCATCTTAAACTTAAACATCCAGCCATGAAAAAATGGGTCCTCTGGTTCATTAAAGTTAGGTGTTGTCCTCCGTTTGTTGGTAGTTTTGTGCTGTCCTTTTGTTTTTTATCCCTCCATCAGCTTAACGCCTTCACCGATGTGAGCATGCTAAAGGCGGATAGCCAAACCTGTTTTCTCATGTATATTTAAGTAGCCATGTGCTGCTTATGCAGATCAATAACTTTGTGATCGCAAGAGCACCAATCACAGACCACTTTCCTCATGAATATTAAAAAGCCATCCCTAACCACGCCAATCGTAGACGAGTACCGCATGAATATTATGTAGCCATGTGCAGTGGCTAACGTAAACTTACTGTAGGCTACTCTTTGAGTACAGCACTGTACCGAACCGAACGTCCATTTTGAGCGGTTCGGTACGGATACATGTACCGTTACACCCCTAGTTAATAGTAATCCAACCAGGATAGTTTATAAGTAAAATACTTCATTAATGTAACGCCGAGTTTAATCCACGGTCCCTCAGGAACGGCCAAAACTTCAACAGCGTTAAATTCAACATAATATAATCATGTTTTAGGGCTGTGGGAATGAAAGAGCACGGGACAACTGCTGCTGTGCTTTGTGATGCCTTTAATGACCTCTCTTCAGCGTAGGAGAACATCACTTTGAATGAGTCTGACACCTTCATTTCAATTCAATGATAGACATAACACTAAAATCAAATAAGGACTATATAGTAAAAATCAAAGTTACTGAGACAAAAATAAATCTCATCTTACATACTTTCCTCTCTTCAAATGAAATGTCCTCATTTCAAAAAAGTACTGAAAAATAAATCTCATCCAACAGTAAACTAAGAGTCAGACTTGTGAACAGAATAGCAATCAGGAACAATCTGACAATGCACTTGTCTAATATAAATACGTACAGGGACCAAAACATGGCACAATATGCAAACAAGATTTTTTTTTTTGACATTCTTTTTCCATATATCACCAACATGAGGATTTTTTTTTTCACAGTAATTCAACCTTAAAGGTATGGCATACTCTCCAAAACAAGAATAATAATAAACATCCAGCCAGAACTGAATCATTATGTTTTAACCACAACATTTCTGTTCCTTTTTTTTTGTTGTTTGTTTGTTTTTCTTTTTCCTTTTTTTTTTTTTTTTTTTGTGGATGTCCTCTTTTGATCCTCTCAGTAATGCCTGTCACATATCTCACACCAAAAACCGCTGTGGTCTCCTAACAACTGTACTGCAAGGCTGACTGACTCGGAACCTTGAGAAGGAATGTCCAGTGGGGCAGGTGAAGAGTTGTTATCAGGTGTCGAAACAGCATCCTCAGAGTCCTGTTTAAGGAGGAGAATTCTTGACATAGCATCAGCATTTGTGTGTTTTTTGCCATCTTTATGTACAATTGTCCATTGATAAGGATCCAACTCCAGAGCCCAACGACCTCGTCGCCCTGTAGGGTCATGTGTAACATCCATCTTTCTCAAACTTAAGAGTGGACGATGATCCGTGATGATGGTTAAGGGATTACAACTCAAATAATATCTAAAATGTCTGACAGACCACACAATGGCCCACAGTTCTTTGTCATATATCGACCACTTTCTCTCAGTGCGGGTCAAAACATATGCTATAACCCGTTCTGTACCATTTTGAACCTGAGAGAGCACTGAACCAACTGCAAAGTTAGATGCATCTGTACTGAGAATAAATGGCTGATGAAAGTTTGGAAATGCCATTATCGGAGGGGATGTAAGTGCATCTTTTAATGTCTGAAATGCAGTGACGCATTCTGCTGTCCATTCAAATGTCACATTTTTTTGTGTGAGTCTGTGGAGAAGAAGAGCTACAAAAGCATATCTGTGCACAAAACGCCTGTAATAGGAGCAAATGCCAAGAAATGCTCGAACTTCAGTCGGTGATTTTGGCTGAGGCCATTCACGAATCTTGTCGCTGTTCCCCGGGTCTAATGCTAGACCGTCCCTTGAAACAATGTGTCCCATATATTTAACAGCTGATTTGCAAAACTGGCATTTCTTTGGGTTTAGTTTCAGTCCTGCCTCTCTGAATGTAGTGAGAATGTCTGTCAAGTTTGTCAAATGATCTTCAAAGTCACGGCCCATACAGATGATGTCATCAAGATAAATGACACATGTCATTTATATGTCGGCACCAACCCAGAACACAGCCACGCCTACATTTGGAGGTTTCGGATTGGCCAACACAGCCGCCAACACCACTGCTGCTGCCACAACTCAGTCCACATTCACCTTTGGACAGTCGTCTTTTCAAGGTCTTCATCATCCAATGAAGACCTCTTAACACAAGCTCCATAAGTCTTTGAAAAGTGGGTGGAGAGTTTTTCAGTCCCATTGGCATCACCTTAAATTGGTAGAGACCGTCGCCTGTTGTAAATGCTGTTTTTGGTCTGTCAGAGGGATCCATTTCCACTTGCCAGTACCCGCTTGACAGGTCCATGGTTGAGAAAAACTGAGATCCAGACTGTCATCAACTCTGGGGATAGGATGAGCATCAGTGATAGTGACAGAGTTCAATTTCCTGAAATCCACACAGAACCTGTAAGTGCCATCCTTCTTTCTTACCATCACAACTGGACTGGCCCAAGGGCTTTTGCTGTCCTCAATCAAATCTTGAGCCTTAAGGTCCTCAACCTGCCTGTAGATTTCTGCTTTCATGGAGGGAGAAGTGCGGTAGGCTCTTCGTGAGATGGGACTGTCACATTTTGCTGTAATCTTGTGTGTGATCAGTTTAGTCCTTCCAAAATCATGAGGGTGCTGACTGAACACATCTGAGAATGACTGTAACGTATCTTTCAGCCTTGTTTGTTGTCTACTCGTGAGTTCAGGGTGTGACACATCTGGTAGTACAGTGTGTTTAGAAGCAACTGGCAACTGTATGTTAATGTTACAAACAGACTGGTCTACCACAGTGTACTCATTATTGCTGCTGCTGGATGTTGCATAAAAAGTCCCTATCAAGGTACCACAATGTAACATGACATCATCACTGGAGGGGTTTGCAACTTTTACCAGGATGGAACCATTGTGTACTTCTGACAGAGTCCTTGCAAAACCAGTAACTGACTGATTTGTGTAATGGGGTTCAAATACACCTTCATAATCATGAGGGATTAGCCCTTTTAGTGGTACATGAAGTTTAGCATTAATGACCATTTCCGACATGGCTGGAACTGTAACTGTAGTAGAAACTGTGACATCAGTTAGTTTAGGAACATACTGATGTGGGCTAACCAGTGGCACTTCTTTGTGATCTACAACAAGAGACATGTTTCTGGTGTTCACAATAATGCCATTAGCAACCAGAAAATCCCAGCCAAGAATTAGTGGCTTTGTACAGTTTCTCACCACCTGGAGATTATGTGACATAGGTTTGTGGGCAATACTCAGATTAACAGAAACCGAGCCCACTGAGTCAAGAGGGTCACCTGTGACACTAGTGAGAGGCACAAACTGCTTCATAATGGGCTTTTTGTGAAGAGCACTAGTAGACATTCTAAAATCTTCACTGATTACTGAAATATCTGCCCCAGGGTCTACAAAAGCATGTACCACAGTGTCCTCAATCACAACTGACACATATCTTTTTGACACATTAACTTCAGATAAAACATCTCTGGTTAAGTCAGACTGTGTCATAGTATTGTCCTTATGGGCCTGAGAACAGTCTGTAGCTGGCAGCTGGCCCTCATTGTCAACTACTTGTAGTTTAACCTACTTCAGCCGCCGTGTGAAGTAGAGTGGAACCGGACATGTCCAGGACTTGGACTCCGCCGATGAGACCAGTAGTCAGAAGAGTTGTGACGTGTGTCCTTATGTTGGCGTTGTACCTGCAACTGTAGCTGTTCAACACATTCCGAAAGTGTCTCTAGTGTTTTCTGCATGTTTCTGAGGTCATCTGAGGTTGCAGAGTTAACATTGAGAGAAGGAGATGGCATAGAGAGGTGAGTAGGTGCAGCAACAGGAACATTAGGTGATACGGGTGACTGAGAAATATACTGCAGAGTGTTTTGAGACGAGAACACCCTACTAGCCTGGTGAGCAGTCTCAATCTGGATGGCAAATTTCAGAGCAGCATCCAGTGTTGTCAATCCTTGTTCATGACAGCGCAGCTGAAGATAAGGGTCAATACCAGCAATGAAGCGCCTGAACTTTTCTCCATCCTTAGCAGTCTGTCCATAAGTGGGAAAAGCTTCGTCCACTAGTCGACTGATTTCTGCAGCAAACACGGGAAGGGCCTCACCTGGCAGAAGCATACGTGCATTAATATAACTCTGAAATGTGGTCACATAAGCAGTCTGACCAAATACAGCTTTAAGCTTGTCTTTAACAGCACTATAGTCAGATTTCACAGCATCAGATAGGCTGTCCCAATAACTAAAAGCAGCACCACCCAGGCGTGTGGGCAGTAACTTAGCCATGCTGTCTTCATCATAATTTGGAGTGGCCTGAACAGTCACTTCAAAACGTCTGCACCATTTTGAGAAGTCTTCTTTCCCATCTCCCATGAAAACATGTGAAAAATCCCCTTTCCAAAATTGCGGCAGCACCTGCGCAGGGCCTGGTGAAAACGGCAGTTCATTCCACAAGTTCTGACTGCTCAAGTTGTAATAACAGTGCACAACCTCGCAGATGAAGCACAGTCTTAAATACAGTCTTAACAGTTGAGGAAGATGACTATTTTACCTACGGCTTTGAGTTACAGTCTTAGCTTTAGTGAGCAAGGTGCAGGTCTTTCAGGTCCCGTCATCCAAAGTTGACGTGCAAGTACACCAGCAACAGTGAGGAAAATCCACGAGGAGAGCAGGAAAAAAAAAATCCCCTACATTTGTCGTCCTCACTTTGATGCAAGAGAGAAATAAAGTCCATTCATAAACGAGTCCCAAGCAGAAGAAGCTAGCGTCGGCTTGACAGTCGCGGCCGTTCACATGCAGAGTAGAAAAAAAAACGCTGTTTCGCAGCACATGTAGCTAGCTTGCTGATCCCGGTGTTGCACCAAAATCAATCTGTGACCCGTCAGAAACTGTGACCAAGGCATAGCAGACCCATGGATAGCAGAGACTTCTTACCCTTACCCTTGTTCTAACCCTAACCCATTCTGCCCCCTGCAGTCACAGTTTCTGACGGGTCACAGATTTTGGTGTAACACCGGCAAAACTCTCAGCCAAAAACTTGCAGTCCACAAACCCGCTGCCACCAGTGTAACGCCGAGTTTAATCCACGGTCCCTCAGGAACGGCCAAAACTTCAACAGCGTTAAATTCAACATCATGTGGCAACTCGAGGATAGAGTTTGGATCAATTTGGTTTCATTTTAAATTGTCATTATTTGTATAAGTGCCAGCAACGCCACCTTGGGAATTTCGCCCAAGGAAATAGTTTTTACCAACCCAACACAGTTAGGACACACAGGTTCGTTCTATTTCAATGAGAGCATGAGACGTGGTTCCAAATTCCAACAATTACTTTATTTTTATTTAAGACAGTATAAAAAAATAGACCGTTAAAAGTTTACCATACACACGGGGAGTATTGGATATTATATCCTGAAACTGGTGTGTGGGATAATTGACCACTACAGGGGGTTCCGGTCAGAGAACACAGAGTCATCAGATAGATTCATCTCCTTTACTGAAGCGATGAAATTGTACATGCATTTGGTGCTTTGCTTTAGTGACTGAAATAAACATGAAAACAAATCCAGATGTCTGATTAATTTCTTCATTTATACTATTAACTTAAGCATTAAATGCTTTCTAAAGTATTCAAACATAAACAGTTTCTTCTAAACTCACATATGTTTTAACTCACATGACTAATGATTAGCATAGAGCAATTAAGATCTTCAGTTATCATAACATTTAGACTGTACTAGCATATGTAACAAACAGCATAAAAACAGGAATCTGAACAGTCAATATACTTCTGTACAACAGAATATTATCCTCTATTTTCTGTGTTAATCTTATACTAAAACATAACTCACATCATCATTGACTTCTGCACCGATGGAGACCGCATGGAGAATGGTAAATAACACAAACTAAGATCATACAGGAAGAGGAAATAACTGTGCTTTCAAAATAAAATTTCAAAATAAAACTCCCCTCAAATCAAATCTCCTTTACATGAAGAATTCTTAACAGCCGCCCCCATATTTGTGCAGCAAATGTGATCAAATGAATTCTTCAAGTGTCCTTAGTGTCATCTGTAAGGCCTGGTAGCTGGATCAGGCGAGCAACCGGTGTATAAACCTTCCCGTTAACTTTGACCTCTGCAGCTCTGACACATCCATCCTGACTCTGGACTGTTTTCACAACTCTCCCAACTGGCCACTGAGCTCTGGGAAGTGTTGGGTCGATGATCAGAACAACTTGGTCAACAGTGAGGTTACCTAATGGCTTCTGCCATTTGTGTCTGGTCTGAAGAGTAGGTAAGTAGTTCCGGGTGGAATGGATCCAGAACTGGTCCACGAGGTTCTGGCAGTGACGCCATCTCCGCCCCCCCCTGTCTGCTGCGACATATACTACTTCCCGTCATGTTGCATCCCGCCTCCCCATGAGCAGGATGTTTGGTGTGATGGGGTCTGGGTCTGCAACATCAGAGGACACATACCCGAGCGGTTTGGAGTTCAGTATCCCCTCCACTTCCACCAACGTTGTGTACAGTACTTCTTCAGAGACCACTTGGCTCCCGACTGCAACTTGGAGACTGGCCTTAATGGATCGAACCTCCCTCTCCCATACTCCACAAAAGTGTGGAGCATTTGGAGGGTTGAACTTAAAGTCGATTTGATAGGCTGTTAGTTGTTCTCTTAGTGTTGGTTCCATAGCTGCGAAGGCTTCATGAAGTTCTCTCTCTGCACCTCGGAAATTGGTTCCACAATCTGACAGAATCTCCTTCGGTCTACCTCTCCGAGCGATGAACCGACGCAGAGCCAGGAGAAAAGCATCTGTATCCATGGAGTTGAGAAGTTCTATATGAACTGCTCGGGTTGTGAGGCACTTAAAGATAACACCCCAGCGTTTTTCTGACCTCCTGCCTATCTTAACATGATATGGTCCAAAGCAGTCTACACCAGTCGAGAAGAAAGGTGGACAAAGGAGTCTGAGACGCTGTGGCGGCAGGTCAGCCATCAGTGGGACCTTTGGCTGGGCTCTCCAACGCTGGCAGGAAGGGCAATCATGCTGATGATGTCTAACAGCCTGTCGTCCGCGTAGAATCCAGAACCGCCTTCGAAGTTCTGCATACACCCGCTCTGTACCAGGGTGCAACAGACGTTCATCGGTGTCTTTGATGAGGAGTTTTGTTGCCTGATGCTTTGGGTCCAACACAATGGGGTGGATCTCATCCAGGTTTGAGTCCTGTAGTCTGCGCAGCCTGCCTCCCACTCGAATTAGACCTGTAGAAGAGTCCCACTCTGGTGCAAGACTGGCAAGACGACTGTTATTTGGCACAGGCTTTTGTGCTTTAAGAGCAGTCACTTCCTCTGGGAAGCTGTCAGCTTGGCAACTTCTTAGCAGCTGAAGCTCTGCATCTCGAGAACTAATGGTCTGGTTGGGTATCGGGTCCTTTGCCGCCCCCTGTACTCCCTGACATGCACAGACAAGTACAGCCTCCACTAACTCTTTCCATGTGCTGAACTGAGAGGCATCAGGGATATTGTGGTTGGAAGGTGCTGCAGTTAAGTAGCAGAAGGTGGTGCTTTTCAGTTCGGATGGGTCCACTGTTGTCACCTTCTCTGGCCTCTTTGGCCAGTTCTCAACACCTTCTTTGAGGAATGATGGCCCTTGCCTCCAGCGACTACACTCAGCAAGTTGCAGGAGTGGCTTACCCCGAGTGATATCGTCTGCTGGATTGTTAAGGGTGTCAACGTATCGCCAAGCTTGACGATCAGTCAGCTCCTGAATCTCGGACACCCGGGTTCCCACAAACACTTTAAACCTGCATGAGTCGGACTGAAGCCACTCCAAAACTGTAGTGGAGTCGGACCACAGTATTGTTTGCTTGATTGTGAGGGTTAACTCTGTCTCCAAAAGCTTAGTTAGCTGAGCACCAGCTAATGCGGCACAGAGCTCGAGACGGGGCATTGACTGTTGCCGTTTTGGTGTGACTCTTGACCTCGCCATCTCAAACGAGGTATGAACTGTATCTCCTATGAGTACTGTGAGGTAAGCCACTGCTCCATATGCACGTTCGGAGGCATCACAGAACACATGAAGGCTGTACTCAGGATCCAGATTATCCGAAATAACTGGTGAGCAACATCGAGGAATGGACACCTTATCAAGGTGTTGCAGCTCATCTTCCCATTTCTCCCAAGCTTCACAAAGTGCTGGAGGAAGGTCTCTATCATCCCAGCCTCTTTGTTTGGACCAGAGCTGTTGGATCAGCACCTTAGCTCGTGTTGTGAAAGGCACGATGAACCCCAAGGGGTCATACTGGCTCGCTAGCACCTGATACGCCGTCCTCATAGTCAAACTTGCATGTTCAATGACTCTGTACTGGTAGCCAAGATTGTCGGTGGCGCAGCTCCATCTTAGGCCTAAAGCCGGCTCTTGTGGGTCCACTCTGTTGTGGCTCAGCCACTGCTCAGAGGCTGAGGATCTGGCTTCTGCTGGAAGGTGGGCTAGTACTGATGGTTGGTTACTGGCCCATTGTCTGAGATCAAACCCCCCCTCAGCTAAAAGAGTGCGCAGCTGATCTACCCTTTGTGTCGCTTCGGGTATCGTAGGGAAGCTCTCCAGGCAGTTGTCTACATAGAAGCTCTGCTGTACTGACTGTAGTATGTCTGGGTCTTTGCCCTGTTGATTGCGGGCATGCTGTTGCAGAGCAAAGATGGCGCAGCAGGGACTGCTAGTCGTCCCAAAGGGGAGCACCTGCCATTCGTAAACATCAGGTGGGTCTTCAGTGCGCAGGTCTCTCCAGATGAATCGAAGGAGAGGTCTGTCTTCAGGAAGAAGACGAATCTGGTGAAACATAGCTCTTATGTCCCCGCTTACTGCCACTTGATGCTGTCTGAATCGTAGTAGGACACCCAATAATGATGGACCCAGCACAGGTCCTGGGAGAAGTTGATCATTCACGGAGATTCCTTGCTGCCTGAAGGAACAGTTGAACACTAGTCTTGGTTTGTTGTTGTGGGTCACAAGATGGTAAGGCAGATACCATGACTCTTTCGACTGATCCACCTCCTCCGGTGAGAGTTTCCTTACATACCCAGCCTGGACGAGTTTGCTGATTTCAGCAGCAAGGAGAACTGCCTTCTCTGGGTCTTTCTTTAGCCTTTTTTCTGTACCTCTCAAATGAGCCATGACAGAATGGATGGAACTGTTAAGTTTGGTCGCTCCTGACCTTCTGAGAAGGGGTGTTGCATAGCGTTGCACACCTTCTATGTCAACTCGCTGTGTCTTTGTCTCAAGAAGATCCACAGCTTCCTGGTCCTCACGAGATCGAATGACCTTCTTCTCATTTCTAAAGGGTAGAACATCAAGCTGCCATAACCTTTCCACATTTCTGAGGAGGACATCATTAGGGCTCTCAAGCGAAGTGAAGAGGCACTGTTGCAAAGGACTCTGTTCCTTTACAGCTTCTTCAGCACCTTGCAATGCCCATCCGAGAGCAGTATGGATGGCGACAGGTGCACCATTTGTCCCGCGACGAACTGGTTCGATGGCAGTGATAAGATGTACATGATCTGATCCAAGTAACACCAGAGGTCGTGCTTTGAAGAATGTCTGCAGTGGGACTCCACGTAGGTGTTTGTATTTCCGTTGAAGTCTCTGAACTGGATAAGTCTGCTCTACAAGATCGAGACCAGAGGCCGTAAATGCTCCTTCCACTTTGTGACGCTTACGAGCATTACCTTTGGGAGAGATTTCGAAGTTCACCCTTTGACCTTGGAGATGTGTAAGGTCTGTACGCACTGTGCGTAAGGCAAGGGTCTCACACTGACCGTTCAGATCAAGTCGTTGGGCAACCTCTGGTAAAATCATTGTCCGTTGAGCTCCATCATCTAATACTGCGAAGGTCTCCATTGACTTTGTACCACTGTGTAACAGTACTGGGACGACTTTCAGGAGCACTTTGCCTGAGGACATGCTAGGTGTTAGGTAAACTCGACTCTCTGTAGCTGATGACTGGTGGTGCACTGAGCGTCGATGAGCTACTCCATGAAGAACCTGGAGGTGAATGCCACCACAGTCACTGCAGGGTTTTTTCAGGTTGCATGTCTCCACTGCATGGGAACGTGCACACTTCCAGCAGCGTCGACCTTCTGTTATCCATTTATCCAGATCGGCCACCGACTGCTCTTTAATAGCCTGGCATCGAGTGATGTAATGTTCCTTGCTGTTGCAAAAGAGGCAGTGGATTTTGTTCAACTTCTTATTGCAGGTTGATGTGACCTTATCAGAAGAGGTGTGGGGTGTCGGCTCTGCTCCATGGTACACAGCTACACCCTGACCTTTACCTTTGAACAGGCTCCTTTCCTTCGTATTGCCTAACATCTTCTCCTGTTGGTAGCGCTGCACCAACCTACTGGACAGACGCTGTTGCTGAGCTTTACCTTGGAGCCAGCCATTCAAATCCTGCAGATTGTAAGGGTTGAGACTGGTGCTGTTCAGCTTGCCCTGCAGTTGTAGATATTCAATGAAGCCATCCCGGTGATACTTTGGAAGCTTGCTAAGCAAACGGTCGACATGTGAACAGCAGTTAAGTTCCATTCCCGGGGTCCTTCTAAGGAGAGCAACATGCTCACTAAAAGGTGGACTCGAAGAGCAAAGCTCTGGAAAGTATGTGTATCTCCAGGCTTTACATCAGCTGCGGTCAGAATAGCTGCTATTTCACTTTGGGCAAGCTGGTGGGGCTGACCATACTGAAGCTGTAAAGCCTGCATGGCAGCTGTGTATGGATACAGGTGATGGCGGCAGGACTGACCAATCATCTGTGCCTCAGGTAGCTTGAGGTGTTCAAGTAGCACATGATATTTGTACTTCTCAGTCAGTTCCTGGTGAGGTTCTAGTAAGTTATCCAAGGCCAGCTTTAGATTGGCAAACTCTCTTTCACTGTCAAAGGTGAAATCTGGGATCTTGGGTTGTGGCACACCGTATAGCGTTCGATGTGACAAGCTTGTGCTGAATGGGGGCACAGTTTGGCTGGAGAGCAGTTGTGGCTGATCACCAGGGAAAAGGTCGACTGCAAGAGGACCTGCAGGAGCACCTAACGGGTACTGAGGTGGTATTGGTTGCCCAACCACAGTAGTATTTTGTGTCATGTTATAGTTGGTGGGAGCTTGAGGCATCACATAAGACTGAGAGTGAGGCAGTGTACTGGGAGGATGAAATGCTGTTGTCACAGGCTGACTGCCTGAAACTACTGGAGTTATTGAAGGATGGGCTGGGGGCTGAGGTGTTTGCCCAGAATCACTGCAGTGATGAGAGAGGCTGGTGATCTGTGGTAATGGCAGGCCCTGTATAGGTCGGTGCTGCTGACCTGAAAGTGGTGATACAGTACCAGATGAAATAGATGAAAGGGAACCTGGACGCTGTGCCAAAGGAGAATGTATGGGTATAAAAGTAGACGTTACTCTATCATGTGCAGCCGTTTGAACATAGTTTCCCATGTTATCACCAACTGGTGACAGTAAAGGCACGTTTGCTGTCGTGTGACCGGCAGCTTGCGGCTCTAAGACGTGTGTCAGCTTCATTACCGATGAAGGAGATTGACGAGATGAGGGTGGAGTTGTATGGGAGTAAGGCCTTGCAGGTGACCGTGCTGGTGGAGATAAAGCTTCCTGATTGGAGTTAATTTTGTCATCAGCTTCTTCTTCTGACAGAAAAGAGGAGATGTGTTCTAACAGTTGCTGTCGTCGGCGCTGCCTGTTCTCATACTGGCGAAGTTTGTGGGTAAGATGAGCCACTTCTGCATTCTCCTCCTTCTCATCCTTAGAGATTGATTCAATAAGTCTCCTAAGCGAGGCAGTGCTCAGTGGGTCTCCTGAAGTGGAGCTCTGTGAAGGTTTATGTCCATCTTTATGACAAGCTACATCTGCTTGGCTACTGTGTACAAGGGCTGCTGCTCCTCTCTGCTCCCCTGACTCAATGTCTGTAGAGTGGGAGGAGAGGGCAGGCTGTTGAGGGCGGTAGGCAAGAACGTAGTCTTCAAGATGTCTGGGAGTACGGTGAAACCTCACAGGGCGCTCCTGCACGTCAGACTGGGGTTGTAGCACTGACTTATCTTCTGATGACATATCTGCAGCAGCCAATCTATCCGGCTCGAAGGACCTTTATTGGATATTATATCCTGAAACTGGTGTGTGGGATAATTGACCACTACAGGGGGTTCCGGTCAGAGAACACAGAGTCATCAGATAGATTCATCTCCTTTACTGAAGCGATGAAATTGTACATGCATTTGGTGCTTTGCTTTAGTGACTGAAATAAACATGAAAACAAATCCAGATGTCTGATTAATTTCTTCATTTATACTATTAACTTAAGCATTAAATGCTTTCTAAAGTATTCAAACATAAACAGTTTCTTCTAAACTCACATCTGTTTTAACTCACATGACTAATGATTAGCATAGAGCAATTAAGATCTTCAGTTATCATAACATTTAGACTGTACTAGCATATGTAACAAACAGCATAAAAACAGGAATCTGAACAGTCAATATACTTCTGTACAACAGAATATCATCCTCTATTTTCTGTGTTAATCTTATACTAAAACATAACTCACATCATCATTGACTTCTGCACCGATGGAGACCGCATGGAGAATGGTAAATAACACAAACTAAGATCATACAGGAAGAGGAAATAACTGTGCTTTCAAAATAAAATTTCAAAATAAAACTCCCCTCAAATCAAATCTCCTTTACATGAAGAATTCTTAACAGGGAGGGACAACCTTCTTCAGGTGCTGAGGCTCATCAACGGTGCAGTGGTTGTGGAACACAAAACGGGATTCCCAGGAAGAAAAGCACCCCAATCACTCGTGGCACACACAATAACATGCACTCGGTGAAACAACTCAAATTCGGGGATCACGGCACACCATAAGAGGGAACCACCACCAGGACACCAGGAACCACCACCGTCTGCTCTCAGCAACTGAAAAGGTGAAAACCAAAAAGGGAATTAGTGGGTCACACACACCAAAAGGTAACCAAAATACAACTATAATAATAATTACACTAAACAATAAGGGTGGCAGCCCCCCAGATAACTAATGCAAAGTAAACATACGCTGCCAAAACAATAGAATAACTAAATGGTTAAACCCAAAACCAATATTCAGTTAACTTAAGTTTCTCCCTTATCAAAACAAAGGAATCAAACACAAGGAAAATAATTAAGTACCAAGAGAAATAAAGGAATAAAGCAATGAGAAATGATTCAAGCTAACTCATGGAAACAAATTCAACCCAAAATATGTTTACCCATGGACTTAAACCAAATCAACCCAAAATGTCACCTTAAAGGAATGAATTAGAAATGAAACCCTAAAAAGAAAAGAAGAAAAGAAGAATTAACTACAAACCAAAATAACCCCACTGATCTCAGTCAGTCACAAAGATTACGTTTAAGAAGGCTGATCGAAAATCAACTTTACATTAAATACTGTTCATCCAGTCAGCCCTGCAGATTTAACAGTTCAGTTTGTTCGTTGAGGCTCCTTGGCAGCGACAGACCCACAGGCCCGAGCGGGGTTAGCGGCAGGCCGCTAGCCGTAGCTTCGGCTGCACGGAGCACCGGAGGGTTTTACAGCCACAGCGGCTGAGGCGAAAAGCAGCAGCTGCTGACACCGAGTCAGAATGGGTGCAGCAGAAGCTGAAGCCGAGTGAAAGCAGTAGTGAAGCGAGGCCAGCAGCACAGGCAAGGTAACACAGTCAAAGCAGCAAATGCTAACAGAGCAGAGCAGAGCAGAGGCGAAGCAGGGCAAAGCAGCATCCACGCAGCAACAAGCTACGATGTCCTTACATTAATTTTAGCGCCGCTGGAACTCCCCAGCAAAACACCCGATCCACACAGCCCCTGTTACAAATAAAGAATTAACTTTAGTATTTCTGGAGGAGCAGAGACAGAGCACAGGCTTGTCATCAGCCATACATACCAGTCAGGCCCCGTGAGAGACCACCCACGAGGGAGAGAGAGGAGGAGAAAACGAGACGAGTGCGACGTAAAAGGTGCTGTGCGACGGCGATCTCTAGAGCCGCAGACCGTAACGGTGTCTAAAAACAAGCCCAACCAGGCAAATCAGTATGACACAAAGATGAATGAACATTACTAGCAGCCACTGCTAACATACCTGCACCGGTAACAGCGAGAGGAAGGGAACGACGGGACCCGGAAGTGACGGGGATGGCCAGAGCAAGAGGGAGGGGAGGCCGCCAACACTCCCTTTTATAGAGTGCCACCATGAGGTCATTGGCTGACAGTGACTCTACAATGCAGCTCATAATTAAGCACGGATGAGACTTATCATCCTGCCACAATCTGCCCCCCCCATTTGAATCGTTGCCCCGACGATTAAGCAGTAACACCCCAGAGACCAAAAACGCTACAGCCAAGGCCGAAAGTGAGCAGATATTACACTGGACATGGGATTGGTAGAGTCAGCACCACCAGCTGCCACGCCTCCAGCTGACCTTGGTAGATGATGGACGTTTGAGTGTTGGCCCGCAGTAGACCGTGCGGTCCTTCTTGTGATGCCTTGGCTAGGGCCAGGGCCAACTGGATCAGCAAGAGGAACAGGCGGAGGGTCTACCACCACCACGGGAGCTACAGGAGCACCCAATGTTGGTGATGGACAAGGCCCTATGAGCAACTCTGGAGAGGTGGGTTGAACCGGGCCAGCTTCCAGAGGGGATTCCTGCACCAAGAACAACAGGTCTCCATCGCAAGACAGCTGGTCTTCTGACTGTGGTTGGCGAGGAAGAGATGAATGACAGACAGTGTTATGATTAGGGGAGCCAGCCCCTACCACCGCTTTCAGCAGCGTACGATGTACATGTCTGACTCTTGTATGGTCATCATCTGGGGCTATGGTGTACACCGAACCCCCACCTTTCGGTGCTTTCAAGACTCTGTACACGACAGAGCTCCAGAAATCCTGGATTTTATGGCGCCCCTGTGCGCCCAAGTTCTGCAACAACACCAACTGCCCCTCCATCAACGGGTCATCTCGAATGTGCTGATCATGATTGTTTTTCCGGCGCTCCGCTGCACTCTTCAGCCTCTCTGGAGCGCCTTCAAACGCGATTTGAAGCCGAGTCTGATGCTCCTGAATCCATTCATGGACATGACCATGCACAGGGTCCTGGACTCTTCCCAGCAGGAAGTCAACTGGGAGCCTGGGCTCCTGCCCGGACATTAAGAAAAATGGGGACTCTCCAGTGGACTGATGGGGGGTGGTATTATAAGAGTACAGCAGCTGTGGTAAACAGGAGCTCCAGTCTCGCTTTTGAGACACCGGCAGCGTGCGCAGCAAGTCATGAAGCGTACGATTTGATCGTTCACACTGACCGTTTCCGGACGGGTGATAAGGGGTGGTGCGTGACTTTTGGATGCCATACAGAGCACACAGCTGTTGAATTAAGGCGCTTTCAAAGTTGCGGCCCTGGTCCGAATGAATTCGGGCAGGGACACCAAACTTCGAAAACCACTCGACCACTAGCACTTGGGCCACAGTGGAGGCCCGTTGGTCCCGTGTAGGGACAGCCAGCGTGTACTGTACCAACTCGTCACGTCAGAGGTCATGCCGGGCCAATAACAACGTTGCCGGAGAAGCTCGAGGGTTCTTTCGACACCCTGGTGACCATGCCTCTGATGGACCTCAGTTAAGACCTGTTTCTTCAGGGCCGCAGGCAGAAGCAACTGAGGAACTGCATCGCCACCATCAGGGCGGAAGACCTGGCGGTAAAGCACGCCATCACGTTCAACCAACCGGTCCCATTGGCGCAACAGTGCCAAAGCAGGGCCAGATAACTGCTTGCGCTCACCTACATCAGGGCGCCTTTTCTGTTGCCAGAAAACAAGGAGCTCGCAGAGAACAGGGTCTGCTTGTTGAAGGGCATGGATATCTGCCTGCGAACAGCCAAGCAGAGCTAACACAGCTGATTGTGTTGCCTCAGCCTGTTTTTCTTGTAGCGCCTGCTGCAATGGACATGGAAGAGAGGTGCCGGGAAGAATAGCCTCCAGGTCTTGCGCTCCAAGTGGATAGTGGCGGGACAATGCGTCAGCGTTCCTGTTGCTCCTCCCAGAGCGGTACTTGATTTCAAAGTTGAAAGACGCCAACTGGGCAGCCCAACGCTGTTCAGTGGCTCCAAGCTTAGCAGTAGACAAGTGGCTAAGTGGGTTGTTGTCGGTGTAGACAAGACACTTGTGGCCAAGGAGATACTCCCTGAATTTCTCCGTCATGGCCCACTTGAGCGCCACAAACTCCAATCTCATGGAGCTGTAGTTCACCATGTTGCGCTCAGTGGGCCTCAATCCCCGGCTGGCATAGGCTATGGGCCTCACCTTCCCACCTTGCTCCTGTGACAACACAGCCCCAAGGCCACCATGACTGGCGTCGACCTCCAGAATAAAAGGGAGGGAGAAATCGGCATACGCCAGCACTGGCGCAGTGGTGAGCTTGGTCTTCAAGGTGTCGAAGCTCCGCTGACACTCTGCCGTCCAGTTGTCACTGACTGCACCTTCCGATCTCTTCCTGGTTTTGGAGTTCCCAAGCTCAGCAACCAACTTGTGAAGGGGAGCAGCCAACCTTGCAAAACCCTCCACAAAGCGCCGGTAATAGCTCGCAAAACCAAGAAAAGATCGCAGTTCGGAAACAGTCGTGGGTGGTTGCCAGTTGGCTACCACTTCGACCTTACTTGGGTCAGTGGAGACCCCCTTGTTGGAGATCACATGCCCTAGGTAGTGCACCTGTCGTTGGAAAAAGGCACACTTCGACAGCTTCACTTTGAGGTTTTTGGACTGCAAATGCACAAGCACCACTTCCAACCTCTCCAAGTGTTGTTCAACAGTGGAGGAAAAGACAACAATGTCATCAAGATAGAGCAGTAAAGATCGACATTGTTGGTCTCCGAACATCCGCTGCATGAGTCACTGGAAGGTGCCAGGAGCATTGCAGAGTCCAAAGGGCATGCGCCTCCATTCAAAAAGGCCAAAGGGAGTGCAGAAGCCAGTTTCGGCACGATCCTCTTCTGCTACAGGAACCTGGTTATACCCACTGGCGAGGTCCAGTGTGGAAAACCACTGGGCATTTGTGAGGGCATCAAGTGACTCTTCGATCCGCGGAAGGGGAAAAGCATCCTTCCGAGTTTTGTTGTTCAGTTGTCGGTAGTCAACGCACATACGCAATGTGCCATCCTTCTTTCTGACAAGAACAATGGGAGAGGCATAAGGAATGCTGCTTTCCTGAATGATTTGGGCCTCAAGCAACTGGTCGATGAGCTGCTTCACAGCCTCATAGTCGGATGGAGGAATACGCCTGTAGCACTGCCTCACTGGAATATTATCCAGAGGGGGATGTCATGAACTATGAGGTTGGTGCAGCCCAAGTCTCCATCATGGCCAGGAAAGACAGAAGACTAGTTACTCAGAAGAGACCTAACCTTATCCTGCTCCTCAGCTGACAAGTGAGACAGACCCAAGGGCTGTATGTGGTCATGTACAGATGTTGAAGCTGACTGGGACGCCACAGTGGCTACACCAGGTGGCACCTCTGTGACACCTTTCGGCAGACTGACAACGCTCACCTCACTCAAAGTGCCAACAATTGTCCGGGGCTAGAGTGACACGCTATTAGAGCCAACATTCACAATAGGAATGTATGCTGTGCCCCCTACAACTCGTACCAAAGAGGGAGAAGCCAGAAGTCCAGCAGGGAGGCCCGAATCCAAGGGCTCAAAGAGTACCCTACAGCCACCATACTGCTCAGCACAAGTTGCTGCAACCATCTTCATGGTGCCACCAGGGATGAGACAAGCTCTCTTACCCCGCACCTTGACATTACCTGAGGCGGCTTGTAAAGCCCGCTTGCTCGCCTCATGGCACTTTTGCAATGCCTGCACCACCTGTTCTGGGGCCTTAGAAACTGGGTGCGAACAGAAAAGGGCTGCCCCATGCTGCCCAAAGAGCTCTCCGTAGCACTGCCTTATGACATTCATCCCAAGACACCAGGGGCCTGGGGCGACACGCCACCAGGGGGGTCTTTAACGACCAACACTCCACACCTGGGCATCAGTTTACCGCAGAGTTGGACGTCCAGTTCCAGGTAGCCAAGATACAGTATGGACAAGCCGTTGGCTGCTCTGAGTTGCAACCAACTACACGACCGGAGCCGTTCTTCACCCCAAGATTCAAGGTGTTGGTGGAAAAAGCTTTCAGTGATAGTAGACACCATAGAACCAGTGTCTATCAAGCAAGGGATCATTATTCCACCAATATCAATGTCCAAATGTGGACAAGATGACACAAGCTTGGGAGCTTCATCCATATGTTCTACTCCTGATCCTGAGCCAGATTTTGCACCCCCCGAAGTGTGGCTCTGCAATTCGGCGGGAGCTAGTTTTCCGATGGCTGAGTGGGATACTGCTGCCGGTTGGGTGGTTGAGGTACAGCAGACAAAGAAGACTGGGGACGAGGAGGAGCTCGAACTCCTTCACATTCCCTTGCAAAATGTCCAGGCTGTTGACATCGCCTGCAAATGATGGGGCGACGATTGAGGCTCCTTGGCAGCGACAGACCCACAGGCCCGAGCGGGGTTAGCAGCAGGCCGCTAGCCGTAGCTTCGGCTGCAAGGAGCACCGGAGGGTTTTACAGCCACAGCAGCTGAGGCGAAAAGCAGCAGCTACTGACACCGAGTCAGAATGGGTGCAGCAGAAGCCGAAGCCGAGTGAAAGCAGCAGTGAAGCGAGGCCAGCAGCACAGGTATGGGCTGAAATATGTGCCACCAGAAACTGAATTTGAATCATTTATATTGAATTTGAATTACATAATTTGAATTTGTATTTTTTTTATTTGAATCATTGCATTGTAAAACTGAATCTGAATAGCATAATTTGAAATTGAATTTATTAGTTTGGAACTGAAATCCAATAAACTAGAAAATGTATGTAAGATTATGAAAATTCAGCTCAATATAATTTCACATTCAGTTCTCACTATTCAAATTCAGTTGTCAAAATTCAGTTTCAATTCACTGGGACACACATCCGGGTAGTTCAGGAAGAGCAATCGAGCACCGATACACAGCACAGATATATACGGCTCCTCTTCGGCCAATCAGCACCTACGTTTTTGGACACGTCACTTCTTGGACCCGCGCTTGAGGATGGATGAGGCCGGGACAAATACGGTAAGTTTTAAGTAAGGCAGTTTACCATATATATTAGCGATATTTTGTTTAACTGTAGCTAATGTTACAGCCATTTTAATGAATCATTTCGTTTCGCCAGCGAGCAGAAACAACATATAGGCTAACTACGGTCGCTAACCGCCGCTACCCGACTCTCACATCTATCTAAAAAGCGAATCAACAGAAAATATTTCTCCCTTCCGTATGCTGTGGTGACATTGAAGTATTGTAGGGGGTATTGCGTGTTTTCCACGTCCTCTTTTTTTCTGAGAAGTTTCTTTATTATTAGTTATTAGAGTTTAAAAATGACCGCGGTTTACGGCAGCTTCACAATGATTGGCTGTGTACGAAATCACTCACTATTCACTATATAGTGCACTATATAGTGTACACGCCATTTTGTAGTGGTGTCCGAATTCTCCGCAGTTAATTTCATCCACTATATAGTGCACTACAAAATACCCACAATGCACAGCAAATTTGAGTGTACATGCGATGTACACTATACCGTACTCCCGTATACCACAATGCAATGCGGTCGTGTTTTTCCATAGAAGAAGAAGAGAACAGAGGCTGTTAGGCGCTGCTTTCATTCATAAATGTAAATAAACGTTGGAGTATCTTTAAAACGTTCATAGCATAGCTTTTTAATGTCTTTTAGCGGCAGTAAACAGCTTTGAAATTTGCTACTTTTCCCCCCAAATGCCCGGTTTGTTTACGTGAATCTCAACGCGTCCACTTCCGTCACAGGAATAACCGGCTCATCAGCTGACGCTACGACGTTTAGAAAATTTCAGTGTAGTGTCCGAAATGTCGTTTGGTCATTCCCTATGTAGTCCACTATTTCATTTACACTACATAGGGAATAGTGAGTGAGTGAATGAGTGGATGATTTCGAACACAGCTATTGTGTACGGCGTATGCTGCGGAGTGTTATGACCTTTTGCGACAGCTGCGTCCAAATATGGTCCAGATTCTCTACTGGCTGCACAATGGCGGCGCCTGACGAGGGATATTATGGCTTCAAATCCGTTACATGGTGGAAGGCGGAGCCACGCTATCCAGTTCTTATAATACATCCATGGTGCAGGCCAGCGGGCAACTGGGGAGGGGGGACATTCGTACTTGTGCACGGTGTGGAGCAACCGGGAGCGACTGGCCCCAGTGTAGTGTGAGTACACTGTGAACTGTAGCGACTTTGATCCTGAGCGGACTTCCTCTAAACTACAGCTGTCACTGTCACCATGATAACGGGGAAAACGGCAATCGTTACACTACCAGTTACTACCGCGATCTACTGGCGTAAAGTAGCAACCTGTAGTCCAGTCCAGTCCGTTACTACTTCTAGACTATTATGTTACCAGCTACCTCTAGAATATTACAGCATAGTATGACCTGTAGAATTCTGTTGGTGTCATACAATAACATTACTGTGTTGGTACACGTTTTTTTCCTGAATGTGCATATCACAGTTTTATAGACAGTGAAATGGTTTCTCTGAGGCTACACAATACAGACTGCATTGGCCATAATTCTTCTATGGTTCTCTACTTTGTCACCTTAAAAACTACTTATTATTGACACTTAAGTAAAGTAATATCTAGTATTGGATTATTGGGAGCAAAATTGGATTGACTGGAATAAGGGATGTCAAAATCGCATTCTCAGCACTCTCAGGCATTTTCCTCTGCATGGTAGTAATGCAGCTCACATGTAATTGACCAAAACATAGGCTTATTATGTGATTTCTGAATGATACATTTAGGATCTCAATACTAGATAACTGTTGAAATTCTTGATGTTCTCTGTGTGTGTCAAAATGACAAGTCATCATTAACAGTCCTCCTCCACTTCCTCTCTCAATGCTACAGGCTCATGTGCCTTTCTACGACCTCACTGATGTTTTTTCTTAAGTTGTGGTCAAATCAAGCTTGTCGGCTGCCATGTAAAGTCCATAGTAGACTCATTGTGTATCGCTAGCCATTTGAGTTGCCACAGTTATTGTGCCTAACTAATAATTCTTGGGTTATTAAGTTTGATTTATTGTATAGCTCTTCTAACTTACTGCTCCATTTTATACTTTTGACAGGGAGAGAACTCAGAAGTGGTCAATTCAGCGAGAGACCTCCTAAATTTGCTCACAAATTTAATATCTTCCCCTGGCTCTGTTGGACCCAGTACCCAACACAGAGGCACCCCTGTTGGGCCCAGTGCCCAACACAGAGCCACCCCTCTTGGGCCTAGTGCACAACAGCAAGCAGCCCCAGAGACTCTGAGGTGTCGTGTCTAGTCTCACAACAAATAACACACACCCAGATTAACTGTTTATTAACCATTTAAATGTTGACTACTTAGCATAAAATTTGGTGCATTTACCAAACTTGGTGTCATTCTAGCGGACAGGGAAGGAGTCAGGAAAGAGGGAGAGATGGCCGACCCAGTGTTCACACAGAAATGACAAGGTCCTTCGCTGTATTTGATTTCTTTGTCAGACTGACTTGTTGTCCTGTACATTCATCAATTTAAATTCTCACAAACTATAGCTAGTGAGATATATACTTGTATTGTGTAATGTCAAATTAAAACATTCTCATCGTCACAGGTCTTTTCCTGCCCTTTTTGGACCTAAGGGGAAGCGCCGGTGCCTTCGAGGGCCTTCCAATCACTTTACACCAGTCAAAGAGATACAACTTACATTTTATCTCTTACCCAAGCTTGCTGAACGCACTCCTAAAGGCAGTGAAGAAGTTTTTCATCTGCAAGCTGGTTTGGGGCGCAGGTCCACGCTGATACCCGAGAACTACACCCATGATGAGGTGAGGCACCTCTGACAAGAAAATCTTATTTTGACATCCAATATAGTCCACTACAAAACCAGTGTTCTTTTATCAATATGATGGTACGATTTATATTATTCTTGAAGGTATGTTCAACCCTCAAAGATCTGTATCCAAAACTGGAAAGTGTGTCTGGGGGTTGGCTGATTTACAAAGGAGCAGGTACATAGAACTTACCCATAGTTAATCCCAACCCAACCCAACTAATCTTGTTGTAAATCATTTGGAACAATATCATGAGTGATGAGTGCTGTCACATTTCAATAGAATTCAACTATTAAATACTTTTCTTGTTAGGAGGATGGGGTTCTCGAAAACTATATATGGTGTCTCCTGAGGACAGTGGATATACAGGGCTAATGCTGAAGACTGCAAGTACAGGCGGAAAGGGTGTCCTATATATTGCTCCAATACAGGAGGAACTAGACACTCAACCACTGCCTCCTGACTCCAGGTCCTTCTCCAATATGCCAAAGGCAATGTGCCACTCCTGTCACACCAACTATCCATTACAAATCCTAGCGCTGCATGTTGAAACATGTAAGCCTTCAGATACTTATGCAGAGGAGGTATGTACAGACCCATTTTATTGATAATGTTGGGAGATCATATTATATTACAAATAGCTGTACTCTGTAAAACACAGAAACATCTTCCCCACACTGTTAATCTTGCTACTAGATATCTCTAATGGACAACATTTTGATCCATCGGGATCTTCCCCGGGTCCAACATTGTGAATGTTGCTTGCATAATACTTGCTTTGTAGACTGTTTTCATATAATAGATGAGAACTTGCTACTCTCCTCCATCAGATTAGTGATGAAGACCTGGATTGCAGGCGGATGGAACCAGATATGGAAGACTTCAAAGAAAACACAAATCAGAAGGTGACATAATTGTACCTTTTCAAGCATCATATTTTCTTTGGGTTAAAAAAGTGTTTGGTACAGGTACAAGGAACATATTACACAATTACAGACATGAGACAAGTCTGTACTCTCGATCTTTTTTTTTCATCATCGTTGACTACTGAAATTGTTAGCTGCCATTTTTGTGTAGGCCTACAGAAAATTCTCTCTCAACACCTTAACTACCCATGACAAAAAGTAAACATTAAAATGTCACTCTATCCCCATAAGAGTCCCCCCCCCCCCCCCCCCCAAAATGTGGCACTATTAAGCTTGAACACAATGTCTAAAGAGAACAAAGAGGAGGCTTGTCATTACAGGTTGGATTTGGTCATAACTTTCCAATTCCACCTGATGTGATGTGGATTTTTAAGGTAGTTAACCTATATTTTCAACGAGGCTGTGTTAATTAATGAACAGTACATACAAAAATGTCTGTTGAAAGATGAATAACAGATAAATGCAAATGAGCAAAATGAATATTGGCATCACATCACAATATTTTCAGTTTTATAATTTCTCTTGACAGCCAACGGAGGAAGATGTGGTTTTTCTGGACTCAAACACAGAGGTATGTTGTGATGTGCTGAGTGTTTATTTTAGAGGTATTATTGTCTTCACCTGTTATGCTAACCATTTAAGTGGTTCCAGTTGCAGACTGTGTGCCCAATCTGTGGCCAGAATTTTCCTCACAATGAGCTGGGGGCACATGCAAGCGAGTGTGGAGAGAGGTAACAGAATCCTTCCTCAAATTTAGAAAATATGTTAAGATATTGTAGCATCTTAGTTAGGTATGTCCCTCCAAGCATCTGTCTTCCCACAAATGGATTAGTGTGTTGACCAATTGGATTTGATACTTTTAAATTGATTGAGCTGTTACCATAAAGGCTGACTGTGCTGTGTGTGATATACATTGGCTTTCATCACTACACAAGTTTTTTTTGGCTATGTCACTGTTGTTATATTATTATATTTATCAATTAGTTATGACCTTAACAAAACTAACTTTCTCTCAAAACTCCACCATTTAACTTCAACTTTAATATGTTGCTTCTGTGCTGAATTTATTGTACACCTTTTTACATTTGAGGTCAGAGGATAGGGGTTTCACTCCCACTTAATACTTGTGTTTTGTCATTTCAGCAAAGCTGACTTCATTCCTTCAACTTCAAAACACAAGATGAGCATCTCTAGGTTTGTACGCTTCGATAGTCTCCTTCAACAGTCATTCAAGAGATTCAAAAGAATCCAGGGATCACCTGCAAGCTATGACCCTGCAGAAGCAACAAAAAAGTCTTTGACACAAATATACAAATACTTACACACAATAGAAAGAAAAAGTCAGATACAAGTACATATACCACAGTTTGAAAACCTCTGACCTAAAGAAATAAACACAGACAACATACGCTTTCCAGAATCACACTGCCTAACAGGTATTTATTTCTCTCTCAGCCTTGATGACGTTCTGCAGGCCATCTCTGCTGCTGTGGACAAGAAGGAAGAGTTTTGTCTCACCGTTTCAAGATCAGATATGGTGGATAGGGGCCTTGTCCAGTGGAAGAGACAAAAGAAAGCATTGCCTACCAACCAATTAAAGGTCAGGTTCATAGGGGAGGAGGGCCTTGATACGGGGCCTCTACGGAAGGAGTTCCTCACAGGTACACATATTTGACATATGACTTAAATAACATTTTAAAAATAGTTGCAGTAGAAATGACAGTAGTTACATGAATGGAGTGATTCTTTGTGTTCAAAGAGATGGTTGCTGGCATTGAGCAGAAGCTGTTTGAGGGTGACCAGACTGGAAAATGTCCAAAGTATTCCATGTTGGATCTTGATCAGACAAACTTCAGGTATGCCATGCTTATATACAGTAGGGTCCGTAAGTCTGAGTCTTCAAACACGATTTTGTTTGCATGTTATCATGGCAATGATTTTTAAGTTCAGTAGGCCGAAGCAGAAGAAGCTCCCACACAGTCTTAACTTGCATATAAAGTTTACATATTATGTGTTACTATTACGTTGCCAGGTGTGGGCTCTGATTGGCACACGTGGTCCATCAAGTCTGTTTAAATTGCTTCCTTGGTTCACACCGTAACATAACCTGATGAAGGTCCCAGCGATCTGAGATTAAACTTTATATGCAAGTTAGGACAGTGTGTGGGAGCTGGCTCTGTTTCAGTGTGTTGGCCGTTCTGGTCCACTCCTACGCACCTGTCTGCCTCTGCAGGTGTGCATAAGTTTTGATTGTTTTATGTTCAGTAGGCTATATGCTGTGGCTTGTGATCTTTACACAGGACGTCCTAATCTCAGTACATGACGATGTTATTACTAATTTGTACTGTTTCTTTCAGGAGTGCTGGTGAAATCTGGGCTGCAAGTCTGGCTCAAAGCGGACCACCACCCTGCTGCCTCAAACTTTGGTGCTACAAGTACTTGTGTGATGGGGAGATGCAGATACAGCACATTTCCAAAGAGGATGTCTCTGATGCTCAGTTTATATCACTTATCTCCCAGGTATGAGGTCTTAAGGGTTTTACTGCTGTATAATGTTTAGCATTACATCTTTGTAATACAGAATTCCCAGATGTCACAGAATTCATGGAAATCAGGGAATTTAATTTCATTCAAGATACGTACAGTCATGGGGTTTACTTTTTTTACCCACCTTTGTTATGGAATACAGTGGACGTTAGTTAACATTTTTGTAGTTGTTGTTGTAGTTTTTTTGTAGTTTTGTCCAGAAGAAGACTAACATTTTATTATTACTGTAATTTCTTGTTAAAATTGTAGATAAAATGTCCATGACACACACCCAGGGACAATTCCCTTGCACTGAGGATGGTAGCTCAATAGAGTCATACTAAATGTGCTGTGTATTGGCAGCAGTATTCCAATGCTATACATGTTGGATTTCAGGGGTCCTGATTCAATGAGCTGTGATGCTATAAATATCAATAGTTTGAAAATGTGGTTAGATTTCAGAAGACAAAGATATCAATGAGTCAATACAATGATTTTGAGAATCAATACAGATAGAGATGAGATAGCAAAATATCACTATAAATCAATATTATGATATGAGAATAGATATAGCACACATGTTGTCTTTTCCTGGATTTCAATACTGTATTTTGAAAAAGGAATGCAATTTCTGAACTTTGCAAACTTTTTTTCCTGGTCTGTAGGGGGAGATAGGGGTTCAGTGTCTTGCTCAATGGCACACTGTACTGTAACCACCACCACCTCCCACATGCGTTCCAGTGTTTTTTCTGTGTGTGTGTGTGTGTGTGTGTGCGTGTCTTTCTAAGGTTGAGGTGGCCACAGAGGCTACAATGACTGAACTGATTGAGGAAATTTTGAGCTGTGGCTATAAGGGACCTGTCACTGTTGAAAAGAGAGAAGAAATTGTGCGGTAAAATTGTTTTTCACTCTGCTGATACTTGTCAAGGATGTTAATATTCATGTTTTGATTAAGCAATATCACACGAGAGTGAGTGCTGTTGTGCGGCCGGGTGCCACAAATAATCACACCAGTGCTGATATTCAGCACAACAGCACTCCCTCTCGTGTGATATTGCTTTTATTTAATGTTTTTTTTATTTTAAAAGTTCTATAAACGCATTTTATTAGTTAACAGTAATAAGTGACAAGGGAGAAGAGATTATGATTTGTTTATTTAATCATTTATTTGGCTCCGCCAACACAAATAGTTCCACAACTGGAAGGGAGACAAGGCTGTTGCCAGGCGCAACACATAAACATTTCCTCCACATAAGCTTGCTTCTCTGTGTCTGCATATTACTGCTACTTTGCATCATTCACATTTATCTGAATGTTTCCATTTATTGTGCAACCACTGAAATAAGAGTCTGTTGACAGATGCTTTGGTGGCATGATGTGTCTTTCTCATGAGTTAACAGCTCAATCAGACAGCACATTGCTCCATTGTTTCCGGCTCTCCATTAGATGGTTTCCAGTAACTTTTTAGCGAGCTTCCAGACCTGTGAAACAAGTTTGTCCTTCTCTGCCGTCTTCTCTCTCTGATGACTCCTTTGAAAACATTGTTAGCTGGTATAAACTATGGGTCCTGCATTAAATTCCATGAGCGGCAAACCGGAGGTTATTTGATATAACGATTTAATCCAGCCAGAAGTCCTAGGTAGCTGCTGATGCTGTAGAGCTCCCTTTTAGTTGTCCGGACCGATCCATAAAACTGCCTCAACACTGTGTTCTGCTTGGTCTTCTTAACTATCTGAAAGTTGACCTGGATAGTTTTGAGATTCAGCCAAGTCTGAAGGCAGTTCAGACCCAGGTTGACTGCCTTACAGTGTTAGCTTCATTTTTGCTATTCTCTAATTTGTCAAGGTCAGCTGATGTCATATCAGCGCACCTGGTTTGCGCTGATGTATCCAGGCCTGTTTCCTTCCCTTTGTCCTCCTCTGAGTCGGATGACCTTTCATAATTTAGATAAAATGTTGTTAATATCTCCATCTTTGCCATGCAAAGTTTGACACAATCTAAGATGGTTAAAAACTGATGTGACATTAATTAACCGTTATTAGAATGCATGTAAAGTAGAGTGATATTGTCTATAAAAAGTCCCAGTGCTGTTGTACCATTTTTTACATTTGACTTGATACTGAATTTCTTTTTCCTTCTATCTTTTAGTGCTGTTGTTCTTCATGCAGTACTTCGGCTGCTGCCCCTTCTCTCCCAGCTACGTGAAGGTCTGAAACTTTATGGTCTCGCTGATCTAATGAGCCAGTACCCAAACATCTGCAAACCACTCTTTGTCCCTGGGGTGGAGGTGAAGGTCAGTTAATAAACGTCAAAAGATCGGTGTATCTCAAGTACCAATCACGCCCTTTACTTTAACTTTTTAGTATAGACTCAGCATTTGTGGGGTCAGTGGACAACAATAATGAAGATATTTAAGTTAAAGGCCCACCATGCAGGATTTTCCTAAAAAACAATGTATTGAGTCACACAAAAGTAACCCTTGTCAGTCATGACCCACTGCAAGTGTGAGGTGGTGTGTTTATCTACAGAAATACTGCTTTCAGCCTGTATTTTCTGATTTTCTTATTATTTTGCTGTTTGGGACATTTCTGTGTCAGCCTTTGGGCAGTGGGTGTGTAGCCCACAGCCCAAAGGTTGGGACTCAGCATAGCAACCAGGTAACATCACTACATTTTTATGTGCTCCTTCTCCTTCTCTCTCTGCTGCTGTGTGCTGCTTCTCTGCTGTCAGTGTGCCTGTTTTCACCGACACAGTTTATTTCTCTCATTAATTGGCTTTGTTCACTTGACCACCACTGCTTTCTCTTTCAGGATAAACTCATAATGATATATTGTTTCTCTCACCAGGCTGATGCTGACTTTGTCTTTGGGGCGTGCCATCCTGAGTTCAGTGAGAAGGGCTCCAACAAAGAACAGGTGGAACCGAGGGCTATGAACCATCTACAGGACTTCTTGCAGGAGCTGGAAGCATGTAATTGCTCATTTAGTTTTCTTCTTGTAAACTCTCAGGGCATGATCTACTAAGAATTCAGATAACCAGTGCTAAATTGCTTGCTCACACCAACAGATTGCACTTGTTGTTTGTAGGCGTGTTGCAGGTGATCAACTAAGCTTGCATGTGTAAATGACAATAACAGGTGCAAAAGTGATGGAGACCGCCCTATTTAAATGAGGATTTTGCGCGTGTTACTGATTTTCACCATGGAGAATAGGGAAAAGCAAGCGAGTAAACATTTATTTTTGAGTTACAGCAAAAAAAAAATCTTAATATATCCAGGAGAAATGCAGTGTTCAAAGCAATCTGTCAGAAAGTTTATACAGTGGGTAAAACAAGAACAGCAGATGAAATTAAGAAACGATAGCAAGATATTAGAAGACGAACAAAGGAAAAACATGGGCATAGTAAAACCTCTGCAAATAAAACAGGTGTAAACAATTGAGCAGCAATTGCACTTGGACTTGAAGGATATGAGACCCTTGAGCCAGAAACTGCAGACCACCAAGGTAGACCTATAATAGCACAAACTTCCACTTCCTTTCCTTTCATTTCCTTCTAAAATGTTGACACAGGCAGAAAAGAGTTGTTCTCTCTGTCACCTTGAATTTTCCCAGTGCCTTCTACTTGCCACAAAAACCATAGCCATTTGCGTGCAAAACTGTGCCACATTATACTTGCCTTTCAAACGTGCTATTTAAAGATGCAAAAAAAGCCACGATAATCTGTGTCAGGTTTGGTAAATCACATTGCACATGCGAAATTAATCAATTTCCATCGTCTCCACCCAATATTTTGCACGTTCTAGCAGAAACATCCCTTATTCCATATTCATTAAGGCGAAGGTGCTAAATGGACAGTGCGTTTCGTTTTGCTCATTTCAAAGACGCAGTCCTCAGTGTGCACCATTAGTAGATCAGCTTGCACATTTTTTCGCGGGGGACATCAAGTTTGCACACGATTTTATACAAGCACACCTTTAGTAGATCAGGCCCTCAGTGTACTTTGTTTCTCTGTCTTACACATCTCATGAAGTTTCCATGTAGATTACTTGCCATTGCAAGTACACTTATGTCCGATATTAGATTTCCAAATTCTGCCTCTGTGCTAGTACAGGTAAATCATGTGCAATATGTCATTTACATGATTGTTTGCTTTATCTGTCTCTGAAAAGGTGAACATCCAGAGCTGGGTGACTATCCAGATCACCTCTCCCCCAGTATGTTTCTGCAGTGGCTCACAGGACAGGGCCACATTCCTGTCTTACAAGAGAAGAGAAACTTCAGAGTCTTTGTGCAGTTCAATCACACCTGTGATGTCCAGTATGGTGTACATACAGTTTGCTACCCAACAGTCGCTGCATGTAGTAATACAATCAGCCTGCCTGTTAAGCACATGCAAACATATGCTGAGTTCAAACAAGTGATGACAGAGGCCTTCTATCTAGGGCAGGCATTTCATTAGGTTTAGGTGAAATGTTTCTGTTTCAAATATACAGTGCTAAATTCTACTGAATACTGAATGTTTTGCATTCATGAGGTACAATGCATATACCTGTACATTCAGGCTCAAGTAGTGATACATTGGGTTAAGATATTTGTTCAGTATTTTTTGCAAAATCCAGTTTGTCTGTACACCCAATTCTCTGTTTATGGATTTATTTAATGACCTAGGACTACAACTAGATTAGCACCATGATTAGCTGTTCATGTTGATGAGCAATCAACTTAATTTTTTTTTTAGTTCTGTCCCTTGAGATGTCATCCGGTAGCATTGAGTTATTTGATAAACTTTCTCTTTATCCTTCATAATGTAACTAAAAACATCTCTAAAAATAAAACAAACGTGCATGACTACTTGATTTTATTTGACATATTTTAGAAAGTATACATCATTGTTAGACATTACATTGACTGTTACGCTTCAAACAGCATTTCCTTATGAGAGTTCTTTCCCTCCTCCCAGTGGCTGTGTCAACTTGAGAGAATGAATGTGAGGGTGTCCGATTAAAAAAAAGTATGGTAGCAGTACCAACACACCCAGGAAAGGTGAATATAATTGAGCTGTCAGTGATGGTGAAGTAGGTACAAAGCATGTGCCAGTGTGGTCAAATAAATGTCTCTTCCAAAACTATTTGAATGGGAAAGGGGATCAATGGCAAGGCGTAGAGTTTCAATGTCCTCTGTCTTCAGCGGACATTCCATTTCTGGCACGGTAACACCTGGGGTGGTAGAGTTATCATCAGATAGCCCTGAGCTCTCCTAATCAATATCCTCAATTTGGATTCCCTAAAACCAAGAGAAGACAGTATTACCAGTATGTGGATTGAGAAAATCATATTTAGAGGCAGGACAACAATATCATTGGCATTATTACTCAACTGCCACATTGTCCTCAGACATCTCTGGCTCTCTGGTGGGGTGCTGCAGCATGCCAAGCTCCCACAGCTGGTTTGGGGAAAGGAAGCCCTCTGTCCTGATGGGATGATCATTCCATCCAGCAGAAAATCTGGCCAAATCAGCCTTGAGTCTGGGGAGGAAGGTGTACTGAGCACAGAAGAGATGAAGATTATCCGAGATGTCGAGGGATCCATCTTCCTCCAGGCTGTGTAATACGTCATAGTAAACGTGTGTAACTCCTGTCCAAACGTCCCTCCATAGACGTTCTATTCTATAAAAAGGTACAGAGAAAAGTTCCCCATGGGTCAATCAATTATGTAAAAGATAACCAAACAGCAATTCAACTGGAGTAAATGTCACACTGAATGGCACAGTAACTGCAACATGACTTAGATATTGAGGTAATTTGATAACAATCATTGGGTCATTCCACCGAATGGGTGCCATTTCCACGTTGAAAGTCCAAATTTTTTTTTGTGTTTTCGCATTTTTCAAAATTAATTCTAGCAGCACACATATTCAACTATTTAAAATTAACACTGGTCCATCTTAAGTGACTTTATTTAATTTTTTACATGAGTTTTAGGACAAAGACGGTGGCGTTTTTTTCAGTCCTGTTACCAAAACTCATGCTACATTTAAAAAGCGTGTCTACAAGCTTGTCAACTAATTCCTTCATTTTCCCCTCAAAAAAGTGTCTCTTTTAACGGAATAATTGGTTTTATGTTCAAATAATTAATGTTTGTTACTAAAAAATTGATACTTTTAAACAAAAAATGTATTTTTCTGAAACATCCAAAGCCATATTTTTCATGTCCAGGAGACCAAAAGCTCAATTTAAAAAAAAACTATTATAATGTAATCTATTATACAGTTGGATAAATGATGGACCAAACATACTTTAAAAAGTTGTCTAAACTTTTTATTTTTTTAAAGAAAAATGATCAAGTAACAGGAACAAACAAGGGGTAACAGGAATGAACAATGAACAACAGAAAGATGTGCTTTGTGTGCATGCATGTATGGATGTTGGTGTGCATGTGAATGTGCATGTGGTACGGGGGAAACTCTCTCGATGACCCCCCTCACCCGCCTGACGACTGGGTGGTTGAAATGGGAGGCCAAAGGCAATGCACTGGCCGGCGCACATCGTTCAAGCTCTATGTTCCTTGATCGCTCCGACTCCTAATAACAATATGTCCATCTCTAAGCAGAAACTGACCTTGGGTTTCTAGTTAAAGCAATAGACGCATTAACATTGATGTATTTAATTATTGTGGAGGTGGTGAATGGAGGAAGAGGAGGAGGAGGAGAAGGAGAGAGACAGAGAGAGGGTGGATGAGTAGATGAGTGAGTGAATGGATGGAGAAGGAGGAGGAGAAGAGAGAGAGAGAGGGTGGATGAGTAGATGAGTGAGTGAGTGGATGGAGGAGGAGGAGAAGGAGAAGAGAGACAGAGAGAGGGTGGATGAGTAAATGATTGACTGGATGGAGAAGGAGGAGGAGGAGAGAGAGACAGAGAGGGTGGATGAGTAGATGAGTGTGTGAGTGTGTGAGTGGATGGAGGAGGAGGAGGAGGAGAAGAGAGACAGAGAGAGGGTGGATGAGTAAATGATTGAGTGGATGGAGAAGGAGGAGGAGGAGAGAGAGACAGAGAGGGTGGATGAGTAGATGAGTGTGTGAGTGGATGGAGAAGGAGGAGGAGGAGAGAGAAAAGAGACAGAGAGGGTGGATGAGTAGATGAGTGTGTGAGGGGAGGGAGAAGGAGGAGAAGAGAGAGAAAAGAGAGATAGGGTGGATGAGTAGATGAGTGTGTGAGTGGATGGAGAAGGAGGAGGAGGAGAGAGAAAAGAGACAGAGAGGGAGTAGATGAGTGTGTGAGTGGATGGAGAAGGAGGAGGAGGAGAGAGAAAAGAGACAGAGAGGGTGGAGGAGAAGATGAGTGTGTGAGTGGAGGGAGAAGGAGGAGAAGAGAGAGAAAAGAGAGATAGGGTGGATGAGTAGATGAGTGTGTGAGTGGATGGAGAAGGAGGAGGAGAAGAGAGAGACAGAGAGAGGGTGGATGAGTAGATCGTGAGTGGATGGAGAAGGAGGAGGAGGAGAGAGAAAAGAGACAGAGGGTGGATGAGTAGATAAGTGTGTGAGTGGATGGAGAAGGAGGAGGAGAAGAGAGAGACAGAGAGAGGGTGGATGAGTAGATGAGTGTGTGAGTGGATGGAGAAGGAGGAGGAGAGAGAAAAGAGACAGAGAGAGGGTGGATGAGTAGATGAGTGTGTGAATGGATGGAGAAGGAGGAGGAGAAGAGAGAGAGAGAGGGTGGATGAGTAGATGAGTGAGTGAGTGGATGGAGGAGGAGGAGAAGAGAGACAGAGAGAGGGTGGATGAGTAGATGACTGATTGGATGGAGAAGGAGGAGGAGGAGAGAGAGACAGAGAGGGTGGATGAGTAGATGAGTGTGTGAGTGGATGGAGAAGGAGGAGGAGGAGAGAGAAAAGAGACAGAGAGGGTGGATGAGTAGATGAGTGTGTGAGTGGATGGAGAAGGAGGAGGAGGAGAGAGAAAAGAGACAGAGAGGGTGGATGAGTAGATGAGTGTGTGAGTGGATGGAGAAGGAGGAGGAGGAGAGAGAGACAGAGAGGGGGTGGATGAGTAGATCATGAGTGGATGGAGAAGGGGGAGGAGGAGAGAGAGACAGAGAGAGGGTGGATGAGTAGATGAGTGTGTGAGTGGATGGAGAAGGTGGAGGAGAGAGAGACAGAGAGGGGGTGCATGAGTAGATGAGTGTGTGAGTGGATGGAGGAGGAGGAGGAGAGAGACAGAGACAGGGAACGTGGATGAGTAGATGGAGAAAGAGGAGGAGGAGAGAGAGACAGAGAGAGGGTGGATGAGTAGATGAGTGTGTGAGTGGATGGAGAAGGAGGAGGAGAAGACAGAGACAGAGAGGGTGGAGGAGTAGATGGAGAAAGAGGAGGAGGAGAAGACAGAGACAGAGAGAGGGTGGATGAGTAGATGAGTGTGTGAGTGGATGGGGAAGGAGGAGGAGAGAGAAAAGAGACAGAGAGAGGGTGGATGAGTAGATGAGTGTGTGAGTGGATGGAGAAGGAGGAGGAGGAGGAGAAGAGAGACAGAGAGAGGGTGGATGAGTAGATGAGTGTGTGAGTGGATGGAGAAGGAGGAGGAGAAGACAGAGACAGAGAGGGTGGATGAGTAGATGGAGAAGGAGGAGGAGGAGAAGAGAGACAGAGACAGAGAGGGTGGATGAGTAGATGGAGAAAGAGGAGGAGGAGAGAGAGACAGAGAGAGGGTGGATGAGTAGATGAGTGTGTGAGTGGATGGAGAAGGAGGAGGAGAAGACAGAGACAGAGAGGGTGGATGAGTAGATGGAGAAGGAGGAGGAGGAGAAGAGAGACAGAGACAGGGTGGATGAGTAAATGAGTGTGTGAGTGGATGGAGAAGGAGGAGGAGAAGACAGAGACAGAGAGGGTGGATGAGTAGATGGAGAAGGAGGAGGAGGAGAGAGAGACAGAGAGAGGGTGGATGAGTAGATGAGTGTGTGAGTGGATGGAGAAGGAGGAGGAGGAGAGAGAGACAGAGAGAGGGTGGATGAGTAGATGAGTGTGTGAGTGGATGGAGAAGGAGGAGGAGGAGAAGAGAAACAGGCTATATTTTTAGTGTATTTTATATATTAGCCAGTCCCCAGGATTGAGAATTATTACGATTAAAGCTGCTGTTGGTGATCATTTTGGTGTACTTAATATACTGGCCAGTCCCCAGGAATGAGAACCTTAAAGACTCACCCTGTTGTTCATTGTCTTGGTGTGCTTAATATAATAAATTTAATAGATGCACACCACTGCGCTTTCCTCTCTCACTTAGTTAGTCTATCCTATTCTTCCTGCCTGATTTTAAGTCGTCCCTGTATTTTTCTCGTTCCTTCTCAAGGTAACTTTCCCTCCTCTCTGGGTCAGCATCTTGTCGAGCACGATAGCATTGCTGCTTTTCTGCAGCACTAAGTGGTGTCTTTTCTCCCTGTAAGCATTTTTTCACATTATAAAAACTGAGCTTAGATCTCAAAAACTTAAATAATCTCTAAAGTGAAACATCAAAATCAGCTGAATAGTGCAATACCAACTAATTTTCAATTCTGCAAATCATTTAAAATGTGGACTCGACTCAGTCCTGTTCCTCACACTCAGTCCTGTTACCATCTATATAAGTAACAGGACTGAAAGTAACAGGATTGAGTTTTCGGCATAAAGTTAGCAAAAACATGAAATATAACCACATGGCATTCTTACTAATAGCATGTGGATGCTAAGCATAATCTAGTGATTTACCAAATATGTGTGCTTTTTAAAAAAACAAATGATAACTAAGATTTAAGTAACAGGACAGTATGTTGAGATTGACCTCCTCAGTCACGGTTGAATTATCACCAAATATACAGAAAAATGAATGAAAGAACTTACTTTCTGTCTTGTCATGGCCTTCACCAGACCCAACTGATGCAACCTCCTGTTGTGCATGTGACTTACGCAATGTTCAAAATGAATCTGATTTGATAATGTGTTAGGGTAACAGGACTGAGTGAAAACTAAAATGTGTATTTTTACCAAAAATTATATGTATATATGTGTATATATATATATATATATATATATATATATATATATATATATATATATATATATATATATATATATATATATATATGTTTATATATTTTTTTAATATTTGTGAAGCATAGATGGGATATAGAAATACACAAAAATGCATCAGAAATGACATCTATTATAGATTTTATCAATTATATTTTATTCTAAAGTGTAATGTTATAGAGTGGGGACAGGTGAAAAACGCTGTTTTTCAGTGTAAAAGGTGATTTTTATTAATCATTTCCATCATATATTTTAAATTTGCAATTGGATCAGTGTGCAGGACAATGTCCTGTATAAGAAAATGTATTTTACTATTGATTTTAGGCATATTTATACACATAATTTCCTGGGGATGCAAAAGGCACCTATTCGGTGGAATGACCCCATTGCAAAATGAATACTCAACCTCTGGTTGTGCATGCTTTTTCCACTGATAAAGCTTCCATGTCCTGTGCCTCTCACAGTGAACATCATCTGAGCAATGCTGACATTTTCAACGCCCTGGTCACCTCTCACCCTGTAACACATCAGTTTTGAAATTAGTATCAGTACAACTGAATCCACAAAAAAATTAACTACAAATGCTGGATCATTTCCTCGCAAAATAAATTTACTGCAGCATTACTCACTTGTAAGGCCATCCAAATCTCCTCACTCCATCCAGGAAAAACTGAAGTGCAGTACTAGCTGTGTTGTTGGATCCAGCATTGAGGTACATGATCTAGAGGGTGAAAAACAGATATGAGTATACTTATAATGGTTAAAGGATGAGTGTCATAAGATGGACACCCTACCCAAAAAAATATTGATTATACCAGCAACATTTTTATGAGTGTACTTTTTTACAGTAGGAAACTTACCTTCCTAGAGTAGCCATCAATGCCACCAAATATCACCATGTTATATCTGGTGAAAAAAAGAACACGGTTTAATTAAAGAGAATGAAGCAAAGGACAATTGCCCACAGATAAGACATAATTCCAACAATAACTATTTTAAGTCATGCTATATTCAAATGTAATAAACACACCTGATGAGTTTGTGATTGGTGTCTATGTGCTGCAGAAAATGTGGGCCTTGAACACAATATTTCCACCGAACAGCACAGCCCATACTCGTCATTCTTGCTAAGATGCCCTCTATGTCAACTCTGTGCATAGAGGCCTTGAGTCTGGTCCATTGTACATGGTGGCCTGCTGCTTCAAGACACCCCTTAACAATCTGATATCCAGCATGAGGTAGTCTGGATTTGATGGCGCTCACTTCTGTATCCAGGGCATCATCAGTCATGGTGGAATACAGGCTCCTAACTGACATATTGTACTCCTGCATCCGCCTGTAGATGGTTCTTCTTGAGACTCCAAGAATGTCTGCTACACATGTGGCAGGTAGACCTAGATGAAGAAGACTTTGGAGGTGGTTCTCTGTGACCTGCAGTCTGAAACGTCCATTGGGACCCATGCTCCTTTACCACAGATTTCGAAGGGGGAGGTTTATTCCGGAGGTCTAACAAACAGCTCAGTTGTTCGAGGGCTTCAGAGATATCATTAGGCAGAGCTACATTTGCCATTGCATTTATGAAGGTCCTCTCTTGGGTCACTATATATTCCAAATAATCAAGATCAGGAGGGTTGTTGTTGAGGGCACATTCCAGTCTTTCCCTCAGTCTGGCTAAGCACTCCTGAATGACAATGTTCTGCAAAAGCAATGTAATGAATTGTTAACATACACCATCAAGTAATGCAACCCATTGCATCAACTGGTGCTATTCTTTTCTGATACCACTGTGAACCACTGACATACTACGACATACTTATGACATTATGTCAGAATATTCTCAATAGGAGATGTGAGTTACGGAGAGGTAGCTGGTAACATAATAGTCTAGAAGTAGTAACGGATGAAAGTAGTAGGACTTCTTCATTGTAAACAAATTAAATTGCTTTACCATAAACAGATTCAATTATCACTGTGATAGAAAGCTATAAGTTTATGTCAATGTGGCACCTTAAAAACAAATAAGTAGTTTTTAAGGTGACAAAGTAGAGAACCATAGAAGAATTATGGCCAATGCAGTCTGTATTGTGTAGCCTCAGAGAAACCATTTCACTGTCTATAAAACTGTGATATGCACATTCAGGAAAAAAACGTGTACCAACACAGTAATGTTATTGTATGACACCAACAGAATTCTACAGGTCATACTATGCTGTAATATTCTAGAGGTAGCTGGTAACATAATAGTCTAGAAGTAGTAACGGACTGGACTGGACTACAGGTTGCTACTTTACGCCAGTAGATCGCGGTAGTAACTGGTAGTGTAACGATTGCCGTTTTCCCCGTTATCATGGTGACAGTGACAGCTGTAGTTTAGAGGAAGTCCGCTCAGGATCAAAGTCGCTACAGTTCACAGTGTTCTCACACTACACTGGGGCCAGTCGCTCCCGGTTGCTCCACACCGTGCACAAGTACGAATGTCCCCCCTCCCCAGTTGCCCGCTGGCCTGCACCATGGATGTATTATAAGAACTGGATAGCGTGGCTCCGCCTTCCACCATGTAACGGATTTGAAGCCATAATATCCCTCGTCAGGCGCCGCCATTGTGCAGCCAGTAGAGAATCTGGACCATATTTGGACGCAGCTGTCGCAAAAGGTCATAACACTCCGCAGCATACGCCGTACACAATCATGGGGTGCTTCTCAAAGCTCCAAAGTTGCATCCTCGCCTCCTCCACTCGCCTCCTCCACTTGCGTCTTAGTCCCGCCCACTAGAGATGTATGCCAGAGACGCGCGGAAACGAAGAGAGGAGAGAGGAGACGAGGAGGTTCATTTTATGAGCATTGAGATGTCCTCTCCTCCGGAGCGTCACATGAAGCGACGTCTTTTAGTGATGACGGCGTCACAGCTGAATAAACCGGTCCGAGCGCACGAGAAACTGAATTAAGGAAAATAATGTAAACTCCAGGGCACTCGACCACGGTAAATTCATATTCACTTTTAGATCAGTTTAACATGAATATGTTCATGAATGAAAAAGAAAAATGTCACGTTTTCTCAGGCCCAGAATGATAGGCATTTTTAATTGTTATATTGTGACCACTTTGTGTTCATAAATAATGTTTTTATTTTGCACTAAGCACTTAAACCCCCCTCTCTGCGCATTTATATAGAAAAAAATGTAAAGGCCTGAGATACAGTGTACAATTCACTCTCCTTATTTATGCTTGGTTATATCAGGAACTACATAAAACATGCTTTTCGTTAATGTGCATTATAATCTGCCTGACCATGGGGTATATTGGGTGCTGATATTTGTCAATAAGCATCTCTTTTTTTATTATCTATTATTGTCCATGTTTGCTGTTTGTAAATGTTTGTTTGGTCTGGGTAGACTGCAAAAACTGAATGGGCCTTTGGGATAAATAAAGACGTCTAATCTAATGTAAAATGTGTTTTCCTGAACAGACCTGTCTACTGTAGCAGCCTCACAGTCACAGACACAAACACAAACAACACAGATAAATCAGGACAGACAACAGATGGAAAACCTGAAAGAACTGCCCCATGATAGTGTTCAATATTTACCAAGATATCAACATGACGAGCTTAAAATTCTTTTAAATGATCAGTCAATATTTCTTTGCACAGTGAAGAAAATAAAAAAGAGATAAAAGAGACACTGAAATTTAATAACTGCTCACAATTTGAGGGAACATTAGGCCTACACATCGGCTGCTTTGTGTGAAATGTGGATACAATGACTCCCAAAAAGTTGCTAGTTACACTTTAACACTCTTTTGCGCCGTGATGTTTATATTTCATACATGTGGGCAGCTGACGCTTTACAGCTGGCTGCTGATACGTCACAAGGGGGCGTGTCTGTCAGTGAAAAGGCTTCCGCGTAGCCTGCACTCGTGTTTCCTCGATTATCCCTCCTCCTCTCTCCTCTCTCCTCTCTCCTCCGAGCGCATTTGGAGCTTTGGAATGTCCTTCAATATGGCTGCTCACAAAGTACTTCCGGTGTCGCGGAGGAGAGAGGAGACTGCATTTTGGCACATTGGGAAGCACCCATGGTGAAGCTGCCGTAAACCGCTGTCATTTTTAAACTCTAATAACTAATAAAAAAGAAACTTTTCAGAAAAAAAGAGGACGTGGAAAACACGCAATACACCCTATAATACTTCAGTGTCACCACAGCATACGGATGGGAGAAATATTTTCTGTTGATTCGCTTTTTAGATAGATGTGAAAGTCGGGTAGCGGCGGTTAGCGACCGTAGTTAGCCTATATGTTGTTTCTGCTCGCTGGCGAAACGAAATGATTCATTAAAATGGCTGTAACATTAGCTACAGTTAAACAAAATATCGCTAATATATATGGTAAACTGCCTTACTTAAAACTTACCGTGGGTGCTTCCCAAAGCTCCAAAGTTGCACCCTCGCCTCCTCCACTCGACTCCTCCACTTGCGTCTTAGTCCCGCCCAGCAGAGATGCATGCCAGAGACGCGAGGAAACGAAGAGAGGAGAGAGGAGACGAGGAGGTTCATTTTATGAGCATTGAGATGTCCTCTCCTCCGGAGCGTCACATGGAGCGACGTCTTTTAGTGATGACACGTCACAGCTGAATAAACCGGTCTGAGCGCACGGGGGAAACTGAACTGAGGAAAATAATGTAAACTCCAGGGCACTCGACCGCGGTACATTCATATTCACTTTTTCGATCAGTTTAACATGAATATGTACATGAATGAAAAAGAGAAATGTCACGTTTTCCCAGGCACAGAATGAAAGGAGTTTTAAATTGTTATATTGCAGCCACTTTGTGTTCATAAATAATGTTTTTATTCTGCTATAAGCACTAAAAAGACCCTCTCTGCGCATTTATATAGAAAAAATGTAAAGGCTTGAGATAACAGTGTACAATTCACTACTTTCTCTCCTTATTTATGCTTGTTTACAGCAGGAACTACATAAAACATGCTTTTTATTAATGTGCATTATAATCTGCCTGACCCCAGGGTCTACTGGGTGCTGATATTTGTCAATAAGAATCCCTTTTTTTATTGTTTATTATTGTCCATGTTAACTGTTTGTAAATGTAAGTATGGTCTGGGTAGACTGTAAAAACTGAATTGTCCTTTGGGATAAATAAAGTTGTCTGACCTAAAATGTGTTTTCCTGACCAGACCTGTCTGCTGTAGCAGCCTCACAGTTACAGACACAAACACAAACAACAAAGATAAATCATGACAGACAACAGATGGGAAAACCTGAAAGAACTGCCCCATGATAGTGTTCAACATTTTCTGTGATATCAATATGATCATCTCAAAATACTTTTAAATGATGAGTCAAAAATTTCTTTGCAAAGTGAGGAAAAATAAAAAAGAGATAAAAGAGACACTGAAATTTAGTAACTGCTCACATTTTGAGGGAACATTAGGCCTACACATCGGCTCTTTGTGTGAAATGTGGATATAATCATTTCAATGACTCCCAAGAAGTTGCTTATTTTACTTTATCACTTTCTTTTGCTCCATGATGTTTATATTTCACATATGTGGGCAGCTGACGCTTTACAGCTGGCTGCTGATACGTCACAAAGGGGCGTGTCTGTCCGTGAAAAGACTTCCGCGAAGCCTGCACTTGTGTTTCCTCGATTATGCCTCCTCCAGATCAGTCTCCTCTCTCCTCCGAGCGCTTTTGGCGCTTTGGAACGTCCTTCAATATGGCTGCTCACAAAGTACTTCCGGTGTCGCGGAGGAGAGAGGAGAGAGGAGACTGCTTTTTGGCACATTGGGAAGCACCCCGTATTTGTCCCGGCCTCATCCATCCTCAAGCGCGGGTCCAAGAAGTGACGTGTCCAAAAACGTAGGTGCTGATTGGCCGAAGAGGAGCCGTATATATCCGTGCTGTGTATCGGTGCTCGATTGCTCTTCCTGAACTACCCGGATGTGTGTCCCAGTGAATTGAAACTGAATTTTGACAACTGAATTTGAATAGTGAGAACTGAATGTGAAATTATATTGAGCTGAATTTTCATAATCTTACATACATTTTCTAGTTTATTGGATTTCAGTTTCAAACTAATAAATTCAATTTCAAATTATGCTATTCAGATTCAGTTTTACAATGCAATGATTCAAATTAAAAAAATACAAATTCAAATTATGTAATTCAAATTCAATATAAATGATTCAAATTTAAAAAATACAAATTCAAATTATGTAATTCAAATTCAATATAAATGATTCAAATTCAGTTTCTGGTGGCACATATTTCAGCCCATACACAGGCAAGGTAACACAGTCAAAGCAGCAAATGCTAACAGAGCAGACCAGAGGCGAAGCAGGGCAAAGCAGCATCCACGCAGCAACAAGCTACGATGTCCTTACATTAATTTTAGCGCCGCTGGAACTCCCCAGCAAAACACCCGGTCCACACAGCCCCTGTTACAAATAAAGAATTAACTTTAGTATTTCTGGAGGAGCAGAGAAATAGCACAGGCTTGCCATCAGCCATACATACCAGTCAGGCCCCGTGAGAGACCACCCACGAGGGAGAGAGAGGAGGAGAAAACGAGACGAGCGCGTCGTAAAAGGTGCTGTGCGACGGCGATCTCTAGAGCCGCAGACCGTAACGGTGTCTAAAAACAAGCCCAACCAGGCAAATCAGTATGACACAAAGATGAATGAACATTACTAGCAGCCACTGCTAACATACCTGGGTGGTTGACGTGACACTCCATTTTTGTGTCCTTTGTGTCAAATATATATAATAATTTGTAATACTTCATTAAAACCCTATTTTTTCTGTACAGTATAAACTTCCAGAATAAATACATCTGTAGTTAATGAGCATTAAAATTCAAATATGAAAATATTTTGTTTTAAACATGACATTTGTCCACTGGTGTGACTGTCCTGAGTAGCATTGCTCTTCTCAAAACCACTGTATTTAATTAAAAATATGTCCAAATATGGTAAAATATCTGAATACATATTATAGTAGTGATAACTTTGTGAAACTGAAGGTTACAAGTCATAAGGTAATCATTTAGAATAATTATGACATATTACATTTTGTCCCCAAAACTTGTGTCCACCTGGTGTGATGCCATTCTGCAGATATAAAACAGGCTTTAATTTGGGCACCCTTTTAGTGAGAGGGGTCCTTATTCATCCAGGATGTACAGTAGACATCACTGGAGCACATGAACGTTCTGGTGAGTTCTGTCTCAGATATTCTCTTAGTTTTGCTATTTCCATTAATTGTTAGATATGGGATCCGTTGTGTAGTCCTTTGGTGTGACGTAACTTAAGTATTGATCTAAAAAAATTTTAACAATTTATATTGATTGACTACTGAAAACAATGTAAACTTTACACTGCCAGCCAGGATTGAAGACTGTCTCTCATATAGCTAGCCCACAAACTGTCCCTGATCTTGAAAATGTCCACTGGTGTGACACCTTTGCCCACCAGTGTGACACAAGATCAAGGACAGTTTGTGGGCAGTTCGTGACAAGTTCTATGACGGAGTACAAACAACACTCAACAAAGGGCTTTTTATGGAGTTTTTCCTCAGTGAATGTGAGGGTCTAAGGAGAGAGAATGTTATTATAATGCCATGTAAAGCACTTTGAAACAAAGTGCAGTGGTTCTCAACCTGTGGTTGGAGGCCCAACAGTGGGCTGTTTTCAGCAGACGGTGTATAAATCAGATAAAAATGTGGCAAAAATGTCTTCAGTGTTCAGAGGCCCTGAGCGGACAAACTTCCATACAGTTTATTTTACTCTGTTGTGCTGTATCAAGTAAATATTAGCCGTTCTCTCAGGATCTTGACATGTCTTGTTATCTTAGCAGATAATTTGGGGGTTGTCCTATGATGAACGTTTGACTTGAGTTATCTAGAAAAACAACTTACATGTTATAATGGGAAACAGTGCATTAAGATTTATGGATGTGTGGTCTCCCAGTGCTCTTATTGTTTAATGTTTGTAACATTTTCCTCCAGCGTCTCTTTGCACAAAAAAAATATTTCGTATGTTTTTTACTAAGCAAATTAAAGTGGTTAATATTTCTGAGATCTTGGTCATGATGACTTAACATGATGAATGTTACTCAGGGCAGAGCTGTAGAGATCCACCTCTTCACTGTATGTTTTATCTGAAAAGTGAAAATATCAACCCTGTGAAGGGCCTTATTTTTCCAATTCCCAAACTCATTATGTGACCAGAATGTCAGCATGCATAGATAAACAGTTTATTATACAGTCATGCTGTCCTGTAATTCTGCTTCATGTTTCTCTCAAAATGCATCAGATTGATGCTTTTAAATATTTAATATTCTAAATTTTCTTATGGACCCCCCTAGAGGGGTCATAGCCTCCTCACCTTTTGCAACCCTGACTCGTTTTCATGCCAGATATTTTGTCCTTGTGTAGCCTCTGTAGTAAGTTTCACTTTCTCTGTTTACTTTATCTCATGTGTTTCACTCACCTGTGTGTCTGCATAGGTGTGATTTTTACTTAAAAGACTGTGAGGAGTTTCTAAGTGATTACAAAAAAGTCTCACTTTTAGATATATGCCTGATGGAAATACACACTTTAAGATGAGTTTTATAGCATCAAAATAGGTTATCTATAAATGCTATTCCTTAGCGTCACAGTCGGGTCGGACAGGGCTGGACTGGCCTGGATACTCAACTTCAGGAACAAGACAATTAAAACTAGAGCAAATTTATATTATTCAATTTATATTATTCAATTTATATTATTCTTAGAGCACCGGGCTGTAAGTAGCCATATATAGCCGGCTACAAAACAACAATACTAATTTTTCCAAAATTAGTTTGTTGTCACACATCAAAAACTACCTCTACGTAACTAGAAAGAGATACATTACCTCGTGGCTTTGCATCCTGTAAGTTGTTAAAAAAATGAAGTTGTAAAGCAATGCAGAATTCTGTCTGAGCTACATTCATTAGCATCACAACAAACACACGTTGTGGATTGAACACATCTTGTGGTGCGTTCCAGTTGTAGTCAGAAGTAGGAATTTTGAGTTCCAAGTAGGAAACTGCAACTGGAAAGCCCCCTAAAGTCTGAATTTCCTACTGAGAACGCGGTGAAACCTCGCCACCCCCGAGTTGACAATGGAAGATGGATGCCCCCAGTGTGAACAGTTATTTAGCTCCTGTAATAATCAATTTATTTGCACTTCTGACTGGGGTGTGTCGCTCTAGATCAGCTGTATACATAGTATTGTTAGACTTATATTTACAAAAATGCTGCCAAAGTGATAATCACATTCTTCATGTGATATTTGTGAACAACAACGCAGGGAATGCTAACAACAGCTAACAATAGCCTGCTAGATCAGCATGTTTTTTTCCAGCTTCGACTGGAATGCCGATAAGTCGGAGATGATGTCACTCCCAGTTCCGCGGTTACTGGAACGCAGCATTACGACAGTCGCCGCGCGTGCTCATGGGTAGCAGAGTCTTTTACGTTGCCGGTAATAGATTCTCCTCACAGTCCCTTTAAGGCCTTGTCTGAGTCTCTGTTTTGGGTTGATAGTTTGCTGTGTTTCTCTGTGTTGGTTCGCCATGTTGAATTGGCATGTGTGCGTAATGCCTGTTAATGCGGTCTGCATTTTTCTGTTGATAATAAGGCTTATACAGCTTTTTGCAATAATTTACATAGTTTTTCCTACTGCGCTGCAACACCATATTTTAAGGAATTAGAGGCAGTGCAAGAATTTTAGTTTTTCACTTCCAGACCAAATCATTTTTAAAAAATGCTGCAAATCAACTGTGAAAAGTATGGCTATTTGAAAAATGTTTTTCTTTGAATTGCACTAAAAATATGACAGAATTTAATACAGAGAACCCTAAATAACTCTCTAACATGTAAAAATATAAATTTGAGAAAGAGAATAAGCCAGGACAATTTTGTTTACATGTCCATGTTGTGTTGCTAAATGTTACAATAGCTCCCAATCTTTTTGTGGGAATGTTTGTTTCTTCTTCTATCTTATTGTACAAAAACATTTGAGCTTGAAGTTACAACTTTATTTTAATGAATTGTTAATGACTTTGAAAATTAAAAAACATCACTTTGTTCGGGCATACAGCACTTTTTGTCCAATGGTGTGACGGAATGTCCTGTGGTGTGACAAACTGAAATATGAGTGGAAAAGTCACTTTTATGCACACATTCATGTAAAAAGTGCTGAATAGCATAATAATGATATCATCACTATGCACATATAAGGATGAGTTGAATCTTTATTATGATTTCATACTAATTTTAATGAATATAACCCAACTGTTTCAGTGAAATCCCTGTGTCTACATTGTATAATAGGGTAATAACATAATTTTATTTATTTTTTTGGTTACCTTTTATGTGGAAATATAATCAGTGCAAATTGATAAGGATTATGCACATTTGTCTTATCTGGGAAACATTCTCTGAATTAAATATCAATATAAAAAATCTTGTCACACTGGTGGACAACTTTTAGGACTCCAAAGCAAAAAAAGAGTAAAAAATCTAAAATAAATAAGGAATTTGCAATGAACACTTTCAATTTTGAGTTACTCACATAGAGCAGGGTGCAACCTGTTTTAGGTTGTGACCCCTCCCTTGTATATGGTCCATTCTGGAAAGTGAAGAGAAAAAGGGAGGAAAAAGAGAGCGGAGGTGCCAACCTGCTGCCTTTCAAAACCCAAACCAATTATAACATACAAAGAAAAAATGTATAAAACCTTTTCAGAACATAGAACACTGAACAAACCTCCCATATATCGAACATACCCGCCCACCTTTTCTCTCTCACTCTTATGAGACTAACCGCAAACATGGTCCATGAATCACACTCAGATGGTCCCCATTAGAGGCCCCACCACCACCCCTCAAATAGTCACCTGATAGTCGTCTATTTTTGCAATATGCCTCTCAAATTCACGTGTAAGCATACACCTATAAGCAATATTTCAGTCTTAAAATATTATTCGCATAACTTGGGGTCTAAACACAAACAGAAAATAAACATGCAAAGATGGAGTGTCCGTTTCTATTGTTCTGGCATCTCTAGCTCTAAGATTGAAAAATAGATTGTGGCACAACGTGTCATCCTCGGCTCAAGATACAAATAAACATAAAAAGATTACTCAGGATATTTCACAGTTTCAAGCTGCTATATAGCCCACCCGATGTCCGATCAATAGAACAGAGTCCCATACTGCGAAAGTCATGTCGTGTTCGAGTTAAGCGATGTCATCCGGATATCGCGTGTTGATCAAACTGTCGGCCCGCTGGGATTAAACTCAAGAGTCGCCCTCTGCTGTTCTCCGCCGTTCAGTCTCCTTGTTGAGAAAGTCCATTGCCTCTCAGAGTCAGTAAACTTCATCCTTTTCCCCCTCCATGTGAAGTGTAATTCGGCCGGATACGCGAGGGTGAAGCGCACATCCAGGCTGTGCAGCCGGCTCCTGGCATCAGTAAACTTTCTGCTCTTCTCTGCCGTCTCTTTAGTCATGTCTGGGAAAAATGACAGTTTACAGCCACCCCAGATTACGTCCTCCTTATTTATGTATTTCTCCCTTGTGGCAGCCAACACTCGTTCCCTTTCTAAGAAACTTAGAAACTGCATGATAATGGGTCTGGGTGGCCGACCTTCCTCCGGCATCGGTATTGGGGAACGGTGAACTCGCTGCAGCTGTGATCCGCCTAAATCGATCCCCAGGGTCTCGGAAATGATTTTCTTCACGCAGTCTGTCGGGTTTCTACCTTTGAGCTTTTCTTTCAAGCCAACAAGCCATAGGTTTTGGCGTCTGTCTCTGTTTGCAGTGTCTTCAACGGCCTGGTGTAATTCCTCGCCCTTTTTAGTACTTGGGTCTGCCAATTTTTGCTCCATGTTTTGAACACCTGACAGTCTTAGATAGATAGATAGATAGATAGATAGATAGATAGATAGATAGATAGATAGATAGATAGATAGATAGATAGATAGATAGATAGATAAAATACTTTATTAATCCCCGAAGGGAAATTCATGTAGTTTGGCAACAAGAATAAAGAATAACATAAATATTAAATAACAAAGTAAGCAACAAAAGTAAAAAAAATAACAATACTAATTATATATACAATATTGATAACTCTATGTACAAAAACAATAGTGGGCTCATCTTCCATAGATTGAAGAATTATAAACTCTGATGGCTGCAGGGAGGAAGAAGTCTTAAGCTGGAACACTGCTCCCTCTGGTAGAGATGAAACAGCAGGAGCATCACGCTGCAGGAGTGCTTGTATCATCCGTCCATGGACCCTCTGTGTCTCCTTGATTTCCTCTAGGAGTGTCAGGATGCATGCCAACATGCTTTCTTTAAATCCTGAGTTAGCTTGCACTCTATGGGGGTGAGTGGTGTAGTGGCTTCTGCTGAAGGTGGCGGGACAAAGGGATGGGTGTTTACTGAATGCACAGATTTCCAGTTACCTGTAACAGGAGGACGTGAAGACCCACTGGAAGATGGTTCATCTTGTGAAGCTGTATCAGATTCCTCATCAGAACTGGACACAACTCTGTGCCTTGAAATAAACAAAATGTGGTGCATTATTATGTAAAATATTTCCTTTAGTGACTGTGTAATCCTGTGGTTCTACAAAAATAAAAACATAATACAATGATTTAGAAATCCCTTTCAACCTATATTCAATTGAATACACAACAAAGACAAGATACTTAATGTTCAAACTGGTAAACGTTATTTTTGGAAAATATTAGCTCATTTGGAATTTGATGCCCACAACATGTTTCAAAAAAGCTGGCACAAGTGGCAAAAAGACTGTGAAAGTTGTGGAATGCTCATCAAACACTTATTTGGAACATCCCACAGGTGAACAGGCTAATTGGGAACAGGTGGGTGCCATGATTGGGTATAAAAGCAGCTTCCCTGAAATGCTCAGTCATTCACGAACAAGGATGGGGCGAGGGTCACCACTTTGTGAACAAATGCGTGAGCAAATTGTCCAACAGTTTAAGAACAACATTTCTCAACCAGCTATTGCAAGGAGTTTAGGGATTTCATCATCTACGGTCCATAATATCATCAAAAGGTTCAGAGAATCTGGAGAAATTACTGCACGGAAGCGGCAAGGCCCAAAACCAGCACTGACTAGCGGTGACCTTCAGCGTTACTCAGGCGGTACTGCATCAAAAAGCGGCATCACTGTGTAAAGGATATCACCACATGGGCTCAGGAACACTTCAGAAAACCACTGTCAGTAACTACAGTTCGTCTACATCTGTAAGTGCAAGTTAAAACTCTACTATGCAAAGCCAAAGCCATTTATCAACAACACCCAGAAACGCCGCCGGCTTCGCTGGGCCCGAGCTCATCTAAGATGGACTGATGCAAAGTGGAAAAGTGTTCTGTGGTCTGATAAGACCACATTTCAAATTGTTTTTGGAAACTGTGGTCGTCGTGTCCTCCGGACCAAAGAGGAAAAGAACCATCCGGACTGTTATAGGCGCAAAGTTCAAAAGCCAGCATCTGTGATGGTATGGGGGTGTATTAGTGCCCAAGGCATGGGCAGGGGTGGACTGGGGTGGGGAGGGTGGCCCGGGAAGTCATTGACAGAGAGGCCCACTTCATGCGCGGTGTGCAAAGCCACCAAACGGCGACACAATTTTTCCATACCATGAGGGAAAAAAGACAAATTTGACATTGTTTTGGACCAAAATAATATAGCAGGGCTGCCAACTTTTTAAAAAACCTTGGAGTGAGATTTGGTGAAGGCAATCAGAAATTTGCCCGCATACACGGTGACATTTAACACAAAATACCTAATTTTGTGCAGGTTTAATCAGACTATATAGCACTCAGAAGTAACAAAAAGGTGCATGTGCGATCAACTTAGGTTCAAGGTAAAAAATAAAATTAAAACAAATGCTATATTCTGCTGTCTGATACGTCAAGCTCTTTAGACTTACATAGTGATATTTAAACAATAACTATAATGTCATTGTTCCTCTTAAGTCTATGTCCTACCTGTCTACAGGTTTGCGTTCATGCACAACCAGTAGTTCCAAAACCAGGGTTTACTCAATCTCAATCTTTATCTTTATTTGTATAGCGCCAATTCATAACAAGTGTTATCTCAAGACACTTTACAATAGAGCATAAAGCTCTTCATTTTATGGATACACATATATGCATAGATACATATATACATATAGAATACACATATACATATATATACAAATATATACATCCAACACCCAACATGAATCCATATAGCCAATCATGGATCCCTCCATCATGGCGGCAAGAAAAAACCTTCTGTTAAGCAGCAGGAAATCTTGAATGTGGATCCCAGTCTCATGATGAACAGCAAATCCACACGATGCTGTGATGGGTGTGAGGGCAAAGGAAGGGAAGTAAGAGGAGACAAGTGGACGAAGTAAGAACTAAAGTTAGGGACAGGTCCATGTATCATCGGCCTGTCGTCTGATTCCTTAGAGGTTAGCCTCTTGAGATGCTACATCTCATTTCTGGAGGGTCCTCATGTCTGAATGGTTGTGGTGATCATTTTCTAGAAGTATAATCTTAGATATTCAAACTGAAAATAAGAACTTATGGTAGTGACGAACTCATGGGTGCCCAGACCACAAGTGCATCCCAACCATATTTGTCTCCGTTAAATATAAATGTGTTAAAGGCCTCTTGAGATGTGACATCCCATTTTCAGAGGGACCTCATGACTATGTGGTAATAAGAAATAGATACTGTAGGTGTAACAATCATGGATATGGAGATCATGCTAATAACTACATGAACAGCTATAATGATAATGAGAATGGAGTGTTCCTAATAAAATGGCCAACTATGTGTGTCATGTTTATAGCTGTAGTTTTGAGGCTTCATGACTCCACAGCAGCAGGCAGTCTCCACCAAGGATCCCAGGCCACCTACAAGACAAGAGCCAGAGACGAGTACAGGAGCAAACAAAAGGGGCAAAAACAGATGTGGAGAGAGAGAGAGAGAGAGTGATAGAGCCCATTGTGCCAGACCCCTCCCCCCCGGCAGTCTAGGCCTATTACATCTAAACTATGAGTCTAGTTTATGAACTAATTTATTTATTTATTTATTTATTTATAACCTATAAGCTGGTCCCTAACTGAAAGCTTTATCAAAGAGGAATGTTTTAAGTCTAACCTTAAAGGTAGAGAGAGTGTCAGACTCCCGAACTGTGTTCGGTAAATTGTTCCAGAGAAGAGGAGCCTGATAACTGAAGGCTCTACCTCCCATACAACTTTTGGAGATTGATGGCACCACAAGTAGGCCAGCATCTTGGGAGCGTAATGTTCTAGAGGGGTTGTACGGCACTACAAGCTCTTCAAGATAGACTGGTGCCTGTCCACTGAGAGCTTTATAGGTGAGGAGAAGAATCTTGAATTCTATTCTATATTTAATGGGAAGCCAATGCAGAGAAGCTAAAACAGGAGTAATGTGGTCTCTTCTCCTAGTTCTAGTCAGTACACGTGCTGCAGCATTTTGGACCAGCTGAAGCGCCTTAAGTGACTTGCTGGGACAGCCTGAAAGCAGAGAGTTACAATAGTCCAGTCTGGAGGTAACAAAAGCATGGACTAGCTTTTCAGCATCGCTCTGGGACAGGATAGGCCTGATTTTAGCGATGTTGCGTAGATGAAAAAAGGCTGTTTTTGAAATTTGCTTTATGTGAGAGTTAAAGGATAAATCCTGATCAAATAGCACTCCTAGATTTCTAACAGTTGTGCTTGGTGCCAGGCTAATGCCATCTATGGCAGTTAAATCACTAGAAAAGGATTCTCTAAGGTGTCGAGGGCCCAGTACAATAATCTCTGTCTTGTCTGAGTTAAGAAGAAGAAAATTTCTGGCCATCCAGGTTCTGATGTCCTTTAAACAGGCATCTAGTTTATCTAAGTGGTTTGTCTCACCTGGCTTTAATGATACATAAAGCTGTGTGTCATCAGCGTAACAGTGAAAATTAACAGAGTATTTCCTCATGATATTACCAAGGGGAAGCATATATATAGAGAAGAGAATTGGACCTAGCACTGAACCTTGAGGAACCCCGTAACTTACTTTAGTGTACACAGAGGATTTGTTGTTCACGTGTACAAACTGATATCTATTGGATAAGTAGGACTTAAACCAGTTTAAGGCAGTCCCTGTAATCCCAAGTAACATCTCCAATCTCTGTATAAGAACATCATGATCAATGGTGTCGAAAGCTGCACTAAGATCTAACAAAACAAGAACAGAGAGCAGTCCTTCATCTGAAGCTGAAAGTAGATCATTGGTTACTTTAACTAGAGCAGTCTCTGTGCTGTGATGAGCTCTAAATCCTGACTGAAAGTCCTCAAGCAGGCTATTGTCTTGAAGGAAGTCACCTAGCTGATCAGCTACCACTTTCTCCAGGATCTTTGAGGCAAATGGAAGGTTAGAAATAGGCCTATAGTTAGCTAATGTTCCTGAATCAAGGTTAGGTTTTTTAAGGATGGGTTTGATTACTGCTGTTTTAAAAGACTGTGGTACGTAGCCTGTTGATAGAGATATATTTACCGTCTCCAGCAACAATGGACAAACTAGAGGAAAGACCTCCTTAAACAACTTAGTTGGGATCGGGTCTAAAAGGCAGGTTGATGATTTAGAGGAAGAGACGAGAGAATTTAGCTCCTGAAGGCTGATCGTAGAGAAACTGTCTAACTCAGGTCTGACTTCTACTACATTTAAAGGTAGGGCAGGTTCGGCTGGAGATAAAGAGTTGCTAATTTTATCTCTAATTTTCCGAATTTTATCATTGAAAAAGTTCATAAAGTCCTCACAGCCCAGGGCTAGAGGAATCACAGGCTCAATTGAGCTCTGACTCTGTGTCAGCCTGGCTACAGTGCTGAAGAGATATCTGGGGTTGTTTCTATTTTCTTCAATTAGTGAAGAGTAGTAGGCAGCTCGAGCATGTTTTAAGGCTCTCATGTAGTTAATATGACTCTCTCGCCAAAGTATACGTGACTCTTCCCTTTTATCAGAGCGCCACATTCTCTCTAATTTACGGGTTGTTTGTTTAAGTGTACGAGTTTCTGAGTTAAACCAAGGAGCTGTCCTCTGACGTTTAATACGTTTTTGTCTCAGTGGGGCAATTGAGTCCAAAGTGGATCTTAGTAGACTGGCTGAGTCATCAACAAGCTGATCCAGCTGAGTGGAGCTAAAGCTAATATCACAGTTATCAGTTGGCCAATTTATTGAGCTTAGGGCAGTAGGAATGGCCTCTGTGAATTTAGCCACTGCACCACTGGACAGATTTCTACTGCTCACAATTTTGCTGCAAAACACAGAATCTTCCAGGAGGATGCTAAAAGTTACTAAGAAGTGGTCGGATAAAAATGGATTCTCTGGAAAAACTTTCACTTCATCAATATTGAGGCCATATGCTAAAACCAAATCAAGAGTGTGATTAAGATGATGGGTAGCTTCACTAACAGACTGAGTAAAGCCAACTGAGTCTATTAATGACATAAAAGCTGAGCTAAGACTATCACTCTCTTTGTCCACATGGATATTAAAATCACCTACAATGACTATCAGAGCTTAGGACCAAGTTTGATATGTACTCAGAGAATTCTGATAAGAATTCAGAGTATGGGCCTGGAGGACGGTAAATTATCACAAACAGAACTGTCTGGCCAGTTTTTGAATCAGTATGAGATAAATTTAGAGTAAGGCTTTCAAAAGAAGTATATTTAGCCTTTGGTCTGTGATTGATTTGGAGACAGGAATGATAAATAGCTGCTACACCACCACCACGGCCTGTGTCGCGTGGTATATGAAAATCTGAATGACTGGGGGGAGTGGACTCATTTAAACTGACATATTCCTCTTCTCGTAGCCATGTCTCAGTTAGACAGAATAAATCAATCTGATTTTGTTATAAGGTCGTTCACCAGTAAAGATTTGGACCTGAGAGATCTAATATTTAAGAGACCACATCTAATTCTCTGATGTTTTAAAGCCACTACATTTGAAGGTTTTATTTTTATCAGATTTCTGTGGTTGACACCTTTTTTATTTGTTTTTGTGTTAATATCTAGGTGAGCTTTGGGTCGGGGTACTGACACAGTCTCTATGGAATAATGTTTATCACTATTACAAAAGCCATAGCAGTTATCTAAGTGATGAACACAGCTGTCATAACAGTAATGGCAGGGAAACTGTCTTAGAGCAAGCGCAGAGGAGCGTGGAGGACTGCAGCTCTGCAACATGGTCTCATCTCTGAGAGGTCATAAGTGTGACTCTGCCATGTTTTTTGACAGGAGAGATGCACCAGCCAGAGTAGGATGGATGCCATCTCTGCCTATCAGGCCAGGTTTTCTCCAGAAGGTTGACCAATTGTCAATGAAGCCCACATCGTTTGCTGGACACCACCTCGATAGCCAGCGGTTGAATGATGACATGCGGCTATACATATCATCACTGGTCAGATTGGGCAAGGGGCCAGAGAAAATTACGGAGTCCGACATTTCCTTTGCAAAAGAGCACACTGATTCAATGTTTAATTTGGTTACTTCCGACTGGCGACGTCGGGAGTCATTCGTGCCGACATGGAGGACTATTCTAGCAAACTTAGGTTTACTCTTTGCCAGCAACTTCAAATTTGCCTCAATGTCGCCCGCTCTGGCCCCTGGGATACACCTAACTATGCCCGCTGACTTCGCTATCTTCACGTTTGACTGCTATGAGTCGCCAATTATCAGTGTTTGTCCCCTGTGGGCGGGTTACCACCATCACTGAGGGAGAAAACCTGTTCAAACGTGAACCGGATGGTGGGGTTCGAGTGGGTCTCGACTTACGGCTATGTTTGCCACGGACAGTGAACCAGCCATTACTAGCCGGGGGGGGAGGCTAAGCTAACGCTAAGCGCTTAGCGGCCTGCACCGCTAGCTACGTCCTGCCTGCTCGCTACCGCTACGTAAGTGGATTTTGGTTCGGCGCAGAACCGCTTCTCCAGATCAGACACCCTCGCCTCCAAATTTAAGAATAAACACTTCTGACAAATACCGCTATCAGTAAAGGAGGACGAGGAGTAGCTAAACATCTGGCACATAGGACAGGAGAGAGCAGGAGCGGAGGGAGAAGCCATGCTAAGAAGGTAAGCTAAGCTATGCTAAGCAGAAGAAAGTAGAATTAAATGACCGCTTGAGAGAAGCTAGAGTGGTTGCGGTAGACCTTAGTACGTTCGATCGAACGTAGATCGTAATCAGTAAAAAGAATTATAAGCTCAAATGACAGATATTAGTCAGTTAAGATTAACGTTAGCTGAACAGAGACAACACACTACAAACAACGCTGCACTGTGAAAACAGGAAGTGACGATCGATTCCCAAATTCAAATTCAGTGTGTCCCATATTGTCCTCATATACTCACCAAAAACATTGGTCTGATCACCACTACAGCAGCTTTACAAGAATTAAAAGCTCAAAACAATATATAAATCTAAATGACATTTTTAATGAAAAGCTGAACTAAATCAAACCACACTTTGATTTATTTTTTTATCAAACTGTCAACAAGCAGCAACAAAACAAAATCTGAATATATCACATAACTTAACAATACACAAGCCTTTACATAATTAACCAATTAAAGCCTGTTGTATCTTATTTGATACATATGTATTTGATACCTTCAACATATCAATATGACCTACAAATACAAAAGAAACATCTTATTCAGATAAATGGTAAAAAAAAAAAAAAGTGGCTTTAAATGGATTATCAGTTGCCAACAACAACTAATTCTATCAAATGAGATACCAAAAATATACGTGTTAAATTGTGTATTATTTTTTTCTTTGATTTTAGTTGAAAGTAAGATTAACATTTCAGCTCCCAAAAAGTAGAATTTTCTGGCTATTAGTTGTGCATTCATTTTTTAAAGGGTTAAATTATTAAATGCAATTAAATATACAATTAGCCTAGATTTAATTTTCCTTTAGTAAATGAACAAAGTTTTGGTATCAATTTGTAGGCTATAAGTCCACATTACTATGAACTATCTATTAATAAAAACCTTTGAAAATATATGTAGTAATTTTAATTGGAGGACAATAAGGAGTGAAAATCAAGAGTCAGAATTTAATTAGAAACTTGATCTGTTCAAGTTAACATCTAATATTTGTGTCATAAATGAGAGGATGGGGACGTCAGACCCTCGAACTGTCACAGCCAGGCAGAGGGGAGTGGGAGTTGGGGTTAAAATCTTTTAAGAGTTAAAATTGTCAACTAAAATGTTTATAAGACTTGGCTTGTATTGTACAGTCAGAAAACATAACCACACAATTGGAAAACCTTTATTTGTGTTTACAGTGGGGATTTTTGGGGGACAACTTTATACAAGGCGGAGACACGACCAGTTGTTTAATTTTTGTTTTATTCTAGTGGATAAACTCTGACATACTCGGATGAATGCTTGTCCTTTTAGGCCCCCACACACTAAAGACATTTTTACCTCATTTATGCACTGTCCACTAAAAATAGCCCTGAGACCCACTTATGGGCCTCCAGCCACAGGTTGAGAACCACTGCACTAGTAGATTGTATTTGAAGCTTGATCCTTAAAAGGTTGCTCACATAATGAAGAATATGTGATCCAGGGAACATCAGGATGAATTTATTATTTAGAAAACAGTGAGTGAGTGAAAACAGCAGCTCAGATGGACTGATGAACAATGTTGCATTTTGATTCATCAAAAGGTTGACTCGTCTTTTTTTTAAGTCTTTGTGTTCATTTAAAATGTGCTCATGAGCTATCAAGACAAAGTTTGAAATATTAAATCACACATAGTGACTGACGAACTCTCACTGTCTGCTGGGATGCACGTCTATCTGCGCCTTTACGCACACCGGCACAAAGAGGAGCGCGGAAAGTGAAAGTTAAAGTCACACAACCATCCTATAAGTATGTTTTATAGTGGTTATATGGTATTTCTTGGCGTTTTCTAGTGGGTACAGGGTGCATACCTGCATATCTTATACATTACACCACACGACCTCTGCGTTCTCTGCGCTTTTGTGCCTCTGACTTGAGCGTGAGAAATCGGACGTGTGGCGTGAGTGCGTGCGAAACCAATCAAATGCGTGAGTCTCACGGCTAATGCGTGAGAGTTGGCAGCCCTGAATACATCCATGACTGTCCCCCGTTCGAGCAGCGTGATTGACAGGCGACTCTGCCACAGCCTGATCTGCCCCGCCCCCTCTCTCTCATGTTGCGGCCGCGGCCCACCGGGGAAATCCCCGGTATCCCCGTACGCCAGTCCGCCCTTGGGCATGGGTAACTTACTCATCTGTGAAGGCACCATTAATGCTGAAAGGTACATACAGGTTTTGGAGCAACATATGTTGCCATCCAAGCAACGTCTTTTTCATGGACGCCCCTGCTTATTTCAGCAAGACAATGCCAAGCCACATTCTGCACGTGTTACAACAGTGTGGCTTTGTAGTAAAAGAGTGCGGGTACTAGACTGGCCTGCCTGTAGTCCAGACCTGTCCCCCACTGAAAATGTGTGGCGCATTATGAAGCGTAAAATACAACAATGGAGACCCCAGATTGTTGAACAACTTAAGCTGTACATCAAGCAAGAATGGGAAAGAATGTTTACTGAAACAGTAAACAACGTTTACTGAGTGTTGTTAAAAGGAAAGGCGATGTAACACAGTGGTAAAAATGCCCCTGTGCCAACTTTTTTCACTGTGTTGCTGCCATTAAATTCTAAGTTGATAATTATTTGCAAAAGAAAATAAAGTTTCTTAGTTCAAACATCTTGTCTTTGCTGTGTATTCAATTGAATATAAGTTGAAAAGGATTTGCAAATCATTGTATTCTGTTTTTATTTATGATTTACACAACGTGCCAACTTCACTGGTTTTGGGTTTTGTAATTGACATCAATGTAACATTCAATTATGCCAGACAAAAAACTCCTCCCCCTGCGAGTCGTGTGGTAAATTAATTATCTAATTTAATGAAAGCTGTTTCAATGGTTTAACACTATCATGTTAAAAACTCTGAGGGTAAAAAAAGAGACAAGAAATATAGTTCCTCTGAACTAAGCATGTGACAAGAAGAATTCGGCATGGCATAATAGGAATATCACACATTTTAGAAACATATCTGGCACCACCTTTTAAGTTTTCCTCTTCCCTTTCCTGACTTGACTTGCTCTGCAAATCTGAGTTCACCTCAGATAGCTTTGGCCTTGCAGAAAAGTAACTTTACCTGCTCTCCCCAAAACTCGCACACTGAGCAGTGGCCCGTCTGTGCTTGGAACAAGCTGCTCCTTTCCTGATTTGTTGATGTTCACTCGTCCCGGTGGCCAACTGCAGTCTTCCTGTGGTCCTGTACAACGGCCACACCTCCGCCATCAACAAAGTCCACCTCTGCAAACAGAAGCATGCTGGAAAATACAAAAAATAAACGGGCTAGTGCGGCAGTGCCACAGATCAGATTTGAGTGGCAAGAGGACCATTTTCTCTGCCATTCCTCTATGGATACAACATGTAAATCTCCGGATAACTTTGAGGCAAAGTGAATTCCAAGGCATGCCGAGTCAACTGGGTGGTTGGAAAAAGAGTGGCAGTCTACAAAGAAGTGACACAGTACTCTGACAGGCTCACAATGAGAATTCTTCCTCCGACAGTAGAACAGTTATCACCCTTAGAGCAAGACGTGAATCTGTCCATCACTGCACTGCCTGTACTGTTGGCATGTTTTAAGTTCTTCAGTCTCAGGTCCAGAGAGATGAGGCTGTTTGAGGGGAGAGGATTCAGACGCTGTCCTCTGTTTCTCTGCTTCTCATGAATGCACCTGACAGTTTTCTGCACAGGATTTTGGGGCTTCCATACCATCTTTTTAAGTTTGCCTAAAAATGTTTCAAATGGGAAACACGAAATGCTTTCTAAAGGGCCAAAATTCTGTCCATCTTGAGTAAGGTGTAGAAAGGATGTACATTATATCCAACAACTTCCATCCCAGCATAACCACAGTGTTCAGGACACAAATCTGGGCTAAGAAGAATTCGCACAGATACAGAAAGAAGTAAAAAATGTCGATACATTTTGGTCAAAATATTATTTACTAATACAACAGAACCCGTGTAGAGCAGACATCTCTCAGCTCAGTTGTTTTCCACATGCTAATTTCTAGCAGAGACCTTAGTTTCCTTCCAAATCCCTGGGCAGATATCCCGAGAGACAACAAACACGCTGAAATAACAGTCAAAATATTAACGGACTGTCTGCATTTCAGAGGGCCCTTCAACCAAAGATAAATGAGCTTGCACATCACCCCCAAGCACACAAGGTGCACAAAGTTTGAAACTAACCCCACAATTAACTCATTTACAGGTGAAACACCTACTTGGTGCTCTTCATCACCCATATTCCTATATGCCTCATCAGTCCTTTGTTCCCATATGTGCTGGTCAGCTGGGATGCCCATCTCTTGCCCATGTGTATTCTCCTGGGATGCCCATGTGAGGCCCAACACTAACCCAGTTAAAGCCCACTCTGAGCCCATGCTTAACTGCAGAAAACTAACCATCAGGCACTCCGACCCTGAACAGACTCCATCAGGCACAAGCCAGGTTTAAGTCTGACGAGGAAAGGTCCTGGAGGACTGGATTGCTGCAGACCATGTTTCTGAATCCTGAATTCACTGGGCTGGACCCTTGTCTACTTGGTCTTGATTGCACACACACACACACACACACACACACACACACACACACACAAGCAGGATCCTCCTCGGCTCTTCTCTTTCCAGGGTCAGTCTGTGTGATTTATTTAACCTGTTAAGATAGTCTGAGTCAGATTAGGTGACCATGGAGGAGACAGTGCTGTGCCTGGACCCTCGCTGCCCGAGGCTTCAGTCAGAACAATGATCTGGAGTCTGTGACGAGGCCTTGACCTTTCTTTACTGCAGAACAGAGACTGAAGACTGTTTATCATTAAATCATTATTATAGTTACAAACCACAGTTCCGTTGAAGTTCAGACACTGTGTAAACAAAAACAGAACAATGATTTCAAATCTTTCTACCTTAATTCAACTACATACACGACAAAATCCAGACATTTGGCTTCTAAACTGATAAGCTTCAGCATTCACTCATTTTTTTTTGATTCCAGCAGCAAATTCCAAAAAGCCTAGACAGGAAACAAAAGACCTGGAAAGTTGAGTAATGCTAAACAAACAGCTGTTGGGTTCATTTCACAGGTGAGCAGGTTAACTGAGAATAAGTGAGCATCATAATCAGGTATAGAAAGAGCATTCCTTTTCTCAGTTAACAAATTCATCACCTACTGTCCACAATTTAAAAAGATTCAGAGAAATCTCTAAAGTTAGAGAGTGGGCTCAGAACACTGTATCTCTGAATTTAACATGTACTTTGTTTTTGCTTCTTTGGTTTGTGGTGTTTTTGCTTGTTTTCTCTTTTTTTTTTTTTTTGCTGAATGTTTAGCCTGCATGTCATGAGATTGTTATGAGCAGGTGTGGAACTCTTTACAGTTTTGTACTTTTACTGAACAAATGAGCTAAACCCTGTAACAAGAACTGAGTGAATCAGCAGAAGAACACATCACAGCATGAAGCCTTCTTGTCTTACCTTTCTTGTTTGTAGACTGGAAGCATTTATCATTATAATAATTTATTATTTTATTTGAGTAAAATTCCACCATGGGTGGATAATACTTGCTACCTCCATCTCACACCAACAGCACCGTTTTCCTGTTCCTGTACAATAATTCTGACATGACATACAGTTGGCCATTTCATGCGCAACATTCAATTCCCATTATCATTATAGCTGTTAATGTAGATATTAGCATGATCTCTCTATCCATGATCGATACATCTATAGTATCTATGTTTATCACCACATAGACACGAGGTCCCTCTGAAAATGGGATGTCACATCTCAAGAGGCCTTTAATACATTTGTACTTAACAGAGACAAATATGGTAGGGATGACCTTGTGGTCTGGGCACCCATGAGTTCATCACTACCATAAATTCTTATTTTCACTAAGAATATCATTGCTTATACTTCTATAAAATGATCACCACAACCATTCAGATATGAGGACCCTCCTGAAAACCAGATTTAGCATCTCAAGAGGCTAACCTCTAATAAATTAGACGACAGGTCTATGGTTCATGGATCTGTCTCTAACTTTAGTTCTTACTTTAGTCCACTTGTCTCCTCTTACCTCCCTTCCTTCACCCTCACACCAACACAGCATGGTGTGGATTTGCTGTCCATCATGAGACTGGGATCCACATTCAAGATTTCCTGCTGCTTAACAGAAGGTTTTTTCTTGAGCCATGATGGAAGGATTCATGATTGGCTATATGGATTCATGTTGGTGTTGGATGGATATATTTGTTTATATATACATATATATATATATGTATATGTGTATCTTTATATGTATATATGTATCTATACATATATGTGTGTCCATAAAATGAAGAGCTTTATGCTCTAGTGTAAAGTGTCTTGAGATAACACTTGTTATGAATTGGCGCTATACAAATAAAGATTGATTGATTGATTTAGCTAGCAGGACCTATTTCCTGACTAGCATTAGTGTAGTCAACAACTTCAGTAAAGTAATAAAGGAGTATTTTCCGCCTTATTAGCCGTTTTATCAAAACAATGTGCATCCATACAGCCACATTCTGGCTTTGACTGAGGCCAAAAAAAGCAAATGCTCGGAGCAAGGGGAAAAACAAGTAGTCCACAGAATCACCACTAGATGTCCTCAAATAACTTTAGACTCAGTACGCCAACATACCAAACCTAAACACATTTACATTTACATTTACTGTCATGGGTAAAATGCACTGTTACCATTAAAGAAATGTATTAAAATAAAAATAATAATAATAATAATAATAATAAAAACATTACTGAACATCCAGGGTGCATTGAACACAGATAACCACCAATCTCAGGTGTGTTTTTCCAGTGTTTTATTGGTCTAGGAGCAGAGCTCAACAGAAATAAACAAAGAGCTGCCAGAACAGGTGACTAAGAATGAGGAGGAGAGGTCTGCACGAGCAAACAAGAAAATCAGAGTTAGTGAGGATATCTCGAGGTTAAAGATTACTAGTTAGATCACATCTAAGTGATGTATTTGATTATTTTTCTAATAAATAATTATAAAGTCTGGTTAAAACACATTAGCCTATCCTTGATGTTATTGCATATTGATCTCATTTGTCAACTCAGCTTGGACGAACCAACTATAGATATCTGACAATAGAAAAGATGACAAGCAGTAGAATAAATGACTCATTTTAAACATGGGATGTTTTCTGAAAACAGTTGAAATGCATTTGCACTGCCCAAAGTTTTGATTTTTTTTCCTAAATATATGACAAATATATGTGATTACAAATACAAATATTGAGCAGTTTCACTACATTAACACGAACAATAAATTTCATAGAAAGTGCAATGTCTCAAAAACATTTTAAACAATGACTGTTTTACAAAGAACCCAATAAATTCTCCAAGTTTGACCTACCTTCACAGCAGGTGGAATCCCAGACTGTAGCTGGAAGTGTTCGAGAACAAGAAGGTACAGGTGTACAGGTGAGAGGAAAATGTATCTTTGAAAACCTTCGACACAAAACACAGACCATAATAACATCCACAGAACTACTGAACATACACACCCTGAAAAGTACCATGATAACCAAATCTACGAAAAAATGCCTTCCGCCATCAAACATCCTCACCGGCAAAAACACAGAACCAGCCTTCATTACACAGTTTTAGAAGTTGGGAGTAAAATAAGGAGGTGTTTAACAAACATAATATGCCATGATTTACGACAACTCCATCCACTGAAGCTCAGCTCCACCTCAGCAGCAGCTCAGGAGGCAGCTCTGACTCACTGCAGTGCTGCTCAGTACCGGGCCCTGCAGGAACTAACCTTTAACAAAGTGAGGTGTTGAACATCATGAGTAACAGCACTTGTCACAGGGTGTGTGTGTGTGACCATTTTCACTGCATGGTGATTACCCTCCACTCTCCTGCTGCACAGCAGAAGGCATGATTAAAAACACCTGGTGGCGCTGAACGGAGCAGTTATAAGAGGCGTGGGCTTGCCTTCAGGTGTGATTGGGGTGAGTGAGTGCAGGTGCGCAGAGAGAGCAGGAGACGCCAGTGGCAGAGTGTGAGCAGCAGAGCAGCAGAGCAGCAGAGCAGCAGAGCGAGACGACGGTGTTCCGGCAGCAGCGGGACCAGCAGACCCGAGACGACGGTGTTCCGGCAGCAGCGGGACCAGCAGACCCGAGACGACGGTGTTTCGGCAGCAGCGGGACCAGCAGACCCGAGACGACGGTGCTTCGGCTGCCCCAGCCGCGGGACCAGCAGACCCGAGAAGAGGTGCTTCGGCGGGACCCGCAGACCCGAAACGACGGTGCTTCGGCGGCACCAGCAGCGGGACCGGCAGACCCGGTGCATCAGAGGAGGATGTGGACAGAGAGCGACAGGAGAGGAGGCTCTGTGAACACGCGGAGAGGTGGAAGTGCGCTTCACCTCTCCTGGCAGCTAAGTACCTCTCCTTAAGTCTTCATCATCAGCTGTCACAAGCCTGTTTTTATTTTGCGGAGCTACAGCCTGGGTCATGTGTGTTTTTAAATAGGTGTTTTATTTCTGTAGTATGTGTGTGTGGTTTTAAACTGTTTTTATCATTACTTATTGATGACCCAGAGCTGATGAACTCTATAGGCGTAATCTAGGACTGTTAGCACAGAAGGGCACCAACTCCATGCTAAACAAAACTCTTTGTACCTAGGCTCTGCACCTGCCGCCCTCTGGACCCTGCTTCCCCCTGAACCTCTGGAAAGAAGAGTGGACAGTTGTTTTTAAAGGACTTTTATTCAAGACCACCTTCTAGTTTGTTTCATCTAGTGGCTGTTTTTAATAAACTGTACATTTTGCACACCCCTACCTGTCTGGTTGTTGAACAGAGTGCTCCCCATTTGGACTGGGTTTACACAGTAAAGGGGTTTTACCCCGTGACACACTGTCAGAAACTCAGGCTCTACCTGTGCTGCAGCAGCCCTTAATAGACGGGACATGAGCCGCACCGAACAGCCTGCCCTCCGCTAAGGCACGAGGATCTGAACCCACCTGTCAGCCTTTGTGAAGCCCTCTCCACAAAAGGGGAACAGCTCTGGAGACTTACCTCAGACAAGCTGCCCCGTCTGAATCTCCCACTCTCAGGTCAAACCTATGACGGAGCACCCAAAATATCAGGTCACCTATAAGGCACCTATTAGCAAAGAACAGCCACAGGCCACTTTTGTCCACTGTGGTCCTCACTGTGAACTTTTGGCCCGCCTTGGCCCTACTCTACTCGACCCTACTCGATTAGCGTGTTTCCACTAGCCTGGTACCTCCTAAACAAGCTAGTTTTAGTACCTACTCCGTTCTGGTTCCAAGTGAGCTGAGTCGATACTAAAAGATGACGTCACCGACTGCCGGCTACTGATTGGTCAGACAATGTTGTCATCGATGAGTCATGAGTGTGACGACCTAGCATGCTAGCGGTAGCTCCCATTAGCTTACCCTCAAACATCTTTTCTTTGCAGCTGGATTGCTCTCGTACTCTGCTTCATTCTGTTGTATAGCTTCCAAAACTCGCCTGTGCTTCTCAAGGGGTATTTCTTCTTACCACCTGCAGCCTTCTTCTGCTTTCCTTTTTTACTCGGTTTGTGACAAAGACACAGATTGTTGTGTCGCGCTTAAAATGACGTCACCGCAGAGCCGCTCACCCCGTTGGGCAGGCGACTGGGGCTAATGGAAAAGCAGCACAAGTCAAGTAGAGTAGGGCGAATGGAAAACGGCCATTGGTCTCTCAGGCAGCCTGTTCCTCTACACCTGGTGCCACATGCTCTGCAGAGGATCCACGAGCTGGGCCGTTTTGGCCAGTCCAGAAAATTCAGACATTTTAAAAGAAATCACAAAAAGCACCAGTGGCTCCTTCAGCACGACCAAGCCTGTGTGTGCCACCACATGGACAGTGTGAACACCAGCGATGGTCCTGAGGCTGCCTTGGCCTCCATCAGTGGGACGGCCTCCTGAGCCGACGGCCTCTTTTAAAGGCGGAAGAAGGAAGAACCGTGAGACCACAGGAGGAACAATGACAGGTGGGATGTTACAGGCAGGAGAGTGTCAGACTCCATGAGGTCCGAGCACACCTTTAACCCTCGTGTGGTATTAGAATTTTTGTTACTTAGCCGTTTTTTATGGGTCTGGTGGACCTGCTAGAGTTTTGGGCTTTAACACCACAGTCCAATAATTTTCTCTGAAAATACTCAACAGATGTTTACTACATGCCAATTACAAGTTATATGACCAGCAAACATGATTAATATTTGCTCTTTACCTTTGTAAGATCACATCTGTGAATTAAATCAGTTATAATCAAGAGGAGTGAGTGGAAAAACACATTTACAAATGAAGAAAGATGTTTCACAACCATTGATTTTTATTCATTTGAACTTGTAGGTGCTCAAACTCATCCTCTTCTTCAGAGTTACTGTCAGACTCTGAATTCTCAGAAATACGATCTTCATTTTCTGAAACCATTTACCATCAAAGCTTCTGTGTCTTCTAAAATCAATTGGAGGGCCCTCTCAGCAGAAAATCTTTTGGCCATCTTGATCAGTCATGATAAGTAACCACACTGGCAGAGTCATATTTATAGTGTTACACACCATTTGCAGGTGGGATATGGCTGTGTTCGAAATGGCATGCTAACGTCCTACTCATACTAAGTGTGACGTCAAAATGAGTATGTAGTGTGTTCACATTAGATAGTATGAAAAGATTGAGAGTGCGAGAAATACCTGTATGTATACTATATTGGAAAAAAAATTTACGTATGCGAGGTGGGCATACTAGTCAGTCAAATGCCCCATAATGCATTGCAAGCCCCATAATGCATTGCGCCAAGCAAGACCGACCGGCATTCAGCTAAAAATTGGCCACTAGCAAACTTCCCATTTACTAAATAAACATGTCTTTTATTATCTCCTTTTAGTTCTTTAACACTTTTCTAAATTGGGCTCTTGTTCTAAAGCCGACAGGAAGTTTCTTCGATAGCATAATGGGGCACATAGCAGAATGTCCGAAATGAAGAAATGAAATTTGTATCTGTGCGTTTTATGGCTCAAATGACCACATTTTGTTATTCTACGTGGTGACTTTTTTTGCCTAAAATGCTCCCTGAACATTCAAATGTGGTGAATCAACAGAGATATTTGATAGCCTGGTGTGCTTCTGATTTTTGTCGTCAGAGGTTTGAAATGCATCATGGGAAACTTAGTAGTATACTACAGTGTGAACGGTTGGCATCCTAATCATACTTATAGTATATAGTATACAACATGAGTTTGTAGTCTGTAGTACGTTAGTATGCCAATTCTGACACAGCCTATGAGAAAAAAAAGTTTGGTTCCCCCAAGACAAAAGGGGAAAATATGCAGGAATGTAATAGTAGATAGTGTTTGTTGAATTTTCAACGTTTCAACTTTCAAGCCACACGCATGCACACACGCACACAAACAGACACACACACACAAACACACACTTGTGCAGGGGCAGGAGGGGCAGAAAACACTATCAGTAGCCCCAGAAAGGAGGAAGACAGAGTGGGGGTACACAGGACCTACACGTTCCACACTTTTATTAACTCCCTGTATGTAACATAAATGCGTAGGATGGGTGTATAGTATGCAGTCAGAGAAAATGTGTTTTGATTTATGCTCTTCACAGAAAATGAGCCAAAGCCAATGAATTTCAGGTTGAAAAATTAATTAATTGTATCATTTTTCTTTTGATGAAAACTGAAAACGGGCCCCACAGACCCGAATACCATACAAGGCTTCAAAACCTCATCTCATCCTCAGACCTTGACCAGCAGCAGCCGGACCAGGGGCCTGCACTACGAAGCTGGATTAGCTCTTAGAGAGATAACTTCCTGGATAAGTTTCGGATTTTCCGCACTACGAATGTGGATCTCTTTTTATCCAGACACGTTGCCCCGGTAACTGATGCTGAACACCAAACCTGGTCCGGAGCAGGTTAAGTTCCAGGATAAGAGCTCATGGGGTGTGACAGACTGCCCGCTGACCAATCGGTTCTCTGGGCGGGCATAAAAGACCGCACACAGCAAACCGCACAGTCTGCTGTCTTGGAAAATAACTTGCCCATTTCTGACAGAACCGGCAAATGTCGGTGTGCAAATTGTAAGAGGAGCGCTTCGTCAGGAGCGTTTTTATCGTGACAGAAGTAATCGGCCTGATTTACCAGAAGAAATCTTGTACGAGAGGTACAGATTTTCACGGGAGGGACTTCTACATCTGTGACCTGCTGGAGCCTTACGTGGCAAATAATGCACTAAAACAATTAATTGCGTTTAGACAAATGTAGAGTATTTATTAGTATGTTGACCATGATGTTTTAGCAACAATAATGGACACATAGAAAAATCGTTCTTGTCAGTATTTTTATGTTATGTCTGTCTTTGGTGTTAACATATTTTAGGTTACAATCACAAGATTCATGAATGCAATAAAATTAATCTAAAGGCACATATCACAACATCTGAAGACTGCTGACAAAACTCCATGAAATAAAACAGTAACTTGTTTAATTCAAACTATTTGACATTATTTCTCAATGTCAGTGATAACGTTTGATCCGAGGATGTTTACTTCTGATAAAGACAACACATGCTGATAATTGTACTGAACTTTAATAGCCTATGGATAAAGTCAAGTAACAATAATTTTGGTTTAAAGTTCAATTACAATTACATAAGTAATCATATCTTAAATGTTGTCTAATGTAATATGATCTCCAAATTTTGGTAGTAACACCATGACACTGAGGGGCAGAATTTTGTTGGAACAAATATTTTTAAATATCTAATTTACGTTTCATTTCATTCATAGATTTATCCCAGTGTTATCAACACTGTCCATTTATTATTTTAATTAACAAAAAAGAGGAAATGTTTTACACTGTCCAGTGGATCATGACAATGGGACAAATGTTGTTTTAGATCCAAAGTACACTAAAAGTGAAATTAAATATTATATTTAGGCTAATTATATTACATTTAAAATAAAAAGATAATTATTCATCACCATTTAAAAGACTATTTAATTACATAATTTTGGTTTAATGTGGACGAGTTCTTTATTACATTTTAAGCGATTTGTGTTTCAGGAAAATGTGGAGAATGTGCCGGCAATCCCTCCGGCTTCTCGCGGCTACAGTCGTGTTGCTCCTGGCCTGGATAATACTGCAGTACTCCTCATACTTTTGCAGGAATATTTGCTGCTCCTCTGCCGTGAAGTAGGCTGCTCTCTTCTCCATTGTGGAAAATGCTCCGGGGCCGCTAACCACGCCCATTTTATGTGTGCGTGCACAGATCCCAGCCGGATTCACTTATCGAGTTGATAACGAGCCTCGTAGTACAGCAGATCTGGATGACGGAGATCCGGTGAAGTTTAGTGAGATGTCGCAGAGTTATCCTGGATGACTTAATCCAGCTTCGTAGTACAGGCCCCAGGGCCTCCACGTGCTCTTTCTGATTGGCTAACCTCTGTGCTGGTGTTGACCTGATTGTTTTCAACATGGCGGGTTGGATCATCATTACCTATATAAAATCTATTTTACTCAAATATTAGTAGATGTACATTGGCGTCAACATCTCTATATCTTAATATTAAATTTTTATTCTTTTTTTAATGTCTCATTCAAGCTTGTATGGTGAGTGGTAGGGCGGCGCCCCCTATTGGCCAGCTGCCACTGCTGTGTTGTCGATCAGTGACGTATTTCCGCCATGGGGCACAAAATCTTTGCCCAACAATCGAAAAACTGAACTGAAAGAAAACCCAATTAAATTCTAAAAAGTATAATAACCCTGACACTCACCTTCACACTCCAATGCATGAAGTACATTTGTTCTTGATTATTTATGGGCTGTTCTGTAATAAATAAATGATTAATTATTAATAAATTCTGTTAGTTTGAAGGCAATTCTGTGACAGCAGTTTACCTTACTTTCTCTGACTTCGTGTAGATCTGAAATTTAATTAGTAATTTTCTTAAAAGGGTTTTTAAAAGCCTTAAATTTGCTAAACCCTGCAGAAATCCTGTTTTTGGTCTAGGCCTATGTCTATTTTAGAGTTACAGCCCCCTGGAAAAGTGGTTCCTGAGTATGTTTAGTTTCTTGAACGCTCAGTGTTAAATGTCCAATGAGCTGTGAGCCAAGGTGCATTAAAGGAGCATTTAAACCTCTAAAAAAGTCAGCTCTGCTCCATCCTGACTGAGACAAGGCCAAGCAGCCTCAAAGTGATGGTCCGAAAGTGTTCAAACTCATCTGACAGCCCACAAACTGAATAATCTGGTTTTATTACAGCAGAGAAGAATGTTTGTTCTCCTGTCAGAGCGTTTACACCATGCAGACAGCAGTGCATCTGGTATCAGTGTAAAGGTATTAGAGGACAGAAACACTTTTCAAGACTAACTAACGCCCCCCTTATGACATGGGATAATCACAGGGCTAAACAAACGCGTTTTCTGACTCACCACAGGTTTCTTCAGAAGAAAAAGCTTCAGCTTGGCGCAGTCGTAAATGTTCAGCTGCACGTTTTTTCATGCTCGCGAAGTTTTGCTGCGTCTCTCGGACAGACTTTTCCACACTACTGTTAATAACTGGGTTAAAATGGCGCACACGTGAAGATCTGTGCGCGATCCCAGTTGACATTGTGCAGAGGTGGGTACACCACGGACCAGTAACCAGCCACACTTTATCTCAACCAAAGGAAAACTTTTAAATAAATACTTTGTAACTTTTGAAATTTTTATTTTTGTTTGGACAGAAACATTCTTGATCATCTGAGGGTAACTTAAGTTAGTTTTCCACTTTTTTTGTTATCAAAAATTAAATAAACCTACATTTATTACTTCGTGTTTTATTCTTTAACAATTTAACAGTTCCAATAAGAAAATGTTCCTATGTAATTTATGTTTAAAGGGTTGAAGGTCTGTGTTTTTATATATTTATTTTTATATACATCAATAATTAAAATGTCCATGGTTTATTAAAGATTAAAGAGAAAAAAGTCTTCTCATTTTGTGATAAAGATTTTTTAGACGCTGGCTTTTAAGAAACTAAATCAAAACTAAATCATCTTCAGCAACATCATCACATTGAACGATTTTTTTCTTTAAAAAATCATTCAATGCTCGTCATAAAAACAGTTTTTGTTGAATTAAAAATGTTTGAGGAAAAAAACAAACAGCAGTAAGCAGGTTTAGGCTGCAAATCACTTCACATGCTAAACATTCAATAATCATCAAACAGATGGACTTTTAATCAACAACGTGATCATGATAAATGATCTGATAATAGTCTAATTATCGCTCAATACTCTGATCAACTTACCAATAATCCTTACCATCCTGATATCATAACACATTTTTTAATTGTTGTAATCCACATTTTTCAAAGACTATTTCTGCCAAAGATTTTTTATTTTATCATATTCATTTTTGTCATAAGAAAATGCCTACATATATTAAAAATATACATTTATATTTTAATTTTTTAAAGTCCAAAGGTGAGTAGCCATCTAAACAATTTATCACAAAATTAACACAATATATAAAAAAAACTGTGCAAGAGGCAACTGGGTTACTTACATTTTTTTTTCACCAGTGCTCTTTTTTTTGTCATCATCACATAAAAGATGTTATGTTTGTTTACATAGTAATAGATCTCACCCACAGCTGCCCTAAATTAACAGCATTAAACAGCTCATTAACTAGCTTAATTATGTTTATGTGTCGAATTACAAAAAAACAAAACAAAACAAACAAAAAAACCCCAGAAAAATATCAAGCTTGTTATTTCTCTATTCAGATGTCAGATTATATTTCATTCCTGAACAGAAAAACAAGTTTTAGTAGTTTGTTATTCGGGTATAAAAAGTGAAATCAGTTTAAATGACTTATTCCTGTTTTTGAAAAAACTTTGCTCTATCCTTTCTGTGGAGGTCTAATCTGACTAAAATATATAAACTGTAAAAATAACATCCATGATCTGATCAGCCATAATAAAGATTCTACTCAAACTGTTTAAAATCTTTGGCGATAATGATAATCATTTCAGAGAGGAACTTGAATTCATATTTATTCATAGAAACAGACGTGTGATGTGAAAATTAATTTTTATATTCTTGTGTTCATGATCTTGACCCCCGTTTCCATGTATGTATCTGACACCTCTTCATGTTCTGATTAGTTATCCGAAAAACCTTATTAAACAACCAAATTGAAATAGTCAGAATCATGTGATCAGAAAGACATGATTACATATAAATACATTTTTCATTCTTCTTAATTACCCTGAATTATTTGCATTTTGATGGTTTTGGATTCAGGTGTGTATGAACCTTAGTTTTAAATTTCTGTGGAAATCTGAAAACATTAAAAATCAAATAGAAACCAAAACACAAACAGTAAAAGGTTTGGATGAAATTAAACATGAGATCAGATTTTTCACAGAAAAACAGCAAAATGAAAAAGAATCACCTTTTTCTGAATAAATGACCTTTAATCTCAATAACTGAAATAAAAACAAAATAATTTTATAAAGTTAAAATATCTCTGTCTGATGCTTGACGTGTTCTTGTTGAATTATTTGTTAAAAACAAAGACCAAACAAGACAATAAAACTCAAACATTAATGTAAGAACTCGTCCAGATGCTGAAATAATTTCTCATTTATTAAAAACATTTGATTAAAAAGGAGCATTGATCTGAACTCTCAGACAACTCATTTAAACTACAAACTTTGAACAGCGTCAGTAAAATAATACAAAAGTCCCTCAAAGTCGGTCCATCCAAATGTCCTGAGATTTGAGACGTGTCTCCGCAGACGCTGGACGCCTGTTCTGCAGTGTACCTGTCTCTGATTGGACCCTGGCCCAGCACCTGTGCAGACTCATACCAACATAAACTACCATCGGCCTACAGTCGTATTTACACCGAGACAAAACATTCAAATATGCGTCTCCTCAGGACAGCGTGTTCCAGTCCCTGGTGGCCTCCATGAGGTGGCGCTGTCCGTGTCCGATCCAGTCCTCCTGACTGTTGAAGAGCCGCCCACAGAACCAGCACGTAAACATGGCCGCCGGTTGCAGGTGGCCCGAGCGAGCGCTCACCACCCGATACTTCCTCCTGCTTTTCCTCCTCAACTTCATTTTCAGGATGAAGCGTTCTTGGACTAAGCTCTGAGCGGGACTCGGACTGTCCTCGTCGGGCGTCCCATTTATGGCCCGGCCGTCCTGCCGAGCATGGAGCTTGGACAGAGCCTGGACTGTGTGCGAGGACAGGGACACTTTGGAGACGGCGCCTCTGTGTCTGTTGACCACCCTCATGATGTTGGACACCTCGGGGATGTCTGCGTCGGGGTGGTTGAGCACCACTACGGGCTGGTACCTGCGGGGACACTTGACCTGCTGCAGAGGACTGAGCGGGGACAGTCTCAGCGTCCTCTCGTGGTCTTTGGCTGCAGGTCTCCAGACCTCAGGTGTCTCTTTATCGCCCACGCCCCGGTGAGAGAGCCTCCGTGACTTATGGGCTGTCTCTGAGGGCGGGTCAAACAGCGTCCTCCTGCGCCTCTTCCTTTGGCTGGGCGTCCGTATGGACCTGGGAGCGAGGACAGGTTTGTCCATGTCACTCGCTGGTACCTTTACATTCAACTGGGCGGCAGGGAGGGTCGCATCTTTGACCTCCCTCTGAACAGCAATCAGCTTCTTCACTGTGCTGAGAGTGTTAGCATTAGCATTAGCTTTGTTCGATGACACCAGGAAGCACTGGGTCTGTGGTCTGGTGGCTAAAAACAGAGGCTGGCTGCTGGAAGAGGGCGCGGCACTGGTCAGGAGGCCGCCAGTGGGCGTGACAATCTTAAAAATGACTTTGTTTGCAGAGCTGTCATTGGTCTGGCTGCACGGCATCACCGCCTTTGCCTCTGTGCTGGGTTTAGGCGGGGAAATGTAGCGGAGAAGGAATGCCTGACGGCCTGCCTGCAGAGCACCTGGTTTATCTGCGGGGTTCACGGGCATGGCGAGGACGGGCCGGGATGTCAGGGGCAGCTGGGTACTCGCCAGTCTGAGTGCTGGAGCAGTGGGGGTCTGAACGAGTGGGACAGAGCGCTGTAGTAAGTAGCATGTGGGCGGAGTCTTGGCAGACTTGTCTGTGGGTGTGGTGTGTGGAGTGCTGGAGAGGAGAACAGGACCTTTGAATCCGGGGCTGTTAATGAAGAAGTGGTTGGAGGAGGTGGTGACGCCTGATTGGACGGCAGAGAGGAGGGCGGTGCCTGTTTCAGGGGTCTTTGGTGCGGACACGGCCACCCTCCTGTTGATGGGATTCGGGGATGGTTTATTCGCTCGGTCTGTCGCTGGGCTCATGTAGGACACGTTGATCTGAGGGCTGGTGGAGTTGGTGATCAGCTTGAAGCCCGGGCTGGCTTTGACCTGCAGTGGTACGGCAAACTGACTGTCAGACGTCCTGAGGAGGACGGGCTGCTGCCCCTCCCCTAACTGCAGGATCCTTAAGGTGGTTTTCGTCGGCTTTAATGCATCCTTGACTGAAGGTCCGACTGCTTCTTTAGCTGCCTGCTGGCTGATGATTGGTCCCGGCTGTTCCTCCACAGCCTCAGATGGGCTCTTGGTTTCTACCTGCTGTTTGCTGATAGGAACGCTCTCCTCCTCGATCTTGATGATGTTAAAGTCCTGGAGCACGGACTCTGGGTTTTCATCCTCTGAGAGAGGATCATTAACGATGCATTCATGAACCTCTCCGTCACGATCTGCCCCCGTCCTCAGCTCGACGTCCTCTACACTTGAGTCCTCCCTGAAGCTCCTGCAGAGCTCTGGTGATTCTGATAAAGTCAGGCTAAAGTGTGAAGGTTCATGGATGCTGTGTCGGTCTGCTGAGTTTTTGGAGGTGCTGTTGGAGGTCTGGTGGGTGTTTGGTGAGGAGCAGAAGGCTTCTTTAGAGTAATTATGAAAGGAAAAGACTTCCTGGTTTGAAGGAGAGTTCAGGGTGCAGATATCAGAGTGCTGACACGAGGAGGATGGAGGCGACTCTGCTGGACGCTCTGAGTTTGATGACAGATCTGTAGACTTGGGAGGGTCGACCCTGTGTTTGCCCTCTGCTCTAGTGTGATCAGGATGATCCTGGTCTGATACCTGGTCTTCATGGCAGTTATCTTTATCACCAAGCGTGTCGGACGCCTTGTCTGGAGATGCCTGGTGAACTTCACAGGCACTTCTTGAGACTAAATTTTTCTTTAACACGTTTAACTGAGCAGAAACATCTGTGACCCTAACAGCACACCTCTTCAATGTATGCCTGATGTTAGGAGATCCACGGATGTCACAGCACAGTGAGTTATTTATCGAACTCGTCTCTGAGCCGCTCCTCTGACTTGGGGCCAACTCGTTCATTTGGGGATGTAATGAGTCTGTGCTGGAAGAAGATCTGCTGAGGGCCACGTCAGCTTGTCCTGTGTCCCCTCCATGTGGAGCAGAGTCCAGGCTGCTGACGAACGTTTCCTCCTCCTCTATCTTCACCTTCACCGTCATGATTTCATCCTGGTCACCGGATCCCCTCCTTGGTGAAGTGGCTGTTGAGTGAGGTCTGGAGCTCCTGGTGTGAGACCCCTCCCCATTTTCTACAATAACTTTATTTTTAAGAGGATTTAAGGCAGAGGAGACAACATCCTCCACCAGAGAACCGTTCTGATTGGACGAGTCCTGCTTCGCTGTGGGAATGACTTTGAGAACCAAGTGCTTTTTACCCTCCACCATCCTGAAGCCCATGACCTTGGTGGTACAGTTTGGGGGCAGAGAGATTTTGTTCTTGACCATGAGGACGGTCAGACCGTTTGGGTTGGTAAGAGTGGCAGGATCAGATGCTGCAGAGTTCTCGTACTCTTGCAGGACTTCAGACTGCTCGCTGGTTTGAGAGACTTTGCTCCACATTTTGATCTCCTTCTTACCCATGATACCCTCGACCAGGCGCGGGCTCTCGTCCAAGCCGATCTCTGTTTTGAGGAGTCTGCCATTTTGGTTAATTAAACCTGAAGGGAGGTGGTTGAGTTTGGAGACCCTTGAAGCCTCCTGGGCCTCGCTCTTTTTCAGTACAAGTTTCAAACCTGCTGATGAGTTTGTTGGAGCGATGATATCCTCTGTGGGCTTCCACAGGTCTTTGTGGACAGCTGCAGTGTGATTTTTAAGGTAGTCGCTTCTTGCCGCTCCGTAACCACAGATCTGACATGTGTAGGGGAATGTCCCAGTGTGGGCTTTCATGTGCTTCTGGTGATCCTCCTCGTTTAAACTGATGTGTCTGCACTTGGGACACTTCCACGGACTCTCATTGTGGTGATGGATGTGCTGGACGAAGGTCCCGGCATCCACCGTGTTGAAGTTGCACCAGTCGCAGCTGAACTGTCCATTAATGCTGTGATTCATGATGTAGTGTCGGGTCAGCAGCAGCAGAGAGTACTGTACGCCGTTGTTACAGAGCTCGCAGGTCACCAGAGTGTTCCTGTGTTCCATGCGATGGCGCTGCAGGGCGGGGAACTCATGAGTATAAAATCCACACAAGTCACAGGGGTAGGTGGGCAGAGTTCCTCGGTGGGCCGCTCTGAAGTGTTTGAGCAGATCGTTGGGACTGTATGTGCAGCCGTCCTTACACACCGAGCACTCGAAGCTCAGGATCTTGCCTGAGAACACTGCCCCCTGCTGGGCTCTACAGCGCCCTCTGTTCACCATCTGTCCATCTCTCTTGGTGGGACTCCCATAGTCCTTCATGGATGATTCCTCTGCGACGCTGATGAGCGACCCATCTGACACCTCTCTGAAGTGTTTGAAAACAAAGTCCTTCACCTTCTCCGTCTCAACATCTGAAGCAGGAACGTGACATGTGGCCGGATCGGGAGGTAACACCAGTTCCTCCTCCATCACTGTGGATCTGCAGGAACCTGGAAAACAAAGAAGAGCTTTAGGTTAGAATCGTCAGACGGAGCCATGGCTGCTCAGCAACCGAGCAGATTGAGTCAATCAGTCAGGGAGACCCATTTTGGCAAACTCCAATCTACAAAGACTGTGCCCAACCCAACGCAGAACAGTCTGTTAGAGTGAGAAAAGGCGGAGCTACAAGTGAGATGACAGCAGGAAGTGACTGCTGAGAGTAACAGTGACAAGCATACATCAATCATGAGGCTTCAGATCAAAACATCCCTCAGCCTCCAGCAGCTCAGACCAGTGAGCACCGCTTCCAGCTTCTGTTCCCGTATCTTCCAGATGGGTTGATGTGTCACGATCAATTTCAGTTATAGTGGAGGCAGTTAAGTCCATTTTTCAAAGGAATCGTTCATTTGGTGATACAAGCACCAAATTTGGCACAAATGATGTCCAGGATGTACTTTCTAAGAAAAGTACGTTTTCCAGCTGAAAATCCAAGATGGCCGCCGTTTTTCAAGATGGCCGCCATTCGGAATGGGTTCGAACAGAGTTTGACCTATTATGATGGCATATATATCGAATTATATGTTTACAAGTATGAGAAATCCAATTCTGCATTTAGAATATCAAAATAATTGAGTATTGTGATGATAAAAAAGGAATTAAATGGAAAACACTCTCTTGATGATGTTTCCAAGGATGTAAAATATGCATATTGCTTTTCAGCAGTGATGTAGATATAATTTTATTTCTTTTTCAAAAAGGACACCAAAAAACAGAATGGTTGAGTTATTTTCCAAAAGATGTGTTGAAGACATTAGTTTCATTTTTGGCTTTCGGACCAGTAAGCTACTTGTAGGGAAGGCCACTTAGAGGCTGTCGCGCCTCCGATGTTTTTTTCTTTTTTCCCTTTTTTTTCTGTTTTTTCTTTCTTTTTTTTCTGTTTTCATTTTAGTTAGCAAAAAAACAGAAAACACATCCAAGCATAGGCTGCATGTTGTACGATTTCAGCAACTCAAACATGGCTAGCAATCATGGCTTCTTTCAGTCTTCACATTCACAGGCACACAGCTGCGTACATTTCAGGCCGAAGTGATAACATTTGCATCTTCCTCTGCACTCAGTCTTGCAGCCGCATTTTGATCACTGCTCACAAGTCGCCACAATAGGTGGAAGGTTTGTCCAGAGCACTTGCCAGACCACACCATCTTTTTTCCAGCCCCAGTTGGCAGGACCCAACGGTCTGCATTTTATACACTGCTGCCTGGCCCCATATGCAGGCAGCTTGGAAGGTCGACCGTTTCACGTGCTGAAGAAGGGATGCGCTTGTTGGTGGAAAAGCATCATAAGACCTTTGCTTCCGCTCAAACAATTCTAGACTTGCCTCATCAACCTTACCTGTAGTGCTCTGCATTGTCGAGCACATATCCACTGAGCTTTCATTCGCCCAAGCTGCTGAGACAGAAGAAGCTACATACGGTAGGGCACTGCAACATGGCGAGTGCTTTACCTTCAGCTGAAATTGAAGACCCTCCACTATCATTCAGATCTGGCTTTTGGGACTACTTTGGCTTACATGTTAAAGCTATGGTCTACGATTTGAAAGCTTGGTACATCTTAATAACACCGTTTATAAGGCTGTTATGGTCCTATGGTCTGATCTAGGCAATATAAAGACCAAAAAGAATGAAAAAAATCCATTCAGTATATCTGCTGCAAAGCAGCATAATAGTTGACCAATCCGACCAATCCAAACCAATCAGTTCGGATTGGTCCGGATTGGTCTCACGGATTGGTCCATGAGTCCATCCAATCCCCTGTCTCCATTGCTACACACCGTCTTGCCCATAGTCCCGCCTCCTCCCCTCTACCTCTCTGATATACCGGTGAGCAGCTAGCAGCATTCACTACTCGAAGTATCATGGAGCCGGGAGGCTGCTTCTGTTACCCTCCACATCGAAGAGAAGGAAACGTAAAAGTTTCGAGGAAAAGGCCTAAGTAAGGAAGAAATATTAGCAATACTGGTCCCAACGGAGTCTTAACATTGGATCATCGTACGGTGGAAAAAACTGCAGAATGATTTGGGATTGTTGAACACTGCGCCGGCTACCGAATGGCCGGACACAGCGCAGGTCACCGGCTGGCGAACGACCGCAGCTCGGACCGCAGCAGCAGCCGCTGGGCGCCGGCTGCCAAACAGCCGCAGCACCAGCCGGCGTCCGGCCTTCAGCAGTGGCCGCTGGTTGAACAGGTAATGGCTTTGTTTACTACAGTGGGAGATGTCTGCTGAATAACTCTGGTTAGTCTGTGCCTATACTGGCTAATGATTGAACGTTGATGGTCGGCGCAGGTAGGCTCTGTCATAGATTTTAGCCTTTTAGCCACTTATTGTTAGCTTTGTTAACTGAGCTGGTGAGGACACGCCGAGAAAGATAAATCCTCGCCCACAATTGGCTCTGCTCTGGCGACGCCAGACCCGCTTCGTCGCCTGTCCAATTGAAAAGGCTACCGCTGTGTGTTACAAGGGGGATGACTGTCATGTTTGTTACTTTCAGTTGAGCTGTGCTGTTTTTGGTTGTTGTTGTTCTGCTGATATATGCCAGCCGGCTTGTCGCTCTGTCTGAGGGGGCGTGTTTTTAGGAGGCGACACGAGCTAGGGGGTGGGATCTTGGAACGCTGAGGGGAGGGGTGAGTGAAGGGGGGGACAGGCTGCGTTTTTCAAATCTGTCTCAACAGTCAAACTGGTTTTCAGATCGTAGACCCTAGCTTTAAGTATGGCCCTGATGGAAAACATGTCGTGGACAAAAACACAACATTTCGGAAGTGCAACACAATGCTTACCTGTGTCAGGGGAAATACAACAAACTTCAAGCCTGAAGGCTGAAAATAGATGAAACAGAGGTTTTGGAGGTCACCGTAGAGTGGCAAACAAAAACAAACTACCACCCAACTGGAAAAGCTTCCTGCAAGACAGCAGCAACAAGACTGAGCTCTTCATGGTCCTAGCTAATAAGATAGTTACCCTGTGTCCCGATAATGTTATTGTTGTGACCAAAAGAGAGCAGGTACTCTCAAACAAGCCCATCAGCCTTGAAGGTTTATGTCCATGCAACCATGAAGAAGCTGACTCCAAAATTTTCACACATGCTCTTCATGTAGGCAAGCAACACATGAAATCTGTTTTGATTAAGGCATGCGACACAGACATTGTTATTGTTGCAGTTCATGTTTTTGCGACTCTCGAGGATGCAGGCTTAGTAAGGCTTTGGGTAGAATTTGGCCAAGGTCAGTCCGTTAAGTGGTTTCCATTCCATGATATGGTGCTTTCACTTGGCCCAGAGAAATCAAGCGGCATGCTGTTCTTTCACGCCTTCACCAGCTGTGATGTTGTGTCAGCCTTTCATGGCAAAGGCAAAAAAACAGCATGGCAAGCATGGGAGGTCTAGACTGAAGTGAGCCCCGTCTTCAAAAAGCTCAGCCAGTACCCAGCTATCATAGAAGATGGAGATCTCAGCATCATTGAGAAGTTTGTCATCACTATGTATGACAAGCAGAGCTCTACAGGAAAGGTTGATGAGGCAAGTCTAGAATTGTTTGAGCGGAAGCAAAGGTCTTATGATGCTTTTCCACCAACAAGCGCATCCCTTCTTCAGCACGTGAAACGGTCGACCTTCCAAGCTGCCTGCATATGGGGCCAGGCAGCAGTGTATAAAATGCAGACCGTTGGGTCCTGCCAACTGGGGCTGGAAAAAAGATGGTGTGGTCTGGCAAGTGCTCTGGACAAACCTTCCACCTATTGTGGCGACTTGTGAGCAGTGATCAAAATGCGGCTGCAAGACTGAGTGCAGAGGAAGATGCAAATGTTATCACTTCGGCCTGAAATGTACGCAGCTGTGTGCCTGTGAATGTGAAGACTGAAAGAAGCCATGATTGCTAGCCATGTTTGAGTTGCTGAAATCGTACAACATGCAGCCTATGCTTGGATGTGTTTTCTGTTTTTTTGCTAACTAAAATGAAAACAGAAAAAAAAGAAAGAAAACAAAAAAAAGGGCAAAAAAAGAAAAACAAAACATCGGAGGCGACGAAGACAGCCTCTAAGTGGCCTTCCCTACAAGTAGCTTACTGGTCCGAAAGCCAAAAATGAAACTAATGTCTTCAACACATCTTTTGGAAAATAACTCAACCATTCTGTTTTTTGGTGTCCTTTTTGAAAAAGAAATAAAATTATATCTACATCACTGCTGAAAAGCAATATGCATATTTTACATCCTTGGAAACATCATCAAGAGAGTGTTTTCCATTTAATTCCTTTTTTATCATCACAATACTCAATTATTTTGATATTCTAAATGCAGAATTGGATTTCTCATACTTGTAAACATATAATTCGATATATATGCCATCATAATAGGTCAAACTCTGTTCGAACCCATTCCGAATGGCGGCCATCTTGAAAAACGGCGGCCATCTTGGATTTTCAGCTGGAAAACGTACTTTTCTTAGAAAGTACATCCTGGACATCATTTGTGCCAAATTTGGTGCTTGTATCACCAAAAGAACGATTTTTTCATTAACTGCCTCCACTATTAAATTATTCCATTTATTTGGTCCTTGAAACTATTATTAATTCACATTTAATTGATGTAGTGTTTCCTTTACAATCACTTATTCTAATTAAATATCTCTGTTCACAACTTCTTTCAATACTTCAGGTTCTCATGATTTAGTATAATCATGCTGTTTACTCCTTAAAAATTGTTTCATGTCATTTATCATCTATATTTGTAATAAACCATCCTTAAACTTATAATTTTGTCAGTTAGTATTCTATTTGGAAGACTGACATTACTGTAATAGAACTCAGGTTTATGAGATTGACACAATTTAATGGTTTATCTTAAATTAAATCTAAAATTAATTATTAGTGGTTGATCTTAAATAGTCTACCAAGATATACTTGATCCCCTCTTTTGTGGATAGTGCACCTTTGACAAGTACTTATTAATTTTTTTAAATCCCTTCCATTAACATCCATTAATATCTAAAAAAAATTATTGCAAAATTTGGAACATACCATCGATGAGTAGTACCGCAATTTTTGTGGACTCATTTTGATTCTTGCAAAAATATAGTTTTAAAATTTTGCTTGTAGCTTACAGGTCAAAATAGGAGGTACAGCTGTCTGACCATGACTGCTGTTTAAAAACTTCTTAACAACCCAGGCTGAGGTCCCTAAAGCATTTCATTTACAAAATCAGACGTTATAATTTGGGAATTCTCAGCATGGATCTTCCTTTTTGTACTTCGACAGCTATGTTATTGACCTTTAGATTTTCATGTCATTTACTTGCCTGCACTATCCCAGATTTAACTTTATACAAACTACGTCACAGAGAGCTGCAGCTGTCTCAGAGAAAGTCTAAAACCGTCCTTGTCGTGTGTTCTTTACTCTGAACTGAGCTTTATGGTGTGGCTTTGCTTGTTAAGGGAATTTATTGTTGAGAACTGTATTCCCATCACAAGTTGTATCATTCTGTACAGTATTAATTGCCTGGGTGCACCTGTGAATGTGTGTGACCATGCCAACTGAGGCTGAAAATGTCAACTGTCAGACAAAACCAGTTGTGTTACAGGAGAAAACCTTTTGTATTTTGTACCTCTCCAGTGATTCCCAAACTGGTACTCAGACCCCCAGGGCTACACAAAGTGACATAGGGGGTACGCAAATACCTTTCAGATTTCAAATAGTTGTTTCAGTAGTTAAAGTTCAAACTGGCAAAAGTTTCTATTGTGAGATTTGATAAAGGCCTGAAGTGTTGGCAGAGAGGCTGGAGGATGGATTGGTGGAGCATCCTGGAGAAGAAAATCTGTCCTGAATTATCTGAGATGAATATGTTCCAGAAATTTATATTTCTTTTTTAAAAGCGAGCTGGTGTTGCCAAGTGACATTGCTTGTAAATCTATTTAGTGAGAAATAATTCACTGAAAGAGATTTTGTTTGCTACGCATGTTAAATGTGGAGGTGGGGTGGCAGCAGGCTAACAGACACATTTCTTTTTCTAGCTGCTATAAGTGAGGGAGAGTTGGGGGCACATGGCTGCAGGTCAAGAGTCTGAAGGGGTGCAGGCTGTGAAAGGTTTGGGAACCACTCTAATTAACCACCCTCATCTATTTCGTATTTTGAAATCATAATAAAGCCATCATTCATTTATCCTAAATTTAGACATACATTCTGACTAAAGAAACGGTTTCATAAAGTTTAAACTCACCAATGTCTTTAAGGTGACATAGTTGTCTTACTTAGGTCTATTAACATGTATTTTATTCAATGAATTCCATTTTATGAATTTAAGATCCAACTTGCCTTCAACACAAACACTGATTCTGTGCATCTCTTTGCGCAAATAAGGTGCTAAGGAGAATTAACCAGGTATCCCCCTCCCCAGACCTGCATGACCCACCATCCTGGCCTGGAGCTGCCCTGCCTTAAAAATGCATTATAAAACATGCACAACATTTACCAGGCAGACTGTGGACCCCTGAGCGGAAGATTGGAGGATGAATAAGGGGGCGTCGGTGGCGCAGTTGGATAGTGCGCTTGGTCAGTGATCGGGAGGTTGCAGGTTCAAGCCCAGATCCGGGCGACACATGGCGATGTGTCCTTGGGCAAGACACTTAACCCCAAGTTGCTCCCACTGCTGCGTCAGTGGCGTGTACATGGGCATGAAAGGGCGTGAATGTGCTAGAGATACTGATGGGCAACTAACTATGAATGGGTAGGTGTGACCTGCGGTGTAAAGCAGCTTTGAGTAGTCAAAAGACTAGAAAAGCGCTATATAAGTCCATATACCATTTACATTTACCATAAGGTTTGCACTCATGCTACAAACTTTTATTAGCATATTATTACCAAACCCAAAACCAGTGAAGTTGGCACATTGTGTAAATCGTAAATAAAAACAGAATACAATGATTTGCAAATCCCTTTCAACTTATATTCAATTGAATACACTGCAGAGACAAGATATTTAATGTTCGAACTGAGAAACTTTATTTTCTTTTGCAAATAACCATCAACTTAGAATTTAATGGCAGCAACACATTGCAAAAAAGTTGTCACAGGGTCATTTTTACCACTGTGTTACATCGCCTTTCCTTTTAACAACACTCAGTAAACGTTTGGGAACTGAGGAGACCAATTTTTGAAGCTTTTCTGGTGGAATTCTTTCCCATTCTTGTTTGATGTACAGCTTAAGTTGTTCAACAGTCCGGGGTCTCCGTTGTTGTATTTTACGCTTCATAATGCGCCACACATTTTCAATGGGGGACAGGTCTGGACTACAGGCAGGCCAGTCTAGCACCCGCACTCTTTTACTACGAAGCCACGCTGTTGTAACACGTGCAGAATGTGGCTTGGCATTGTCTTGCTGAAATAAGCAGGGGCGTCCATGAAAAAGACGTTGCTTGGATGGCAACATATGTTGCTCCAAAACCTGTATGTACCTTTCAGCATTAATGGTGCCTTTACAGATGTGTAAGTTACCCATGCCTTGGACACTAATATACCCCCATACCATCACAGATGCTGGCTTTTGAACTTTGCGCCTATAACAGTCCGGATGGTTCTTTTCCTCTTTGGTCCGGAGGACACAACGACCACAGTTTCCAAAAACAATTTGAAATGTGGACTTATCAGACCACAGAACACTTTTCGACTTTGCATCAGTCCATCTTAGATGAGCTCGGGCCCAGCAAAGCTGGCGATGTTTCTGGGTGTTGTTGATAAATGGCTTTGGCTTTGCATAGTAGAGTTTTAACTTGCACTTACAGATGTAGACGAACTGTAGTTACTGACAGTGGTTTTCTGAAGTGTTCCTGAGCCCATGTGGTGATATCCTTTACACAGTGATGCCGCTTTTTTTGATGCAGTACCGCCTGAGGGATCTAAGGTCACGGGCATTCAGTGTTAGTTTTCAGCCTTGCCACTTACGTGCAGTAATTTCTCCAGATTATCTGAACCTTTTGATGATATTACGGACCGTAGACGATGAAATCCCTAAATTCCTTGCAATAGCTGGTTGAGAAATGTTGTTCTTAAACTGTTGGACAATTTGCTCACACATTTGTGCACAAAGTGGTGACCCTCGCCCCATCCTTGTTTGTGAATGACTGAGCATTTCAGGGAAGCTGCTTTTATACCCAATCATGGCACCCACCTGTTCCCAATTAGCCTGTTCACCTGTGGGATGTTCCAAATAAGTGTTTGATGAGCATTCCACAACTTTCTCAGTCTTTTTTGCCACTTGTGCCAGCTTTTTTTAAAGATGTTGCAGGCATCAAATTCTAAATGAGCTAATATTTGCAAAAAATAAAGTTTACCAGTTTGAACGTTAAGTATCTTGTCTTTGCTGTGTATTCAATTGAATATAGGTTGAAAGGGATTTGCATATCATTGTATTCTGTTTTTATTTACGATTTACACAACGTGCCAACTCCACTGGTCTTCGGTTTTGTAGAACATTTTAATATATGTCAAACATATAATTTCTTTTAAAATATAAAATAAACCAATGTCACAGAATCAGATGGTTTTATTATTGTATTTACAAGAAGGCAGAGGATTAATTACAATATATTATGGGAAAACAATTGCTAATGGACGTGACTGGATCAGAGAGTTTAAAAAAAAGAAAAGCATTCTGAGGTTTCCACCAGTGATAAAGAAATGGTCCTCTGCTGCCTCTTGTCCAGGCGTTTCCGGTGCCTTCCATGCTGAAGTTGTCTCCTGGTGTTGGCATATCTGCGGCTTCGTTCTGCCATGCGTTGTCAGATGTTTCTGGATCCTGCAGGGCAGTATGTTGGCTTCTGCTCGCCCGTGACTGAAGGATGACGTGTCGATGGTCTCCTCTGATGTCTGCATCTCATACTGAGAACACAGATCCTCGGGGATGGGGATCCTCCTGAGCTCTTCCACTCAGGTGGTGAGGTCTTCAAAAAGCTTTTTAAACACCAAGGTCCTTCCCATAAGCTGTGAAGTAAAACTGCTCTTTAGTAAATGTCTCATAGATATTTATATCTAGTGTTTAAGGTATTTATAATAAATCATCTTCATACTTACTGAATGTTGGTTCTGCCTTTTTGACTTGTCAATGTGATCCTGTATGTTGGATTGACCTCTGCAGTTGAAGCCTGTTCACGCTCTGCAGTTTCATTGAAGTGAAGTGCAGCCAGGTACAGTCTATAAAAAGGTAATGGCAGTCTTTAGTTAAATTAATAAGCTAGAAGGTATTACAAGAGCTGCAGACTAAAAGCAAGTTTTTTTTTTTCATATCAACTGACTCAGGGAGGCAACCCAACACTTTTCTACTCTACCAATATTTATACACCAGAAACTCACAACAAACTACTCTTTTATAGGCCAAGTTATAAAGTATGGTAAACAGAAAATTTGTTAAACGAGATGTGGAATGTTATAGGACTGCAGGAGGCAGGGATAAAAAAAAAAAAAAAGCATCAGTCTTTGTACTGATGTCACATTCACACATCTTCTGTTATATGGGAACAACTGGGACAGAGAAGATGACACTTTACTCACATAGGCTACAGGTGAAACTTGAATCAAAACCATCATGTGTTTTAGGTCCTGATGCTAGACTTTTCAGTCTGAATGTCTTTACATGAAATTAAGTTTATGATTATTTTCAGGATATGACATCACCCTATGCACTGTGAACCCTGTAACTGCTGCTTTGAACAGTTCAGTGACATGATCAAGTTAGTGTTTTTATTTTTATGGTGTAAAAAGATGACGTCCAGTGTTGTACGGATTATATACCTTTTAAAATCAGCATCCGAAACAATAAAGTAAAAGAGCGATTTTAAAAATATCAAAAGGAATGGAAAAGAGAGCCATGTTTAGAAATACATTATGTTGAAGGGGGTTTGAAATTATATATGTAATAATAAAATACATACCAATAGCATGGACTTGCCATAAAAAACTCGATAAGGCCTATGTGCACTTTCCCTTTGTCGCATTAGTGGCTTTCTGAAAACCGACTTTTTATGATATTCAACAAAAACCAAATCCCTCCAGCATTAAAGATTCAAATTTGGTCCGGATAGATCAGATCATTTGACAGGGTCAGACAGAAAACAGAACTTTGCAATATAAATATTACCTGCACAGAACTCCTATGAAAGGAAAACCACATACTGTGGTGCAAAGCTTGGTACTACACAATGGAAGGCCTCAAGTGATGAAGCCTGACAGAGATGGCTTATTTTCTCCACATCATCAAGAACTCTTTTATTCATCAGGAGCTTTTCCCCTTTGTAGAGAACTAATGAACCTGTAATGACATGATATATATTAAAATATAATGATATCTAGGTAAGAAAATTTTACTAATTTTCATATCAGCAAATTACCAGAAGAAGATTATTTTATCTATAAAATTGATCCATGATCATCTTTTGACAAATAACTGAAAAGAATAAAGTAATACATTTTAAACAGATGCCAATGTTCAGCTAGGCCCAGAGCTACATACAGAATTCATTCATTGGGCACCAAACAAACACGTGGACAAAATTGTTGGTACCCTTCATTTAATAAAAGACAAACCCACATGGTCACTGAAATAACTTGAAAATAACAAAAGTAATAATAAATAAAAATTTACTGAAAATCAGCTAATGAAAATCAGACACTGATTTTAAATTTTGGTTCAGCAGAAATATTTAAAAAAACAAAATAATGAAACTGGCTTGGACAAAAATGATGGTACCCCTACAAAGGATTGAAAATGGTGTGACCACAGGGACATGTTAAACTAAGGTGTGCTCTGTAATTATCATCACAGGTGTCTCCAAGCTTGTAATCAGTCAGTCTGCCTATTTAAAGGCTGAAAAGTGGTCACTGTGCTGTTTGGTATCATGGTGTGTACCACACTGAACATGGACCACAGAAAGCTAAGGAGAGAGCTGTCTCAGGAGATTAGAAATAAAATTATGGACAAGCATGTTAAAGGTAAAGGCTATAAGACCATCTCCAAGCAGCTTGGTGTTCCTGTGACTACAGCTGCACAGAAGTTCAGAAGTTTAAGGTCCACAGGACTGTAGCCAACCTCCCTGGACGTGGCTGCAGGAGGAAAACTGATGACAAACTGAAGAGACGGATAATACGAATGGAAACCAAACAGCCCAGAACAACTTCAAAGAGATTAGAGGAGAACTCCAAGGTCAAGGTACATCAGTGTCAGCTCACACCACCCATCACTGTTTGAGCCAAAGTGGACTGAATGGAGGACATCACTGTTGAAGCAAATCGTAAAAAAGTGAGACTGGAATTTGCCAAAATGCATATTGACAAGCCACAAAGCTTCTGGGAGAATGTCCTTTGGACAGATGAGACAAAACTGGAGCTTTTTGGTAAGTCACATCAGCTCTATGTTCACAGACACAAAAATGAAGCATACAAAGAAAAGAGCACTATACCTACTGTGAAACATGGAGGAGGCTCAGTTATGTTATGGGGCTGCTTTGCTGCATCTGACACAGGGTGTCTTGAATCTGTGCAGGTACAATGAAATCTCAAGACTATCAAGACATTCTGGAGTGAAATGTGCTGCCCAGTGTCAGAAAGCTTGGTCTCAGTCACAGGTCATGGGTCCTCCAACAGGATAATGAGCCAAAACACACAGTTAAAAACACCCAAGAATGGATCAGAACAAAACACTGGGCTATTCTGAAGTGGCCTCTATGATCCCTGATCTAAATCCTGTTGCACATTTGTGGAAGCAGCTGAAACATGCAGTCTGGAGAAGACAGCCTTCAAACCTGAGACAGCTGGAGCAGTTTGCTCATGAGAACTGGCTTAGATACTTGTCGACAGGTGCAGAAGTCTCACTGACAGTTACAGGAATCGTTTGATTGCAGTGATTGCGTCAAAAGGTTGTGCAACTAAATATTAAGTTAAGGGTACCATCATTTTTTTCCAAGCCAGTTTCATTATTTTGTTTTTTTTTAATATTTCTGCTGAACCAAAATTTAAAATCAATTAGCTGATTTTCAGTAAATTTTTATTTATTACTTTTGTTATTTTCAAGTTATTTCAGTGACCATGTGGGTTTTTCTGTTATTAAATGAAGGGTACCAACAATTTTGTCCACGTGTGTATACACACTGCTGATCAAAATTTTAAGACCTGTTAAAAAAATTTAAAGAATTTTTAAATATGCCTTCATCGCTGAAGGCATAGGTGACTTTTAACTTTATGAAACCGTTTCGTTAGTCAGAAATGATAGAACATTCACCTTAATGTATGTGTATAATGACTGAGGACCCTAAGGGTCTGTATTTACACAACACAGCTGACGTTAACGCTTACTAGCTTTGGCATTAGCCTGACATTACAGCATAGCCTTATTTACATTACTTGCTCTTATTATATTACTTACCGCTTGAGGTTCCAGGTCTTCATGAACACTCTTCATCGAGGGAACAAGGGAACTGCTCCTGGTATGAGCAGCCGTTGAGAAGAAAATTCAGCATCTTACTTTGGACAAAGAAATCGCCCGTGAAGTGACACGTGCATAGAAACAGCTGAATATACTCGGCTGAGCTTGGTGTGTGTGTCCCAGCTGCAGGTTGGGTGGTTCGAGCACATTACCGCTGCTTTCTCAGGCTTGTCCAGTAAGAAGTGACTGGATCAACCCGACATCAAGATGCAGTGGAGTAAATCACGTCGCTGGACTCTAGAGCAGAGGAGATGTGTTCTCTGGAGTGACCAATCACGCTTCTCCATCTGGCAGTCAGTCTGATGGTTAAGTCTGGAGCCCCTTATGTCCCTTTTCCACTAGCCCGCCTTGGCCCTACTCTACCCGGCTCTACTCAATTTGCAGCGTGTTTCCACTGGCCTGGTTCCTCCTAAAACAAGCTAGTTTTAGTACCTACTCCGCTCTGGTTCCAAGTGAGCTGAGTCGATACTAAAAGATGACGTCACCGACTGCCGGCTACTGATTGGTCAGACAATGTCGTCATCGATGAGTCATGAGCGCGATGACCTAGCATGCTAGCGGTAGCCACCATTAGCTTACCCTCATACGTCTTTTCTTTGCAGCTGGATTGCTCTCGTCCTCGGCTTCATTCTGTTGTATAGCTTCCAAAGCTCTCCTGTGCTTCTCAAGGGGTATTTCTTCTTACCACCTGCAGCCTTCTTCTGCTTTCCTTTTTTACTCGGTTTGTGACAAAAAGCCACAGATTGTTGTGTCATGCTCAAAATGACGTCACCGCAGTGCCGCTCAGCTGTTTACAGCGACACTGCACCCCGTTGGGCAGGCGACTGGGGCTAATGGAAAAGCAGCACAAGGAGAGTAGAGTAGAGCCAGGTAGAGTCGCGTAAAGTAGGGCTAATGGAAAAGGGCCATAAGTTCCAGTCAAAGGAACTCTGAATGCTTCAGCACACCAAGACATTTTGGACAATTCCATGCTCCAACTTTGTGGGAACAGTTTGGGGCTGGCCCCTTCCTCTTCCAACATGACTGTGCACCAGAGCACAAAGCAAGTCCATAAAGACATGGATGACAGAGTCTGGTATGGATCAACTTGACTGGCCTACACAGAGTCCTGACCTCAACCCGATAGAACACCTTTGATATGAATGAGAGTAGAGACTGACAGCCAGGACTAGGGGTGGGTACCGAATTAGGTACTTTAAGAGGTACCGACCACATTCTGTAGGTACTACCGAGTACCGATTCACGTAAAATCAAACGGTATCATGTTTAGGTACCTAAACGCATCCTTGTGACTGTGAGGGAGTGGAAGAAGCAGGCATACTATTGGGTAGAGTAGGTGAATTTCCATACCAGACTTGAACGCAGCACAGCAATAGCGTAATGACGTCAGCAGCCGCGGGCTCAGTCAACAAAGCAAGCATGGCTGAGAGAAAGTGCTCTAAAGCATGGCTCTACTTTTATCAAATGTGATGGAGATTATGCTCGCTGCAATATTTGTGACACCAAGTGTCAGGCCAGCAGCAGAAATACTTCAAATCTGAGGAAGCACCTGGTGACGCACAAAATTTTCCTTAAAGCTGAAGAGTGCACAATTTTTGATAGCCTCAGATCTACGAGCACAAAGGATTCATTCAGCACTGTTAGCACGCCTGTGTCCAATGGGGACTAGTCGTCTGCAGCCAGAAACACAGGAAAAGAAATGGCTTTAACATTTGGTGATGGCAGCAAATGCGACAAGGAGGATACCTGGTCCAGGTAAATAAGCCTGGTGTTTAAGATGGTATTAGCTTGGCATTTTAACATGCGTCAGTTATCATTATCAGGTCGGTTCCTCGTACTTTGTAATGTTAATGTAAATGCTTTTTTTATTTACAGCTCTGTCGGACCCATTGTTAAACTGCCCTAAAGTTAAAGTGAGGGCTGCAGTTAATTTATTAAGTTGTGGTTCATTTTAGTTTCTGGTTTTCATGTTGAAGAAATATTTGGAACAACTACAGTGTTACAGTACAAACAGTTAAATGTTGTTTTGATATACATCTGTCAAAATTTATATATTGAGAAATAAATTTACATTGAAAAAAATTTGAGATCTTAATAATAAACACATTAATATTTATTACCCCATAAACATACGCAAAAGTACCGAAAATTGGTACCGTTGAGTACCAATACCGCCTAGGTACCGGGCATCGGTATGGTATCGGTTCAAATGTGAAAGGTACCCATCCCTAGCCAGGACTTCTCGTCCAACATCAGTGTGTGACCTCACAGACATTCTCCTGGAGGAATGGTCAAAACTAAGAACACTCCTAAACCTGAGGAAAGCCTTCACAGAAGAGCTAAAGCTGTTAGAGCTGCAAAGGGGCAAACATCTTTCTGCTTTCAGATTTAATACATAATTCCTATACACTAAGTTCTTAATTTAAGTACTACTTCAAATAGCTTTTTATTTAGTTGAAGTTATCGTTCTTAATATGGCAAAATCACCAGTTAAGGCTTGAAGAGGTCATATTTTGCCCTTCAGATTCATATCTTCATCTCTGACCACCCTTAAAATAGTTTTACATCACCACTGTTTAAAAACATTTCAGTTTTATCCAGCCGAGTACCCTTGATCCACTGCTGTTCTCTGTCTCTATGGGATGCTCTGTTGAAGCTTCTGTCAGTTAAAGGCTCCCTTGCTCACAGTCCACAGATCACCTTTGTGGTAAATGGTCAGTTCAGCGCTGCCTGGCACCATGCTGTCGAACAACTTTACACCTATTCCAACGGCTATAATCCACAAAGGACTTGTTGCTCTAAGCCAACAGGTTTAAATGGTCAACAAAACAATGGTGTGATGTCACACTGGTAGGACTATTGTCCTACCAATGTGAAATCATCAGGGTGCCGAAGATGAAGGGGATGAAGTCCTGGTGCCACAAACTTTGTGTCTCTCCATAGAAGAACTCTGACATGTTAAACACTGATAAAACCACCTGAAGCAGAGAATCAGGTACGGTAAGTGACTGCTCGCACAGAGATTAGCATAGATGCTAACATCTTCAGTAGCAGTCTGATCCATAGACTGTAAAAAACATGGACGTCATGTCGCTGGGCTTTTGTGAAGTCGCTACAAAAACTGCTCGCCCTGGTGACTGGCTGCAGTATAGGTCAAATCTCCGTCTCCCCCATTCATCTGAACGGGCCGTAGTGAAACTTCAAAAAATTAATACACCTCGTACAAATATTTCTCCCATCCGTACGCTGTGGTGATATGAAAGTACTATTGGGCTGCGTTTTTTTCCAAGTCCTCTTTTTCTGAAAAGTTTCTTTTTCATCAGTTATTGGAGTTTAAAAAATAACCGCGGTTTACGGCAGCTTCACAATGATTGTGTACGACGTATGCTGCGGAGTTTTGAGACCGTTTACGACAGATGTGTCCATATATGGTCCAGATTCTCTATTGGCTGCACAATGCCGGCGCCCTGACGGGGGATATTATGGCTTCAAAACCGTTACATGGTAGAAGACTGCTCTAGTTAAAGTAACCGATGATCTACTTTCAGCTTCAGATGAAGGACTGCTCTCTGTTCTTGTTTTGTTAGATCTTAGTGCTGCTTTCGACACCACTGATCATGATGTTCTTATACAGAGATTGGAGATGTTATTTGGGATTACAGGGACTGCCTTAAATTGGTTTAAGTCCTACTTATCTAATAGATATCAGTTTGTACATGTGAACAACAAATCCTCTGTGTACACTAAAGTAAGTTACGGGGTTCCTCAAGGTTCAGTGCTAGGTCCAATTCTCTTCTCCATATATATATGCTTCCCCTTGGTGATATCATGAGGAAATACTCTGTCAATTTTCACTGCTACGCTGATGATACACAGCTTTATGTATCACTAAAGCCAGGTGAGACAAACCACTTAGATAAACTAGATGCCTGTTTAAAGGACATCAGAACCTGGATGGCCAGAAATTTTCTTCTTCTTAACTCAGACAAGACAGAGATTATTGTGCTGGGCCCTTGACACCGTAGAGAATCCTTTTCTAGTGATTTAACTGCCATAGATGGCATTAGCCTGGCACCAAGCACAACTGTTAGAAATCTAGGAGTGCTATTTGATCAGGATTTATCCTTTAAATCTCACATAAAGCAAATTTCAAAAACAGCCTTTTTTCATCTCCGTAACATCGCTAAAATCAGGCCTATCCTGTCCCAGAGCGATGCTGAAAAGCTAGTCCATGCTTTTGTTACCTCTAGACTGGACTATTGTAATTCTCTGCTTTCAGGCTGTCCCAGCAAGTCGCTTAAGACCCATCAGCTAGTCCAAAATGCTGCAGCACGTGTACTGACTAGAACTAGGAGAAGAGACCACATTACTCCTGTATTAGCTTCTCTGCATTGGCTTCCCATTAAATATAGAATAAAATTCAAGATTCTTCTCCTCACCTATAAAGCTCTCAGTGGACAGGCACCAGTTTATCTAAAAGAGCTTGTAGTGCCATACAACCCCTCTAGAACATTACGCTCTCAAAATGCTGGCCTACTTGTGGTACCATCAATCTCCAAAAGTAGTATGGGAGGTAGAGCCTTCAGTTATCAGGCTCCTCTTCTCTGGAACAATTTACCGACCACAGTTCGGGAGTCTGACACTCTCTCTACCTTTAAGGTTAGACTTAAAACATTCCTCTTTGATAAAGCTTTCAGGTAGGGACCAGCTTATAGGTTATAAATAAATAAATAAATTAGTTCATAAATTAGACTCATAGTTTAGATGCAACAGGCCTAGACTGCCGGGGGGGGGGGGGGGGATCTGGCACAATGGGCTCTATCTCTCTCTCCCTCAGCATCTGCTTTTGCCCCTTTTGTTTGCTCCTGTACTCGTCTCTGGCTCTTGTCTTGTAGGTGGCCTGGGATCCTTGGTGGAGACTGCCTGCTGCTGTGGAGTCATGAAGCCTCAAAACTACAGCTATAAACATGACACACATAGTTGGCCATTTTATTAGGAACACTCCATTCTCATTATCATTATAGCTGTTCATGTAGATGTTAGCATGATCTCCATATCCATGATAGTTACACCTACAGTAACTATTTTTTTATTACCACATAGTCATGACGTCACTCTTGAAAATGGGATGTCACATCTCAAGAGGCCTTTAACACATTCATATTTAATGGAGACAAATATGGTTGGGATGCACTTGTAGTCTGGGCACCCATGAGCTCGTCACTACCATAAATTCTTATTTTCAGTAAGAATATCTAAGATTATACTTCTAGAAAATGATCACCACAACCATTCAGACATGAGGACCCTCCTGAAAATGAGATGTAGCATCTCAAGAGGCTACCCTCTAATAAATCAGACGACAGGTCGATGGTACATGGATCTGTCCCTAACTTTAGTTCTTACTTTAGTCCACTTGTCTCCTCTTACCTCCCTTCCTTTGCCCTCACACCCATCACAGCATCATGTGGATTTGCTGTTCATCATGAGACTGGGATCCACATTCAAGATTTCCTGCTGCTTAACAGAAGGTTTTTTCTTGCCGCCATGATGGAGGGATTCATGATTGGCTATATGGATTCATGTTGGGTGTTGGATGTATATATTTGTATATGTATGTATATGTGTATTTTATATGTATATATGTATCTATGCATATATGTGTATCCATAAAATGAAGAGCTTTATGCTCTATTGTAAAGTGTCTTGAGATAACACTTGTTATGAATTGGCGCTATACAAATAAAGATTGACTGATTGATTGATTGATTGATAGAAGGCGGAGCCACGCTATCCAGTTCTTATAATACATCCATGGTCTGATCAGATCTGGGCTGCACTTCTTTATCAAATGAAAACCACTGATAGCATTTCTCCACAGATGGGATATTTTAGCTCCACATCAGACATGTTTTTTTACAAGTCTGTTTAACAAAGAGGCCCACATTCTGTCCTTTACACCACAGTAGCAACACCTGCCTACTAAACTATCTGACTGACCCTTAATCAATGTGAAGGACAGACCGATCATGCAATCACCTGCCAGATACTCTTCCGAAAGGTCCTGCCCCTCCAAACACTTTCTATGGTCTGTTTCCCAGTTGGACCAGTGAGTATACTGATCTGAATCTGCTGTGTCAGGTTAATGAATCTGAGTTACTCTTGATTAGCTTGACCTTACAGAAATAATTAAAAAATTGATTTATTCAGTTTTAGTCTCATGAGCTGTTTTAAGACAAAGTTACAAAAGTTGTCTCTCAGAAATATAAAATAAATGTTTGTTTATTAATATGTTAAATATAGAGTTTATTGTTCTCTGTTAGTTAGACTTTCACATTGTGGAGTACCTCATTTCACGTGGAGCGACCATTCACCATGTGGTTCAGTCAATCAAAGAAACATTTGTATGAAGCTCTAATTAAAATATCTCACTACTTCAACTGAAATGATTGTCACAGGTACAGTTGGTCTTCCTCACTTTAACACACATTTTCACCGGTTCATGGAAGTAACAGGAAAAAATAGTGAAGACATTTAGTGAAAAAGTTGCTGCAGTTGTGCAATGTCAGATGTAGTGCCTAATCGAAACAGCTTGGAAGAAGAAAAGTGGGTCATTGTCAACAATCTATTAAATAACCTTGTTGTGTTTGTAGATGAATGCAGCAAATATCCTGTCACACTTAATCTTATTGAGAAATTGTAAAAAATATTTTAAGTGTATTTAGGAAATTAATGTATTTCAAGAAAATTCACAGTAACACCACATGACATTTTGAAGGCAATGCCACAACAAAAAACAAAAAATGAATTTAAAAATGTACAAGTTTAGCCTGTTGAAATTCCTTACACACAAGTTTAGACGCATGTACACACACACACACACACACATACAGAATCAAAAATAATTAAGGTTACAAACAGGTCAAAAATCTCATTCATTAACCCATTCCAATCTATATTACAGCGTACTCTTTTGTTGTTTAAGTTTCCCCTGGTTATCATGTTGTTATAACTGTTTATGGAAACACCCAAAAAATTTAAGAAGGCTGATATCACTGTCCTGAATTTACTATTTGAATATTTAGAAAACAAAGGTCAGTCAAGATTAACGATAAATAATATGCTAACTTGTGAAACGATAAAGAGTTTACTGCTGATGTGTTTTCATACGTGTGGCTACTTTCACTGGACTTACAGTTTTTACGGTGAAATTTATGTATCTATATCTATCTAGATATATATGCATGTATATATGTATATGCAGACCAGGGCCGGTAATATATATATATACATAATTTATGAATTTATTTTGACTAAGGCCCCATATAAATGACAATGAAACGGTGTTTAAACAGGAATCAGCATTGTCAGGGACATCTGAAAGAGGGCTGACATTGTCAGCCCTCTTTCAGATAAAGATAAACAACTATGGCCGCCTTCCAATCCAAGCGAGCTGCTAACTGTGCTCGGTCTGCTTCCGCTCCTTACTATAAAATGTGAACTTGCTGCACCAAAACTCTGATCAGCAGAAACACATTGGTTATAGAACGGAAAAGTTTGTCCTCACCAGAAAGTGTTAGTGCGTAGACACATGTTGCAACACCTCTGTTTCACTACAATGCCGACACTACCAACCACTGGCTTGACATGCACGCTGTCTTGTTTTCAGTCGTTCTCATGGATTCATGTGAATGTCGAGTGCTTTTGAAAACACAAAGGAAAAACCTCTGTTTCCGGTGACAAAGGCCTAACATGTTCTGCTCTCTGTGATAATCTTTACGTAACGACACAGTAACTTTGTTTTAAAGTAACAAAGTTACTTTTCACAATTTTAATCTCGAACATCAGTGAGAGCAAAAAGCTACCAGAAAGCTGCTAATGAAAAACAACATGGCGGCTCAACAGAGAAGAAATCACAGCCTTTTCATGGATAACATCGTATTTGTGATCTAGAGGCTTGAGGTAACTGATTATTTAAAAACAATGGGTTTTTTTACCTGGTTAAATAAAGGTTAAATGAAGAAAAAAACCCCGAAATGCATTAAGTCGGGTTCCCAAACATTTTTGTTGCATTGGTTAGCAGTTAATTAGAGGCCGTCATTTTAAACACACGTCAGTTAAAGGTTCAACAGCAGGATTCAGATGGATGTCATTATTGTCCTATAAACAATAAAAAACTCATGTGCATTTATTGATAATAAACTTTTAATTCAGAAATTTACCTGAAACCAGTACTCTAGATTTACTCTGGAAGGTTGAGAATAGGGAGGTGCTAAATGCTAAATCTCTTATGCTTTTTATGGACTTATTCCTACGCCATTCTATTAAAGACAAATTATCTCCAATTATCAATCAACCCTACAGCATATTATAGATAAATTAATTATCTTGTTTAATTAATCAATCTGCCTGACGCATGTATGCACAGCAGAATTTTAATAATTGATTAAACAATCAATTAATAAACTAACTGACCTAAACAGAGGTCCTAGCCAACATGGTGCCAGTCGAACACCTCCGTGACCCTCCTGAGCTGCTCACCTGGACAGGTGAGGCACAAACACCAGGAGCAGAGGAGACATGGACCACCATGTAGGAATGGACACCATGGTCTCCATCACCATCATCTCCTCGAGCAGATGAACACCCCCTGACCTGCTGAGCTCTTTCACCAGGGTGACACGCGCGCACGCACGCGCACACTGATGAAGATGCGGAGGAGTAAAGTTGGACCCCCCTCACACACTGCCAAAACAAACCAAAACAAACACAGGAAAAACAGGAATATCTCTGTCGTTAAACCGGCTTATTGACGCCATATTGCCGGGACCGTACCAAGCTGTCACCGGGACAACAGCGGGACTGTCCCAGTCCAACGTGTGCGCTCGGAACCGTGAGAGACTTAAGTTAGAGCTTGTCTGTCCGCAGGTCCGTGAACGCAGCACACACACTCGAGGTTGGTTAATAAACACACACACACGCACGGTTAGACTCGGTATTGGTCCGGACGGGTCGATATCCGTGTTCACTGGAGTGTGTGCGAGAGTGTTAGGACTTTACCGAGCCCGCTCCGGTACCGTAATGACTCTAAACTCCGCTCCCGCCCCGTAATGACCCGAAAGTTGCGTTAAATACTTCGGTATTTACCCTAAAGTCCTCTGAAGTGCCCCTGTGTGATCCTGGTGCCCTGGTGGACCTCTCTCCCTCACGGACGCTCCCCCGGTGCTCGGTTTAACGGCAGCCTCCCTCCTCCTCCTCTCCGAGGAACACACACACGGCGGCCATGACAGTCCATCCGGGTCCTTCTGCTCCCTCACAAATCGCGGAGTAATACACACAAGGCGCAAAGGCCGCCGAACTAGTGCCGACACACTGTAGCGTCAAAAAGAAGAAAAGAAAGAGTTCACATGATGGAGAAAATAACCGGTTTGACGGGAGAAACCGGGAGACTAACGGAGGATTACAGGGTTTATACAGCGTGGACCTACGTCATCGTCGAGTGTGTGTGTGTGTGTGTGTGTGTGTGTGTGTGTGTGTGTGTGTGTGTGTGTGTGTGTGTGTGTGTGTGTGTGTGTGTGTGTGTGTGTGTGTGTGAGAGAGAGAGAGAGAGAGAGAGAGGAAAGGCAGCAATGGCGGACTGACGCCATTTCCTGTTCAGAGCCCGAAGCTCACTGTGTTCGGTAGCCATGATTAGAACAACACAACAGCATAACAGATAACAGGGTTAAAGAAACACCATGATACGCAGACATAGCCTACAACATTATAAATAAGTACAATGAAACTAAATAATATACATGATGACAGTTAAACACACTGAGTCACACACATGAAGCTCACTGAGTTTGGCAGCCATGATAAGGACAACACAAAATCATACCAATATAGAATAGACTCATTGCAACATCATGAGACACAATTACACAAAAATACACATAAATACACAATAAAACTAAATCATACATGCTACAAACAATCATAAACACAGAATATCATACAAGAAGTGCACCGTTTAGTAGCCATGATCAGAAGTACGTCATAAGAAACATGGATATATTGTGATATACAATTTTTACAAAATACACAAGAATGAGCTATAAAACTAAGTAATACTCTTAAATGCTGCAATACACTCTGAGTAATACACATGAAACTCACTGTGTTCAGCAGTCATGATCAAAACAACACTTCATAATGAACAGGGTTATAGCAACATCTATATTATAGGCTACTACACATAAAAAGAAAATAAAGCCAATATCAGAACATCATAAAACACTTTGATGCAATAATTAGATTAAATTAGACTAGAATACATGTAAATGCATATACATAGGCTATAGCCTACATAACAGGCATAGCAATACACAATTATATCAGAATTCCCTTAAATACAGAGTAAACCTAGAAAATAGGTAATATTAAACAATCATACAAACTGAGTAACACATGAAGGTCACTGTGTTTGGCAGCCATGATCAGAGCAATATATATATAACAAGGTCATAGCAACATCATGATCACAGTAGCCTACACATAAAAAGACAGTAAGCAATATCAGAATCAAATCATAAGACATAAAACGGGGTTTTGGCAACATCTTGATATTCAATTGTACAATAATACATATAAACACACAATAAAATTAAATAATACACACTATTAAACAGTATTACAAACTGAGTAACACAAATGAAGCTCACAGTGGTTGGCAGCAATAATCAGAACAACACAACATCAGGACATATAACAGGATTATAGTAACAAAATAATACAAAATGAACAAAAACACTCATAATCACACAATAAAACTAAAAACACTTTTACACAGTTATACAGCATAACAGGAGAAGCTCACTGTGGTTGGCAGTCATGATCAGAACAACACAACGTTATAACATAGAACAGGGTTGTAGCAACATCATGATAAACAATTTTGCAATAACACACAGTAATACACAATAGAATTAGAGAAAACACAGTATTACTGAGTAGCACAGATGACACTCACCAAAACGTACTGTGATCTTCATGCATATTAGTCTCAGTGTGCTTCAGTAGACATGATCATAACCACAACCCAATAATACTACTAATACACAGTAATACTCACGTGGAACACACATGAAGTATGTGAAGTATGTGTACATGATTATGCTCTATCGTAAAGTGTCTTGAGATAACAATTGTTATGAATTGGCGCTATACAAATAAAGATTGATTGATTGATTGATGAAGCTCACTGCATTTTGCAGCCATGATCAGAACAACACAAGATCATGCAAAATATAACAGGGTTATAGCAGCATCATGATACCCCATGATATCCCCTTGAAGCCCAATGGTTGAATTCCCCTAAAACCCCTTCTATTCAGAATGCATTCAAGATAGTGTATTCTGGTTCATGGGTATTCAGTATGGATATAGGATCCTTTTGCAAATGTTTGTCTCTTGGGGGACAATTCAAAATTGGAACTACATCAGGCCAAGGCAAGCAGACACTTCCAGTATTATCAAGATCACACACAGCCAGACAAGAGCAATTGTCCTATGTTGAGATAAGTAACTCTAAGATAGAAATACACACAGCTTATTGTTTGCTTCTACAACTATGGGTATAGACTACCTGTGATGATTATCTTTTACTATGTTTTTTTAAGTTTTCTGTTTGTCAGGAATTAGCGACAATAGGCCGTAATGGTCTGTTCATGCAACTGCTGAAAGCCACACACTCCCACACACACGCAAACACACTAACACTGTTCAAATTACAATGTTCAACGTGCAATGCTCATGAATGAGAATGCAGATTTGTTGCATGGCTTTGACTTAACTGAAATTTAAAAAGAATATTAGCACATAAGCGCAGATTAAAATAACAATAAAGAATAGCTCAAATTGTTTAAAAAATAATTTAAAGATGTTTAAAAATGGTGCAAGATATCGACAACGCCACCTAGATTTTTTCTAGAGCTCTAGGACTCTTGAATGCTACAGGTTCTTAAACCAGGGATAAGCAGAGTTAAAAGAACATGCCAAGTGTTAACATCAGGTGGTTTATTACAATAAAGAATTCTTTACACAACGCATTAGATGATACCAAAAACAAATCCCTCAAAGTCCATGCAGTACCCCTCTGTGAGCCTGCTGCCCTATAACGTCAGCTAGTGGAGTCACTCTGCCATGTGGAACAGCAACGTCCCTGCGTCCTCTGAGGCCAACTTCCTGCTTCAGGGTGGCTCTCAACCCTAATCTCCCCATAGCACTTTCTCTGCCATTTCCTGAGAGGTAGCCAAACTACTGACCCAGGCTGGAGTATTCTTGCCAAACGGGGACAGGCTGCTGCGCATCAGGCTCCTGTGCCAAGGTGGTCCAAGACGTGTGCTCTGTCTGGTCGGATTGCGATTGGCTGCACCTTGTCGCTGCGCCTTGTCACTGCGCCTCATGTGTAGCCTCGTCGCTGCACCTTGTGTGTAGCTGTGCCTTCCTGCTCTGCCACACACTGGCTCATTTGCTGATTGCTGCTCTAACGCCGTTACTCCCAACACTGCTTAAGAGTGTAATGTTTTTTCTTTCGCATGGAGTGTTGTTTTTCTGATAACCTCTGCATTACCAATGCCGTTATGGTTTCCCAGTAACGGGTAATCTAATGAATTACCTTTTCATGCTTTACAATGCCGTTACCGTTATTGACGGTGAATTGTGGCGCATTACTTTGGACCGATGTCAAGCTGCTGTTAACTGACCTGCCTCACCCAGAAAATTCCACAACACATGGAAGTGCTGCGCCGCGGCCTTGCGCTGACAGACAAACCCCACTGAAAGCAGTGCGCTGAGTAGCGCCGGAGGGGGAGGGCTGACCCCCGGAGAGCCACAGGTTCTCATGAGACTAGCAATGACACGCTCATAAAGCATGTTATGGACTGAGAAAAGAAATAAACAACACCTCACTTTGCTTCTCTAAGGTTCTTTTGCTGGTCTGACATGATGTCATGTAGACAGTGTTATATATTTCTGTACCTCCAGATTCACTTTTCTTCGTCCATGGTGTCGTGTTGCCTCTGGGACCCTCTGACCGACTGCTGACCTGATGCCCGTGCCTCCGGTTTTGACATAGTGAAAAAGAATTGAGGAAATTTACGTTCGAGAGTCCACGCATTGTGTTTCATCTTGAAACTTCCGCATACTCCACATGTTGACTTCCTGTCTGGTGCTTTCTTAACGACAGTGAATTTATGAGGTATGGAAGTGCCTGCGCAGAAAATCTCCAGCGCCTTGGTGCTTCACCAACGCAGAGCTGTGCAGTTCGGCGCCCTTGAAATGTACTGCGGAACACTTTGCTCCCATTCTGTACTATCAGGTAAATTCCCCTGCACGCGCTGCGGGGCAGTGGCGTCGCGTCAACCCCGGTTGGAGAACTGATGATGTCAGAGCTACTGCAGCAGGTAACAACAAAGAAGGACACAGAGACGGAGACACACAGTTCAAGCAGCAAAAGCTTTTTCCAAAAAGTAACGCATCAATTACTTTACCTGGTAACTAATTACATTTATGAAGGAGTAATTCCGTTAGTAATTCAATTACTTTTTTGGGAATGTAGCTAGTCACTACAGCTAATTACTTTTTTAAAGTAACATGCCCAACACTGCTCTTAAGACACAAGGCAATAAAACTTCTACTTACAACCAAAACACTGCCACTTAAAAACAGTATGTAGCGTGAGGGTCAGGTTAGATATATAATTTTGCTGCGACAACGCCACCTGGGGTGGGGAAATTCACCGCCAGGAAATCCTAAACTAGGTGATAACTGAATAAACATATAACCAAGGTCACACAGGGTCATAATCACCAAGGACTGAGACGGTTTCAGTTAAAAAGAAAATAAATTTTATTAACAACTTAACAAATTCAAACACAACACAAGCAATAACCCCAAAACAACCCCATAATTAAGTAAACCATAAAAATTCCAAAATTATAACTGCTGCATCAATATCCGACTAATTAAATCTTGCACTAAACAGAAGGAGGTCCCAAGGCAAGGGCTGAGGCTTACCATACGGCAGGGAAGGGATTCTAATAAGGAAAGGGGTCTTCAAACTAATCACCTGTGACACTGCACACCAACAAAAAAAGGGGAATCGTGAAAACACCACCAGGGAACTGGACTGCCGCTATGGGGCCTCAGTACCTGAACACAAGGAGAAAATAATGTTAGAACCCAGCAAGTGCAATGTTAAAAATTGATGCACGGGGGCGCTCGCGAGCACAGTATGGAGTAGACACCTTTCTGGAAGCTCCCGTACACCTCTGCTACAAATCTTACTTAATATCCATATTTTCGCCAAGAACTCCAAAAATGAGCAACTCGGGAAAAACTGTTGCCAAGGGGAAGTCTTCCAGTCAAAAACCAAACTCCAAGAAGGACAACAAAGTTTCCCCAGCCATCGAGGACGATCATGATGCTAGCAACAGGTTTGATATAGCTAGCTTCTTTAATACTAGCACCAGTGAAGCTCCATCCTCACAACCCACTTTGACAGACATTCTGGAAGCCATTGGGAAACTCGAAGGGGACATTAACAAGAGATTCAACTCTTTGGATTCAATGCTGCTGACAGTCCAAGCCTCTCTCGCTGATCACACCTCCCGCATTTCTGACCTGGAAGGATCTGCTACTGAACACGAAGCCCGAATCTCAGATCTCGAGAAGCGATGTGATAAGCTAACAGAAGCTAACGACACCATGAAACGCAAACTGTCCGACCTCGAAAGCCAATCCAGACGCTCAAATATCAAAATAATTGGCTTACCAGAGAAAGTGGAGAAGGGCAACCCGACGCAGTTTGTCTCTGAGTTTCTACCACAACTTCTTGGTTTAAAGGATTTCCCCAGCGGTCTGAAGGTGGACAGGGCCCACCGCATCGGCACACAATCCTCTACGGCACATCCTATGATTGCTAGAATCCATCATTATCCTGAGAAGGAGAAAATTCTGCAGCTGGCCTGCCTGCACTCTCCCCTGACATTCAACGGGGCCCGGATTAATGTTTTTCCGGACTTTTCACCCGAAGCGTCGGAACAACGCCGAGCCTTCAACGGAGTAAAGAAAAAACTGAGAGAGGCCGGTATTAAACACGGCCTCCTTTTCCCCTCACGCCTGATCGTCACCTTCGGAGATGAGCTGAAAATATTCCTGACACCTGCAGATGCTGAAGCTTTCGTCGATAAACACTTCTCACCGGCCAGTCCTCCGTGATGAGATGTAAACATCGGCTCAACCTTCGAGACGACGACCAGACCCGTGTCCAGCTGTTAGCTGTTATAACGTCCAGTCTAGGGAGACCGAGACCTCCAGAGAGCGTCCAGTCTCTCAGTCGCTAGTAATTCTTCTCCCTCGCCACACGATGGCCACCTGACCTTATTGTCTTGGAACGTCAGAGGTTTAAGGACGAATTTAAAGAGGGGCAAGGTCTTCTCCCATTTAAAATCTCTGTCAGGGGATATTATCTTTATGCAGAAACTCATATTAAACATACGGAGCAATGGAGGTTAAAATGTAAATGGTTATCACAGATCTACCAGTCAACCTTTTCCTCCAAAGCCAGAGGGGTAGCAATCTTAGTCCGTCGCAACGTTCCTTTTGAACACATCTCTACGATCTCCGATCCAAATGGACGGTATCTTATTGTTACTGGACGCATCTTATCTCGTCATGTAACCTTACTGAATATCTATGCACCCAACTTTGATAATCCGGGTTTTTTCAGAAAAGTCTTTAACCTTATTCCTGACTTATCCACCACCCATTTAATAGCTGGCGGAGACTACAACACTGTGTTAGACATGTTTACTGATAGGCTCTCCACTCGCCATATTACTCCTTCAAACTCTGCTAATGTAATAAATGACCTTATTAAATCTATGAACCTTGTTGACATTTGGAGATTACAACATCCAACTGACAGAGACTTTTCTTTTTTCTCTCATCCTCACAAATCTTACACAAGAATTGACTATTTTTTGACAGATGCTAAACTAACTCCTGATATTATATCCACCAAATACCATAACATCTTAATTTCTGATCATAGCCCAGTTGAATTAAAAGTATATTTTGGTAACGTCAAACCTTCATTTAGTTGGCGGTTTAACCCACTTTTACTCAATGATAAATTGTTCCATCAGAAGTTATCAGACTTAATAACCGAATGCATATCTCTCAATGATACTCCTGATGTCACTGACTCAACTCTTTGGGAAGCATTTAAGGTTGTCATTCGAGGACATATTATTGCCCATGAATCTAAATTAAAAAAAGACAGACTAAAAGAATTATCAGACATTTCTGCTCGCCTGACAATACTTGAGCATGATTATAAATTAATACCTTCCCCAAATACATTGAACCATATAATGAAGTTGAAATGTAAATATAATTCCATCCTTTCAAATGAAGTATGTACCACTCTTTTAAAAATTAAACAAAAACATTTTGAATTCTCTGACAAACCAGACAAACTTCTGGCTCGTCAACTTAGAAGTATACAGGTTAACAGAGCTAAAAATCAAAACAAGACAGGGTTCTATTACCACAGATCCCAAAGAAATTAATGAATGTTTCCAGAAGTTTTATGAAGATCTTTACACATCCAAGTCATCAGCTACAACTGCACAAATTTTAGATTTCCTCCACCCCCTTAATCTACCTAAATTAAGCCCCTCTGCACAATCATATTTAAATGCTAGCATATCTTTACTAAAATTCTATCCAATAGACTGAATAAATGCATTTCAGATATAATTCATCATGATCAGACTGGATTTATTCCAGGAAGATTTTCCTTTTTCAATGTGAGACGCTTGATGAATATAATGTACTTTAAACATAACAAAAAGTCAAAAATCTCTGTCCTGGCCCTTGACGCCCAAAAAGCTTTCGATCAAATTGAATGGACATATATTTTAACGGTAATAAAAGAATTTGGTCTGGGCAATAATTTTGCCGCCTGGATTAACATGTTATACAAATCCCCTACAGCATCTGTAATTACTAATAATTATAAATCACCCTCTTTTCCCTTACAACGATCCTGCAGACAGGGCTGCCCTCTGAGCCCCTTACTGTTTGCAGTTGCAATAGAACCTCTGGCTGTTAGTATTAGAAACCATCCCTCCATCGCTCCATTAACATTAGGTCAAACTGATCATCATATTTCGCTTTATGCAGATGACATAGTGTTATTGCTTTCCAACCCTGAAAAATCTCTTCCCCCAATTCTCCAACTCATAAGGCTTTTTGGTACATTATCGGGTTATACCTATTCTGTCCCTGATACGTGCACCATGTACGCACCACTGACAGATAGCTAACAGACAGGATTCAGAGAAAGTCCAACACGGTTTCTCTTCTTTCCATACTTTATGTAAAACTGTAACGAATACAAATTTGCAGAAGTCTCAGATACAAACAAACACAATTTAAATGAATCTTCATTACTTATGTGCACATGTCTCGACAGAAGCTACATTCAGCTTTGCTTATTATTCTGTTTTTAACTCTAGCAATATCCATCTTAAACATATGAATTTCAAATTATATCTATGCACATTTAGACAAAAACACAGAGAAATGAAGGGACTTACAAGCAATGCGTCTCCAAGGCACAAACGAGAAAAGAAAGGGGAGAGGAGCTTCCTAGCTAACCGCATGGAGAACACTGAGCTTCCAGCTTTTCCTTCTGGTTGGTTTGAGTCATGTGATCTCAACTGACCACTCAGAGAACACTAATAATCAATGCTATGTTATCCCCTAAACTGCCACAAGGTGGAGCAAAAAACAATAAATATCAAGACACAATGTGTCATGACACTCCCCGTCTGGTATTAATTAGATACCACCATGCAACTAACTGAAAAAAGGGAAATGTCTACAGAAAACACATCAAAATATTAGTCTTCAGGTGACATAAGAAATACGGTGTCTGAGACAGGTCTGAGGAACGTTTTGGCTGTCCCGTGTCTTGCAGCCCTTAGCTCCACTTTTCTGACTTTCCCATCGCTGCCAGGAAGCGTCTTGATTACAAGAGCCATGGGCCAGTCGTTGCGCTTGACTTGAGAATCTTTAAGAAGGACAACATCACCTTCCTTCAAGTTTGGTCGGTCTTTTTGCCATTTGCTTCGGCTCTGAAGCGTTGCCAAGTATTCACGCCTCCATCTGCTCCAGAAAATATCAGCAAGATGCTGCACCTGCTTCCATTGTTGTCTGTGGAGGTTAGACTCTGTGAAGTCGCCTGGAGGGGGAGAGAGCATGCAGACCTTCTGAGTTAAGAGCATAGCTGGCGTCAACAAGAAAGGTGACTCTGGATCTGTTGAGATAGGAGTAAGAGGCCTTGAATTAACGATTCCTGTGATCTCTGCCATCAGGGTAGACAGCACATCATGTGTTAAGTGACAGGGGCTGGTCTGCTGCAGCATGGAATCTAGTATGCGTCTAGAGACACCTATCATTCGCTCCCAGGCTCCTCCCATGTGAGGTGGATTGAAAATCCATGAACAGCCCTCTTCACTAAGGTACTTCTTCACGCTGGGTCCATGGGGGTCAGACAGCAGAATTCCCAGGTCTTTACAGGCCCCTACAAAATTGGTCCCACAATCTGAGCGAATCTGCTTGGCAGGTCCTCGCAGAGCAAAAAAACGTCTTAAGGCATTGATGAAGGTGGAGGAGTCCATACAGTCAATCAACTCAATATGTATGGCACGAGAGCTCATACAGGTGAAGAGAACAGCCCATCTCTTACTTTGCACCTGTCCACCTCGTGTACGTCTTGCAACAATGGTCCACGGACCAAACACGTCCAGTCCAACATGCATGAATGGTGGTTCAGTGCTCAGGCGATCTATGGGTAAGTCCGCCATCTTCTGTTCAGTTGCCTTCCCACGAAGCTTGTTGCATTTCACACACTTGTGAATGATGCTGTTGATACGCTTTTTTCCACCAACAATCCAATACCCTGCAGTGCGAACAGCACCCTCGGTGAACATACGACCCTGATGCTTAACTCGGTCATGGTAATGTTCCACAAGAAGTTTTGCAGTGTAGCTGGAGCCTGGAATAATCACAGGATACTTCTCTTTGAGGTCCAATGCAGCATGCTTAAGTCTGCCTCCTATCCTGAGGAGACCTTCACCGTCCAGGTAAGGGTTCAGTTTCTTCAGGACACTGTTCTTTGGAATGTCTTTCCCACTGGCAATACAAGCAAGCTCTTCTTCGTAAGCTTCTCTTTGCACACTTTTGATTATGACAGCTTCCGCTTGCTGCAGTTCTTCCACTGTGCGAGGCTTTGAGCAGTGGTGCCATGACCTACAGGTTCTGTCCTGAACATCTGTTGCTGTGAAAGATTGGACGATATGTATGAGCGAAGCTGTGGCTCTCACTAATGACCTCCACGAAGAGAATCGCTCAAAACGTTGGGATCCTAGATAGGTGCTTCCAGTAGATAGAGTGGTAGTGAGTGAACGAACTTCCACATCTGTGCCTGGATCAATGAGGTCGAACTCTTCCTCTTCTGAAGATGGGCCTTTTCCAGTTTGCAAAAGGAAAGCAGGTCCTGTGAGCCAGGTGGTGGAGCTTAACTGAGCTGCTGGTACAGAGCGAGTGGCGTGGTCTGCAGGGTTGTGTCTTGTAGAAACATGATGCCATTGTGTCGGGCTTGAGACCTTCCTGATACGCTGCACTCGATTGCTGACATACATGTAGAAACGCCTTGTTTGATTATGAATATAACCAAGAACGACTCTGCTATCTGTGTAAAACTCGACAGCATCTGGGATGAAATCCAGTTCACTTGTGATTGTCTCTCCTATCTCTGCAGCCAGAACAGCAGCTCCAAGTTCCAATCTGGGAATAGTATGAGCAGCTTGTGGAGCTAGTTTGGCCTTACCAAGGACAAATCCGATGTGACATGATCCATCTCTGTCGATGACACGGAGATATGCTACTGCAGCAACCGCCTTAACAGAAGCATCTGAGAAAATATGAAGCTCCTTTCTCAGAGCTGTAGAGAGGGTGGTGGGAACGTATGGTCTTGGTATCTCCAATTGTTCGAGATCATGTAACGACTTCCTCCAGGTGTGCCATTGTTCTTGCTTTTCCTCAGGAAGGGGAGAATCCCAGTCAAGAGCCTCACTTGATAACTCTCGTAGCAGCAACTTTCCCTGAATGCTGATGGGTGCGACGAACCCAAGTGGGTCAAAGAGACTGTTGACAGTAGCGAGTATTCCTCTACGTGTAAATGGCTTCTCAGTGTCAGCTACACGGAATGTAAATACGTCCCTTTTCAGATCCCAGCTTAGTCCGAGACTGCGCTGGATAGGAGCAGGATCGTTTTCCAGATCGAGATCCTTGAGTCCTTTTGCGCAATCATCGATGGGGAACGCTTCCATTACTTCCTTGCTGTTAGAAGCAAACTTATGAAGTCTTAGATTCGAGTCAGCCAGCATCTCCTGTGTTCGTGTTAACAGGTCAATGGCTTCAGCAGGTTTAGGCACTGACAGAAGTCCGTCGTCAACATAAAACTCTCTGTCAACAAAATGTTTGGCATCTGACCCATAGTCCTCTTCGCCATGAGCAGCTGCACTTCGGAGCCCATAAATGGCTACAGCAGGAGACGGACTGTTTCCGAACACGTGCACCCTCATGCGGTATTCGATGATCTCTTTGCTGGTGTTGTTATCTTTGAACCAAAGAAAACGAAGGAAGTCTCTGCTGTCCTCTTTGACGATGAAACTGTGGAACATCTGCTCGATGTCTGCTGTTACGGCCACCAGTTCTCGTCTGAAGCGCAGCAGAACTCCTAATAGACTGTTGTTTAAGTCTGGACCAGAAAGCAGGACATCATTCAGAGAGATGCTTTGTTTTTGCGCACTGGAGTCAAAGACAACTCTAATCTGACCTGGCTTCTGTGGATGGTATACCCCGAAGATAGGCAGATACCAACACTCTTGGCCTTCTTGCAGAGAAGGGGCAACCTCAGCGTGAAATGTTATGCATGTAGGAGACAAAGTGAGCCTTCATCTCAGGCTTCTTCTCCAATGTGCGTAGAAGTGGCGTAAGGCGATGTCAACGCCTGGTCCCTATTGTTGGGGAGCCGCTGGCGTGGTGTTTTAAATGGGAGGGGTGCCACCCAACTGTTGCTGTCATCTATGAACATCTCTCTATTCATAATTTCCAAGAAGAGTCTGTCTTCAACAGAAAGTCCGATTTTGTTGTCATTCTTTGACTTTTCAAAGATGGTGCTTCCTATGGGACAGCTGTCATAGCTGAGAATGTCGCAGGTTGGAGAAATTTCAGGTGGAGGCTCAGCGCTGAACTTCTCTTTAACCCAGAGCCGGTTGGGACATGGAGGGAGAAGAGAAGGACGTCCATTTTCTAGTACATGGGTGCGGTAGGTATTTACAGCTGAAGACTTGTGCACTGATCCTAGGCAGACATCTCCTACCACGACCCAACCCAAGTCGAGTCTTTGCACGTAGGGAGTGTTGTTGGGTCCATTCCGTTGCTCCCGCACTTTGTGGACTTGGAGGATGTCGCGACCCAAGAGAAGAAGGATCTGAGCTTCTGGATCTAGTGGAGGAATGCGATGAGCAATAGACCTAAGGTGAGAATGCAACTGCGCTGCCTCAGGAGTTGGTATTTTGGTCCTGTCATCTGGCATATTGTTACATTCGATCAGAGTTGGCAGTTTCACCTTTGTCACTCCGTCTAAGGACTCCACTATAAGACCTGTGGCCCTTCTCCCTGTGGTTTCAGTCACACCTGCACAGGTACGTAGTGTGTATTCTGAGCTCGCTCCCCTGATGTTAAGCAGGTTGAAGAACTCCGTCCTGGCGAGCGACCGGTTGCTCTGGTCGTCTAGGATTATGTAGAGCTTCACTGCTTTCTCTGGGTGGCCTTCTGGATACACCTTAGCTAGGCAGATCTTGGAGCAGGATCGTGAACCTCTTCCATCTCCACAGACGTCAGTACACTTTGAAGTGACATTGAGTTGAGCAGCCTCAATGTCTCCCTCACCGCCGTGCTCAGTTGGTGTTAGAGGGGGTGCCCCTGGATGAAGGGCTGTCACGTGACTGTCACTGTCACATTCTTTGCATCTGATGGCTGTCTTGCAGTTTCTGGCCAGATGAGTAGTGCTAGCACAGCACCTGAAGCAAATACCATTTTCTTTTAAGAAAGTCTTACGTTCCTCTAAAGGTTTGTTCCTGAACCCCCTGCAGCGTCTGAGAGGATGGGGTTTCTTATGAAGTGGGCATCTCTTGTCAACATCATCCAAATTACTGCTTGAACTGCTTGTCTGACTCATAGTTTCTGCCGAGACCTCTGTCTTGTGGGTGTAGACTGTGCTTCTCCCTTGCCTTTTTGCTGGTTGCTCCACTTTTGTCAAACTTTGTGGTCCTGACAAAAGAGCAAAACTTGGATCATTGCGTGTTCTTGCCTCTCTGCAGACGAAGTCACAGAAGAACGAGAATGGAGGAAAGGCGACCTTATGTAGAGCTTTGTACTGAGAACCTTGAGCCATCCACTTCTCTTGAAGACTGTAAGGTAACTTGTCGACGATGGGTGCTACGCCACGTGCGGTGTCAAGATAGGCTAGCCCGGGTAAGAAACCTTCGTATTTAGCAGACTCCACTTCCTGCTGGAGGTCTCCAAGCTCTCGGAGTTTGATGGCATCTTTGTTAATGACCCTTGGAAAATTGTCAATCCTGTCAAAGAGAGACTTTTCGACTACCTCCGAGGAACCATAGCAGTCTTCTAAGCATTCCCACACCTTTAAGAGGCCTTTAGTAGGATCTCCTACATGCACAGCTTGAATCCTTCTCACATGACGTGCTGACTGCTCTCCCAACCATTTTAAAAGAAGGTCCAGCTGCTCACTAGCTGATAACTGCAACCCGTCTATGGCGTTCATGTAGGAAGACTTGGTGAGTCCTGAGTTAATAAGCTCACGTCGTGCTAGGTACCTAGCGACATCACCCATATTGTTGTCTCTATCGAGCGGTGGCTGTGGAGTCATAGGTGAGCAAGTGAATGGAGGGGCTGGCGAGATGTGATGAGCCGCTGGTGTTGATTTCTGAGGTTGCTGTGTTTCATCATCGTCAAGCATTTCACCAAAATCTGTAACATTTCGAGCTGTAGAGCGGTGCTGCCTCAGCAGTGTTCCAGGTCTGAGTACATGAATGACTGGTTCTCTGGGTGGTTGATATGGCTCAACCCCTACAGGAGTTGTTGATCCCAGCTGGGACTGGCTGTTGATGTAGTCCCGGACGCGTTCAGAGACCCCACCTGGTTCTGAGTTCCTCTCCCCACGCTCACTTTCTGCTGCTGCCTCCATTACCTTTGTCTCAGCGATGGCTGCTGCTACTTCTCCATCATGCTTTATTGTTGCTAAAGTTGCTTCTAAAGTTGCCTCTGTCACTTTGAGTTTAGCCTTTTCAATCATGACTTCGGATTCCTTTTTGATGAATTCAGCCTTGGCTCGGGCAGCCTCCAGCTTAGCACGAGCCTTGGCAGCGGCTGCACTAGCTGATGAGCTGTGTGATCCACGTGTCGATATAGAGGCTATGGATCGTGTTTCGAATGCTTTGCTTTTCTCTGATGCATCTTCACTCTTTAGTGTTTTCTCCACCATCGTGTATTGCTGATGCCGACCAGGTGTATGAAGCGTGACGATGAGCAAAGAATGCTTGAGGTGAAGCTTGCTTTCTTTGAATTGTTATGCCTGTTGTAGGTTGCTTTTTTACTATTCTGTCCCTGATACGTGTACCATGTACGCACCACTGACAGATAGCTAACAGACAGGATTCAGAGAAAGTCCAACACGGTTTCTCTTCTTTCCATACTTTATGTAAAACTGTAACAAATACAGATTTGCAGAAGTCTCAGATACAAACAAACACAATTTAAATGAATCTTCATTGCTTGTGTGCACATGTCTCGACAGAAGCTACATTCAGCTTTGCTTAATATTCTGTTTTTAACTCTAGCATTTTCCATCTTAAACATATGAATTTCAAATTATATCTATGCACATTTAGACAAAAACACAGAGAAATGAAGGGACTTACAAGCAATGCGTCTCCAAGGCACAAACGAGAAAAGAAAGGGGAGAGGAGCTTCCTAGCTAACCGCATGGAGAACACTGAGCTTCCAGCTTTTCCTTCTGGTTGGTTTGAGTCATGTGATCTCAACTGACCACTCAGAGAACACTAATAATCAATGCTATGTTATCCCCTAAACTGCCACAAGGTGGAGCAAAAAACAATAAATATCAAGACACAATGTGTCATGACAATACTGTAATGCCCCTGACTGCAGGAAAAGGCACCTGGAGGCTTCGATTCTCTTTCGGGTCTTTTATTCAACAAGAAAGTCACAAACGAGCTGTTGTCCCAGCTACAACTCAGGCTCAACTTCCTTAACGTAACAGCCAGCCAACCAAAAACGTCCCGTCTCTCTCTCTCCCTTCCCACACACGCACGCATGCGCGCCCACTTAGCTCCCCCTCCCATACCCATGAAACATTTAACCCTTACATAACATGAACATCAACAGCCTAGTCATTACACTGCCCCCCCCGTTATGAAGCCCCTCGCCCTCGAGGGGTCATTACATAGTCCTCAAACCGTGGGGGTCTCCGCCTCAGTCTCAGTGGCCTGTGTGGAGCTGACCCACATTGATTTCCAGATGTCACCAGCGTCTCAATGGGTGTCTCAGGGGGTGAGACAGGGGGATCTGGGTCCACTGAATGTCCTGGGCTGCGTTGTGGGGTAGAACTCTGTTCAAAAGAAGGGATGCCCCCTCCCCTATAAGGTGCCAGCCTGTCCTGGTGGAGGGCTACTTTCCTGCCCCTAGGGGGCACCTGAACCCTGTAAACTACCTCCCCCACCCGCTCTAGCACTCTACATGGACCATCCCAGTGTCTTTCCAGTTTTGGACAACGTCCTTTCTTCCGTTTGGGTGTGTAGACCCAAACCAACTCACCAGATTTGAAGCATCTGCCTTTGCACCTTAAGTCATAGTTTCTCTTTTGCCTCATGCCAGCCTTCTCCAGCTGGTCCCTGGCAAAAGCATGAGCTGTCTCCAGACGATCCTGCAGCTTTCTTGCGTACTCTGGTCCAGGTGGATCCCCACCAGTGTCCGGTGGCCGCCCAAACGCCAGCTCAGCTGGAGTCCGGATGTCCCGAGCGAGCATTAGCAGAGCAGGGGTGCAGTTTGTGGAACTCTGAACAGCAGAGCGGTAGGCCATCAGGACGAGGGGAATATGTCTGTCCCAGTCGCGCTGGTGGGTGGCAGTAAGGATGGCTAGCTGCTGCTGCATAGTACGGATGAAACGTTCCACTAAGCCGTCGCTCTGTGGATGTAATGGTGTGGTGCATGTTTTCTGCACATTCAACCGGTCACACAGGGCTGCAAAAACCTTGGACTCAAAGTTCCGGCCTTGGTCGCTGTGGATGATGTCTGGTGTACCAAACCGGCTAAACATCCCCTCCAACAGAGCATCTGCCACCGTTTCTGCCTCTTGGTCTGGCAGAGCATAAGCCTCTGGCCATTTTGTGAAGTAATCCATTGCACACAGCACGTGCTTATTTCCTCTGTCTGTCACAGGGAAGGGGCCCATGATGTCCACTGCTACCCTCTCCATGGGTTCTCCAACTGCTTGTTGTTGCAGAGGGGCATGTGATTGGTCAAGGGGTCCCTTATAGGCTGCACAATCATCCCAGCGACGACAGAAGTCTTCAACATCCCGGCGGTGCTGACCCCAGTAGAACCCCTGCCGCAGTCGACGAAGGGTCTTAGTGCTTCCAAAATGCCCTGAGCCTGTGCCCCCATGACATGCCTCCAATACAGCCTCTCTCAGGATTTTAGGAACCACCACCTGCCACCTTTCCCCCCCGGTGGCAGGTTCCTTCCATGCCCGCTGGAGCACACCATCAAACATGCGCAAAGTGCTAAATTTACTCCACAGGCCCTTCGTAGTCCCTGACAGCCCCATCACATCCTCCCAGGGTGGTTTCGCCCCACTCTGAACCCAGTGGCGCACAGGTTTCAGTTCCTTATCATCCTCCTGCCGAGAGGCCCAATCTGCAGCCCCCACAACCTCCAGCGAACAGCATGTCTGTTCAGGAGCAGTTCCTTCTTCTCTGAGCTCCATTTCTCTGGCATCCCTGCGGTCACAGTAGCCACAGCCGGCCGCAGCACATGGACGCCTAGACAAAGCATCAGCGTTGGTGTGTTGGGCCCCAGGTCGGTGTACAACACTGAAGTGGAAAGACTGCAACTCCTCCAGCCACCTTGCAACCTGTCCCTCAGGCTCTCTGAAGGACATCAACCACTGAAGGGCAGCGTGATCAGTCCTGATAGTGAAAGGCACACCACACAGATAGTACTTGAAGTGCCGGGCAGCCAAAACAACAGCCAGCAGTTCACGTCTGGTCACACAATAGCGTCTCTCGCTCTTGCTGAAGACACGACTGAAATAAGCCACCACCCGCTCTCCGTCAGGGCCCACCTGCGCCAATACAGCTCCCATTCCAATATCGCTGGCATCTGTATCCAGCGTGAACGGCAATGTGGGGTCTGGTGTGGTGGGAACAGGTGCATCTGTGAGGGCCTGCTTCAGGGTTGAAAATGCTTTCTGACAGTCTGATATCCATCTGAAAGGCTGGTTTTTCTGGAGGAGGCAGAAAAGGGGGGCTCCAATGCAGGAAAACCCCTTCACAAATCTCCGATAGTAAGAGGCTAGTCCTAGGAAGCTTTTTAGCTGCTTCTGGTTACCTGGCACTGGCCAGTCCCGGATGGCTTGGATTTTGTCCTGGAGTGTGCTGATGCCATCACCATTCACTTTATGGCCCAGAAACTCCACCTCCCGCTGCATAAAGTGACACTTCTCAGGGTGCAGCTTCAATCCAGCCGCCGCAATCCGTCCCAGCACCAGCCTCAGCGAGTCCAAAGCAGCACCAAAGGACTGTCCATGGACGAGGACATCATCCAGATACACCAGACATTCATGTCATGGAACATTGGCCAGAACGCTGTCCATAAGCCTCTCAAAAGTCCCAGGTGCATTACACAGTCCAAAACTGAGAACCTTGAACTGCCAATGTCCCCTGCTGGTGCTGAATGCAGTCTTTGGCCTGGATTCCTTGTCGAGGGGTACCTGCCAATACCCACTGCGTAGGTCGAGTGATGAGAACCATGAAGAGCCAGACACTAAATCTAAGGTCTCATCAACTCACGGTAGGGGGTAGCAGTCCTTTTTTGTGACCTTATTAAGGGGCCTATAGTCCACACAAAACCTGAACCTCGGGCTTTTCTTTTTAGAGACCATGACCACAGCTGACGACTATGGACTGTCTGAGGGCTCAATTATGCCTGCTGCAAGCATGGCTCGGACTTCACCATCAGCAGCCTCCTGCCGCATCAGAGGCAGACGGCGTGGCCGCACTTTGATGGGCTTTGCATCCCCGGTCTCGATATGGTGCTCCACCAGGTGTGTGAGGCCCACTTCATTTTCACTGAGGGCGAATGTGTCCCTATATTCCCACAGAACCTGCCACAGGTCCCCTCGTTGCTTTTCATCCAGACCCACACAGTTCTTTTCCCAGATGCCCCGGATGGCCTCCATCCGATCCACTGGAGCATCCACCTGTTGCAGGGGTGGGACTGAGTCATCTGGTAGCACAACAGCATGAGTGGGCGGCGAGGGTGGGCCGGGCTGAATCTCATCGGGACCTGGATCAACCATCTCTGAATGTGCAGCTGTGCAGCAGATAGGCGCCACAGAGAAGACCTGCTTGTAGGGTGGGATCATTTGGATAGCTTGGCCCCCTGGCAGAATGAGCATATCCGCCCCAAGGTCCAATACGCACCCTATACTTCTGAGAACGTCCAAACCCAGGACACATGGGTCTTTCACTTCCGCTACCCATGCTGAAAAGGTCACCGTCAAGCTCCCCACCGTGAAAACAAAAGTCCCTCTGCCTTTCATTTCAGCCGTCTGACCAGTCACTGTCCGCAATTTCACTGAAGTCGGCTTCAAAACGGTCCCTACTGGAACGACATCAGGTCTAACCAACGTAGCAGTAGATCCCGTATCTACGAGGGCTGGGCAGGAAACGTTCCCCACCAGCACAGGAACATGGCAGCGGTAACCCACCTCTGTCCAGCCCACAGTCTCTACAGCATCAGCGTCAGCATCAGCATGCGGATCCCGGTGAATGGTAGACGGGGTCCGTGTAATCCGGGCTACACGGACCCTTTCCCGTTTCCCTGCTGACTTTTTGCCTCTGGACAGCGACGGAGCATGTGTCCTGGCTGGCCACACCCCCAGCAGACAGCGGGAAGGTTGCGTTGCACACTGCTCTCTCTTGGTCCCACTGTCAGATTTTTCACAGCACGTACCAGCTCCTCTGCCCACGCTGGTCTCTGTTCAGGCAGCTCCTTTACAGCAACAGCAGCAGCCAACGCTGGTGTCAGTGTCGATGTATTGATAGCACAGGTGGCAATCTCCCTCTCCAGGGCCAATTCAAGCGCCTCGCTTAGTGTTGTAGGGTGGGCAAGCTGTACATGCAGGCGCAGCTCCACAGGTGTCGAGGCATGGATGAACTGGTCACAGACTAGCTCAGACAGGATTGAGCTTGGCATGCAACCATAAGCACGTCTGCCCAGGCTCTCAATCTCATGCGCCAGAGACCGGAGGGACTCACCTGGCCACTGACACGGTGCTTGAACTCACACCGCAGGGAATCTTTCAGATTAAAAAGTCCGAAGTGTCTGTCCAGGGCCCCAACCAACATGGAGTAGTCCTCTCTCTCCTCTGGGCTTAGGAGCAGGAGGCGGTCCGCAGCTTCCTCAGTCAATGAAAGTGCTAGCTGCACAGCTTTAATCCTCTCAGTCCAGCCCGCTGTAGCTGCTAACAGCTCGAACTGCGCTCGATAGGCTTCCCAGCTCCCCTTCCCGGAGAATAGCGGTGCTGACGAGCGGGCCACGACGAGCTGCTGGGCGCCGCCATCTTTGTTTACATTTGGGCCCGCGCTGCACTCATGAGCGGGCTGCGCAGCATCCCAATGGCGGGGAATAGCGCTGTTCAGCCGCCGTGAATCTAGGCTCTCCAAGGCCGTAACTGCCCCTTCTGGCATGTTTATCTTGCACTCGTCGACTTCTTTCTTTACCTGCAGTCGGGTACCCGAGCCGGAGAACATCTTCTCTCTCCGTACCGAGCAGCGGCTCATGCAGTGGGCGAATCTCGAGCTTCTGACACCAATGTAATGCCCCTGACTGCAGGAAAAGGCACCTGGAGGCTTCGATTCTCTTTCGGGTCTTTTATTCAACAAGAAAGTCACAAATGAGCTGTTGTCCCAGCTACAACTCAGGCTCAACTTCCTTAACGTAACAGCCAGCCAACCAAAAACGTCCCGTCTCTCTCTCTCCCTTCCCACACACGCACGCATGCGCGCCCACTTAGCTCCCCCTCCCATACCCATGAAACATTTAACCCTTACATAACATGAACATCAACAGCCTAGTCATTACAATACCATTAACTGGGAAAAGTCAGAATTTTTGCCAATAACTGGAGACTTGAACTCTGACTTTTTAAAGAATTTGCCATTTAAAATTGCAACTGACAAAATTAGATACCTGGGAATTGACATCCCTAAAAATCCTAAATTAATCTATAAAATGAATTTTTTAAATATGATAGAAAAGCTTAAAGTTAATATTGAGACTTGGAGACTACTGCCACTTTCTATGATAGGTCGAGTTAACGCAATCAAAATGATAGCACTCCCTCGATTTCTCTATTTGTTCCAAAATCTTCCTATATTTTTACCCAAGGCCTTCTTTAAGCTACTAGATTCTGTTGTTTTGTCTTTTGTTTGGGGTTTCAAAACGCATCGTATTTCCAAGAAATATATAATGAAGCCTAAGCTCTCTGGAGGTCTCGGTCTCCCTAACTTCAGATACTATTATTGGGCTGCAAACTTGAGAGCACTGAGGTATTGGAAAGATGCTTTTCCAGATACTATCTGTCCCACTACTCCTTCATGGCTTGCAATTGAACAGGATCAGTGTAAAACCTCCCTTCCCGCCCTACTTTTCTCCAAAACTCTATCTCTAATAACTCTGTCATGCAATAATTTTCTTGTCTCCAACTCCTTAAAGATATGGTATCGAATAAGAAAATCCTTTAGTCCTCCTGAAATTTCAACATGTACCCCTGTCTGCTGCAACCATGCCTTTCCTCCTTCACTGTCTGACAAAACTTTTAAACTCTGGAAAAGTAAAGGTATCATTTCCATAGCTGACCTATATGTTAACAACATTTTCACAACATTTTTGCAATTAAAAGAAAAATATATTCTACCTGATACTCATTTTTATCGTTACCTCCAGGCAAGAGACTACATACGAACAAATATACAAGATTTTCAATCAATTCCACCTGCAAATGAATTATATACCCTTATGATCCAAAATTCTTGTTCTAAAAGACTGATCTCCAAATTTATAGAGTTTTTTACAACTTATGACTCAGTCTCTACACAGAATCTAAAGGAGGCCTGGGAAAGAGATTTATGTGTGACAATTGATCAAAAAAGCTGGGAATCTTACCTCAAAAATATTTACAGCTGTTCTATAAATGCCAGGCATCAATTAATTCAATTTAAAGTGCTTCATAGGCTCCATTATTCTTGTACTAAATTGCACTCATTTTACCCGACTGTTCCCCCAACCTGCCCAAAATGTAAATCAGCAGATGGTTCTCTAGGTCACTTATTCTGGTCCTGCCCTAAACTGAACAAATTTTGGTCTAGTATTTTCAAATGTTTCTCTGAAGTATGCAACTGTGACATTGCTCCAGACCCTCTTGTTGCCATCTTGGGCGGAGCCAGACATATTCATAACTTGTCCCATTTACAACAAAAGATACTACAGTATGGCATGGTCGTTGCAAAGAGGGGTATTTTAGCTCATTGGAAACAGGAAGAGGTGCCCTTTTTTGGACCTTGGCTCCATGAAATGACAAGTTTGTTACACATTGAGAGGGTACGATATAATGTATCTCTGAATTCTGCAACCTTTGATGTAATGTGGCAACCATTTTTGTCTTATCTATCTAAGACAACTTAAAACACTAGCACTGTGTATGATGTAATAGCCGGAACTGACAGCGCGGTTTTTGTGTTTGTTTATTAAGACTTATTTAATTGTGTTTATTTTATTTTCTTGCTTGTTTGATTTATGATGTTTTCTTTCTTGTTATAAAATTGAAAATGTTTAAATAAAATATTTAAAAAATAATAATAATAAATTGATGCACCAGTAATGAACAAAAAACAAATTAAACACAAAAATAGTAAAGATAATGACGTATCTGATGTGAATGCTTTAAAGGGAAAACAGGTGGCCTTGGAGGTGAGCTAATGATTAGACTGATTTGACTGAGTTTTCATCGAATTTTTAACCTCCCGTTTACATGGGAATGGTGCCTGGAGTGTGTGAATCTGCAAACTTTTGAAACCAGGGTCCAGCGTAGAAAGATTTGAAAGCACATTGCTGCCCTGCTTCATGTTAACAGGATTCAGCATATCAGGATGAAACGCTGACTTCTCCGCATGTGCAGTACTCCTTTACATGAAGGTTGCACGTGCATACCAGGAACAACAACAGCATCAGTGTCCATGAAGTAACGTGTGCTGCTTATCGAGCTCGGTTTGTCATCCAGACAAAACTATCCTGACAGATTTGTTTTACAGGCAAGAAGCTCCTGCATCTTTGTGTGTCCACTCGCCATTGTTGTTTGAAAAGTTTTTCTTCTTCATACGTTTGTTGTAGCACTGCTATTTCTCTGCAAACCTACATTGCCATTTACTGGACTGGCATGCACACTACGGCAATTTCAGTTGTTCTGGCGTCTCCATGTGAATGGGGACTTCTTTTGAAAATGCAACCTTTGCATTTGGTCAAGTCAAATCCTTTGACTTGACCAATGGAGACGGAGGCGACACAATGGCTATAACAAGGCGGAAACAGAGGGAGAAGGAGCGGACAGGGAAGCTGAAATGGCTGAAATGGCTGAAGCGCTACGCTCGGGACTCAAAGATACAGTTAAAGAAATCAAAGACTTCAAAACTGAGCTGAAAGCCGAGTTTACTACATTCACAAAGGAAATTAAAAAAGAAATGAAAGAACAACTAGAAGATTTCAAGAAGGACATGAAGAAGCCGAACAGAGAATTGATGAGATAGAAAGCTGGAACATGGATTTGAAACATGCCCTTCTCCACTCGCTGCAACGGCAAAAAATACTACAAGAAAGACTGACAGACCAAGAGGGAAGAAATCTATGGAATAATATCCGCACATATGGCTTGATTGAGGGAGCAGAAGGCAACTCCATCATACAATTCACTGAACAGCTTCTGAAAAACGAGCTCCATTTGACATGGACTTACAGATACAGCAGGCGCACAGAGCCTCAGCTCCAAGATCAGACGCCGACACACCTCCAAGATCGATCGTGGTAAACTTTGTCTAATACACGGTGAAGGAGACGGTACCCAGATAGCAAAATTCTTCTGGCCCATATCTGGGCCACAATTCACATGCCACATCGCTTTACCTGGCCCGTATTCGGTTTGGAATGATGGCACTTGGGTGGTCCACTCTTGTTTGCAAGAAGTGGGCCACAATCGAGCCATCACAATGCCAGATATAAACTAGAAGCACCCAGCAAAACGGACACGGGCCACTTTAGGCTCACATCCGGATGACCTGGTGTAAAGTTTGCCATGTTTCAGCCAAAGGTGGGCCGTAATTGTTTTGTGATATTTGGGCCAAATGTAGCATGTAGCACATGGGCCGTCTTAGGTTCATATCTCCTTCATATGGGCCAGAAGAACGCCTAAAGTGACAGACTGTTGCCAGAAGTGGCCCACATCCGAATGCTATCTGGGTACCGAAGGAAAAAAATTCAATATCAAAACCCGATGCTCTTTTTTGACCATGACTACGCCACTGAAGAAGGGAGTTTATCAACATCAAAAAGGCCCTAAAAAATAAAGGAATTCATTTCCAGACACCTTTGAAAAAATCAGGATTCATTGGAAAAACGGCCCATGGACATACGAGAGCGCGCAGGAGGCAGCAAAGGAGCTAGCCAGACGGGGACTTGCTGTGGAAATACCCGGGGAAGCCAAGACGGGGACGGAGGAGCGGCTCCAGCGAGCTCTGCCGTGGCAGCAGGTTGGAAACACAGAACGCCGATGTACGAGCCAAGCAGAGACTACAGGAATTCAAAAGTAAATGATGGACAAACTAAATATGTGAGTGCATTCAAGCGTACTAATTTAAGACACAAGGATGAATAATAAACTTAATATTGACTGTACTCCTTAAACTGGGCACTATATTTGACGGTCTTCTTTTGTTATAACTGATTGGTAGCTATGCACATATTTCCTGTTAGGAGGTTATGCATAAGCATTACTGGACAGTAACATTAGACCTACCTAGAGAGGGGCCCTCATATGGTATTAGATATTCCCCTCAACCCACAAAGGTAACGTGGGAGGCGCACACACAGATATGCGCCTACCCTTGGAGGTTCAACTGCTCCTTGTTTTGTTTCCTATATGTTATTAAGTTGCCCTCTGTTCCTTCAGGGCTGAAGTTAGTTGTCACAGCTACTAGATGGTTAAATGAAAAGTGTATTACCTTACAAGAGTATCATAGCTGTCAAGTCTCCCGTTTTGGCCAGGAAACTACTGTATTTTACCCCTCTTTCCCGCCGTCCTCCCGCATTACTATTTTCCCTTAATTCTCCCGTATTAAAAAAAAACGTTCCTCTGCCTCTGCTCCTAACTGAACACTGTCACTAGCCTCGCGAGAAATGCCCCCTGCAGTAGCCTGGGTGGCAGTTGTCGTGAGGTTAGTACTGACAGCGGGAACAAACCCGGGACAACAGAGGAGAGAGATGGATGGATGTGAGGCTGTCATGTAAAATAAACCACTCCGGCCCAGCCCACAAATACACTCCTACCAAAAAAGTGTTAAAGGATGCAAAGTCTGCAACAAATCTGTATAATAAGCCATTAGTGAATGCCAGAGAGCTATTTGAGTAAACATAATGAAATGTAAGAAATGTAAATGAATGAAAATAAAATGTAGTCTATATGTTAAACTTAAAGACAAGCAATGTGAAATAAGCAGTAAATATGTAATGTGTTGACTTGTGAATGAACTGGTGTAAAATAAATAAATGTGGTTCATATACTCTTCTGTGTTTTCATTAAGGCTTTATTATAATGTAGGAATGTTCACAGCATTTCAATGTCAAAAAAGGTCGGCCTATCAGATTCTGATCACCTAACTAATCAGTAAGCTGTTGACAAGTTGTTTTTAGTTTTCTTGTACTCCTGTCTTAAAATGTAAGGGATACTGGAGCTTGGTTGGGGTGGTGGGACAGCTCACAGCAAGCGCTGGAAAATGTCCCTTATTTTCAAATCCAAAACTTGACAGGTATGAAGAGTACACATGAATGATGTCTCATTAGTGTCAGTAAATGTGAATGGATTGAATAATCCAATCAAAAGAAGCAAGGACATTTTGAAAATGAAAAAACTTAAGGTCCAAATTATTTTCATTCAGGAAACACATTTATCAAAGGAAGAGCATGAGAAACTAAAGGAATTTGGTTATAGAAACACTTTCTATAGTTCATGCAAGCAGAGTCACAAAAGAGGGGTGGCAATATTGATCCAAAATTCTATCAATTTTAAATGCTTAAAATAAACTGGAGATAAGGAAGGACGTTATATTATTGTGAAAGGAATGCTAGAAGATCAGATGGTCACATTTATCAACGTGTATGCCCCACCAAAAAGTGACAAACACTTCTTTAAAACTTTATTCACAACTATAACAGCAGAGTCAGAGGGCATGGTGATATGTGCAGGGGATTTTAATGTAATTCTAAACTATAAGATAGACACAACAAGCACACAGAAAAATAAAAACTCATCTGACTAAACTGATGAACACATTATTGATGGAACAGGGGATGCTGGACATATGGAGAGAACTTAATCCAACAGAAAAAGAATACACACATTACTCAAACTCGCACAATATTCACTCTAGAATTGATCATATATTTATGAACGGATGGGACCTGCATAAGGTGAAAGAATGTAAAATTGAAGTTGCTGATATCTCTAAACATAATGCAGTTTACTTAACCGCACATTCAAACAATAGGCATAAGAATACAACCTGGAGATTGAATATAGGCATAATGAATAATAAAGTAATAGCTGAGCAAATTAAAATGGAGATAAAATAGATATATTGAAGAAAATGAAAGGGGTGCTAGTTTGGCGTAGTGGTTAGCACCCCATGTACATGCTTCTGCCGGTCCAGGTTCGAATCCCGCCTGTGACTAGTTTGCAGAGTGTCTTCCCCTACTCTCTCTCCCCCTTTCACAAGCCTATCCACTGTCTCTCTCCTATCAATAAAGGCACAAAATGCCCAAAAATATACATTTGAAAAAAAAAGAAAATTAAACAGAGGAAATTAGCCCTACTATTCCGTGGGACACTTTAAAGGCTGTTATTCAGGGGAAATTAGTAGCTATAACTTCACAAAAAAAAAAAAAAACTTAAACAGGCTGCCCTTCTTAATCTAGCCAAAGAATTAAAACATTTAGAATTAAAATACCAAAATAACCAGAATACTTAAATTTCACAAGAAATAAAATCCAAAAAGGAGGAAATAGACAATATTCTGAGGGAAGCGACTGAGAAAAAACTCAGATTTGTGAAACAACAGTTTTGTGAAGTCAGGCTGAAAGCAACTAGACTACTGGCAAAGCGAGTTAGGAAGCAGCAAGCTTTAAATACAATACATAAGATTAGAGATAATCATTCAAACCAGATAAAATATAAAGCTGCAGAAATAGAAAATATTTTTAAAGACTACTAAAAAAATCTTTACGCACAACCACCTTCATCTACTGAAGAAGCAAAAAGAAAGTTTCTTGATTCTCTTGAACTGCCATCTATTGGAGATCAACAAAATATTAACCTTATCATCACACCATCATGACACCATCTATACAGCAATGCAGAACAACAAGCCACAGGCCACCCACAAGAAAACAATCACTTTTGTCAAGGCAGGCGAGAAGGCTAAACACCAGCCCAGCTCTACAGGAGGGCTCCTCACCACTGCTCAGGACAAACTCCAAGTTGACCTCGGAAGACAGCTTAAATTTCCAGTAAACATCGCAGCCACTTCACTCTGTCGAGACATGGTCTTACCATCAGAGTCAACCAAGCAGGTGATTCTGTCGGAACTGACAGTCCCCTGGGAGGACCCCATCGAAGAGGCAAACGAGCGGAAAAGTCAAAATATGCAGAGCTTGTTGCTGAGTGCCGCAGAAACGACTGGAAAGCCCGTTGCAAGCCAGGGTGTCAAGGCTTCGCAGGCCACTCATTACAGCAAACGCTGAAGCTCCTTGGCATAATAGGACTGCAGACCAGGAGAGCCACCAAGAACATCCTGGAGGCTGCAGAAAAGGCCTCATGGTGGCTGTGGATCTGTAGGGGAGCCACGTGGTACAAGTCGCTACTTGGACATGAGCTGGGGACCGACCACCCCCAGCTGGGTCGCCCAGGCGAGGGTGTCTGATGATTAAAGAACCGAAACAACCTATGACCCTAGGTACATCACTGACGATGTGTCCAAGTATCACCAGTAGGTGTATTCAAAGAACTTTATAAATTGATCACATGGAGGTCAGGCACAGTGCCTGTGGGGTGGCAGACTGGGGTGTTTTTTAAGAGAAAAGGGGGGATGGAGATTGTATTGCAATTACAGGAGACTCACATTACCCAGCCTCCCTTGGATGTCTTTCTCAAGGCACTGTCTGGACACTTTCGCAGAGAATGCCCACTCATAGAGGTTGGTCAGGTGGTTTGGCACCCTCTTGTCTAGGAGGGACATACAGCATTTCAATAAGAATCCAAGGGGTACACTGGGAAATGGTGGATTTGGGTTGTGAACAGTCCCTTATTCACCAGAACTTGGTTCACCCCGGAACATTGGTTCAGGCATCCTTGGGTGGGATTAGATGTGTGTAGATGGCTGGTCACATGGGGTATGACAAATAACTGGACTGGATTATGGCCCGATTCTATTGGCCAGGAAGATGTATGCCGTTGGTGTGCTTCTTGTCTCGAATGCCAATTGGTTAACCAACCAGTCATTCCAAAAGTGCCTTTGTGCCCATTTCTGTTGATCAAGGTTACATTTGAGAGAGTTTGCATGGACTTCATTGGGCCATATCACCATAGTGCATGAGGATATCATTTTGTTTTAGTTCTAGTGGATTATGCAACATGATTTCCTGAAGCAGTGCCATTGCGCACCATCACTGCAAAGAGTGTTGCTCAAGCACTGTTTCAGGTCTTCTCCTGAGCTGGAATCGACAAAGGGACTCTGACTGATCAGGGCACTTTCATTTATGTCATGAACACTTAGGGAACTCTGCAAATTATTGAGCATCAAATCTATTCACACTAACATGTACCATTCACAGACTGATTGTCTCTTGGAACTTCTAAATAAGACTCTGAAGTCCATTATTTGTAAGTTCATTCACAAGGATAATTGCTATTGGGATAAATGGCTGGACCCTCTGTTGTTTGCAGTGCAGAAGGTACCACACCACAGGTCTTCATGGGACTTTCTCCCTTTGAACTGTTGTTTGGCAGAAAACCATGTGGGGTTTTGGACCAGGTTAAAGAAAATTGGGAAGAAGGTCCAAGCCAAAGTGAGAATGAAATTCAGTACATCCTGGAGCAAAACTCAATCACTTGAGCAACTTTTACGGGAGAATTTCGTCAAGCAACAGGAGCAGCAACAGTGCCTGTACAACAGAGGGACAAGGCTGAGATAATTTTATAGATATAGTATTAGATATAATACTTGTATTGCTCCCTTTTTCCAGCTCAAAGTTACTCCCCGGTGACAAGGGCCAATTGTGGTCACACAACGATTAGGGCATGTGGATTATGAGATTGCATGCTATGACAGGGGAGAGGCACAGAGATTTACCATCTCAACCTTCTAAAAGCATGGAGAGAGGCTGAGTCTGTTTCCTTGGTGACTGTGGTCGAGAAGAGAGATGAGTTTGGGCCTGAGGTTCTAAAGTTGGACAATGCCACTTCACTCCTCTGTGAAAACAATCTCTCACAGTCCCCAAAAAAAGACTTTGCCATGTTGCAGCAGCAGTTTGCTGATATGTTTTCTCTCTTGCCAGGATGTGCAGATCTCATACAGCACCATATTGAGACCCCCCAAGGCATGAGGATTTTTCACAACCCTACAGACTGCCTGAACACAAAATAAAAATGGTTCAGAAGGAATCAAAAGCAAGAGATGGGAGTAATAGAAAAGTTTATTAGTGCCCTGTTGTTCTTGTTGTGAAGAAGGATGGGTCTCCTTTTCTATGTGGACTATTGCAGGGTGAATGATGTGTCAGTGTTTGATGCCTATCCAGTGCCTCAGGTCGACGAGCTCCTGGATCATCGGGGCACTGCTCCTTTTTTTACAACACTGGCAGATTCCAGAGTCTAAGGAAGAACCATCCTTCTCCACCCTGTACAGTTTGTATCAGTTCGTTACGCTTCCATTCGGGTTGTTCAGGCTCCAGCCACGTTCCAGCATCTCATGGACAAAGTGCTAAATATCATGCACAGTGGTAGCTGGTTTGAGCATGTGCAGCACATGGCCAAAGTACTGGAGTCCTTGAGACAGGTGGGGCTAACGGTCAACGCAAGGTATGGCAGTTCTTGGGGCTGGCAGGCTACTATCAATGGTTCAATTTTAAATTTTCAGACCTGACCAGCCCCCTGACCTAGCTGACTCGAAGGAGTGCCTCAGACCTGGTCCAATTGATAGGGGCAGTGACAGCAGGTGTTTGAGAGGATAAAGCTAGCCCTCTGTGGGGTGGGAATTGCTTTACCCACCTAACTATTCTCTCTCTTTTTGCAGACTGATGCTTCATGCAGAGGAGTGGAGGCTCGTTTTGTCTTAACAGATGCAGGGCATCTACCGCCCAGTAGCGCACCTGCCCTGCGCCGAGCCGCAGGGTCTGTCCAGCGCACTTTGCAAGTTTCCTGCATGGCGCAAAGAGGCGCACTCAAGGCACAGCGAGGCGCACCCACGCTCAGCTCCTGCCCCTCTGCGCAAGTGCCAGAGAGGGAGGAGAAAAGGCATGAGTGGGTTTAACACAGCTGAGTGCTGTCTTCACCAATCAAATGACCGCCTCTCATGCCTTTAAATGCGCTGCATTTAAAGGCCACAACGGCCAGTGTGCTGGAAAGACCTGGTAGCGGAGGCGGTCAAAGCAGCTGTCACTGTTACAGCAACTGAGAGAGCGGAGGGGCCATCGGGGAGCGCATTCTCATGCCAAGATGCACATCACCGTGTGGACCACCTCGCGGGACAGATTTAATCTGTTCTTGCTTGTGATTCACCTGCTTTTCTGGTCTGTCATTGCCAGATTGCATAGCCTTTGGTGATATATCCTCTCCCGGTGCCTCCTCCTCATCCTCCTTGCAATAATGTACTCCATCCATGACATCAGATGTGACGGCACAGTTATGTAGATACAAATGTATATGCTGTTTCAGATCGGTACATTAAATAGTGATTGCTGTGATCGTTTATTGCGTTGAAATGTACCTGGTATTCTGGAAACCTGCCTCTGAGGTTTTGTTGACGTGTGCGCACATGTGCACCTGTCACCAAATTACAGCTGCAGAGGGTCTACCAAATTGCCAACTGGCTGCACATGGCGGTGAGCTGGACGAAATTAACACTGCGTGGGGTGCGCGAGGCTCCGCACACCCTGCGCCACAAAATTAGGCCCCAGAGACGTAGCCACACAGTTGAAGCAGCCAAAGCTCTTTCAAAAAAGTAATGCATCAGTTACTCTCCGTGGTAACTAATTACATTTATGGTGGAGTAATTCCGTTAGTAATTCAGTTACTTTTTTGGGAAAGTAACTAGTTACTATAGCTAGTTACTTTTTTATAGTAATTTGCCCAACACTTGTTATCACAACACTAATCATAAACGATAATTATGGTTAGTGAAAATAATAATGTCAATACGAAGAAATAGAATAACACCAAAATTTAGCCCTAACCTTAACCCTTAGTGTTAAAAAATAGAAAAAAAAAGAAAGAACTATGAAAATAAATGTTTAAAAACTTAAGTAGGATACTGTAAATGCATAATCACATCAACTGATACTCATTCAGAATGTCATGTTTTATTTTACATACTTACAGCTCAAACAATTTCCTTCATTTACATGTTTACACAGAGACTTTTATTGCACAGGGACAGATAAATTCCTGTTTATGATACACACACACACACACACACACACACACACACACACACAAACACACACACACACCTGCACACACGCGCACTGATACCTGTATGCTGTGAGCAAATTAAACACATTTGTATAAACTGTGACATTATCAGCAATCAATGATTTAATTTATTAGACCAAATATGATATTGATCGAGGTCATTTTGTTATAACCAGTTCGTTGTAATGTAAAAACCATATATTACCATATATGTAAAAACCATATATGGTAATAATCTAGTTTGTTATCATATAATATTCATATATGGAAATGATCCGGTTCATTATCATGTCTTTAAAATTAATTATAAAATAATAAACATTTCATTATTGTCCTGATAGAAGCAATGCTGCATTCAGTGTCATTTGTAAATCTTTTGATTATTTCTAATTTTGTTATTGATGTTTGTGTGATTGGCTTTTTCTTTGATCATCGTCTTGTTCTTTGTTTTCTAAAGGACCTCTTTCAATACATGTAATTTTGCCCACAGCCCAATTTTTTGTTTATTGTCTGGTATTTGTAGTACACCCAGAGACTCCCAAGAATATACCTTTAGAAAATCCAAAAGTCATCCAGGGCCTGTACTATGACCTATTTTATGATCATTGCCATAGGTGTGAGCCAGGGTGCACACTTTACCCCAAAACTTACTCAAACACAAATAATAAATCATCAAATTGGGTCAAATCACCTTCACTGAAGTCTGGTGCATCTTTTGAAATCAAATGTAAAGCTAAGTATTACAATTGAAAGAAGTTATTGAATTTTAACTGGAAAAAAAAAAGGTTTTTTTATGATTTTTTCAACAAATTCAATTCTTTAGAGATGTGTCTGACCAACTTACAGTTGCTGTACAACTAAAATACTTAGAAATTATTTGGCCACATATATATTCTCAAAGTGGGAAAAAAATCATCAAATTCTGAGACCGGTAAAGTTGTTCAATTAACAGGTTGGGTTACTGTGGAAGAATCAGGATACTGTTCCATGTCTTGTATTATATCAAGGGTAATGTTTTATTTCATGCAATTTGCAGCAAATGGATGTTAACTTCAATTTAGTATTGTGCATTCAATTGAATTATATTTTTTCATATATTCTATATATGAAGTATATATATTATATATATTCTACATGAAGTATCCAAACATGAGACATCACCCAAACTGAAGTTTGAAACCTTGTCAGATTCTGACTGCCATGCATGGACTGGCTGGACATTGGTGCAATTTCAGAACATGTATGACATGTGTGAATCTGATCTTGTTTCAGGTTCAAGTGATAGTTCCAGAGCAATAGATTTGCTTCTTTACTTTTGGGCAAAACTGAAAACAAACCTTTCATGGAATCAAATGACCATGCTTACTAATCTTTCCCAAGCTACACTGTCAAGATATTTTCATACAATTGCAGATATTTTGAACACAATAGTTGTTCCCAAATACCTTGGCACAAATCATATTTCACGCCACAATGCCATAACTCACAACACTGTCTTTACTAAAGCTTTTTATGGTGACCAGGTCACTCTTATCTTAGATGGTACATATATCTACCTCAACAATTGCAGTGATCATCAGTTTCAAAGGGCATCTTACGGAGGACAGAAAAAACGAAATTACCTAAAATTCATGTCAGTTGTACTGCCTGATGGATATGTTTTAGACACTATTGGCCCCTACCATGGTAACGTAAATGATGCAACAATAACTCGGCTCATCATGGAAAAAATTGAAATATTGAAATCTTGGTTAGAAGCAAATGACAATATGATTGTAGATTGCGGTTTCAGGGATGCCTTAGATCTTCTTGCTAAGTTGGGGTATGATGCTAGAATGCCGTCATTTTTACCAACTGGTAAATCCCAATTGGATTCCTCAACAGCCAATAGTGATCGTTGCTGTACCAAAACAAGATGGATAGTAGAGTCCTACCACGGGCGTTTAAAGAAGTGGATGTTGTTTAAGGAACAACTTACCTCAAATGATTTCGTTGAGGTCATTGGCAAATTAGTGCGCATAGTAACTGCATGTCTCAATGCCTTCAGAGGACCAATATATGTTTCAGATCCAGATCGAGAGGAACGAGATACTAAGATGGCTCAGCGTATGCTTTCACTAAAAAAAGACAATGTTTTGGCAAAACGAGTTGCAGAAGACCCAAATATGTCACGTAGAGCTCGTAGTAAATGGCAGAAGCTTGAAACATCTGATATCTCGTTCCCTCATGTGGATCTGGAATACCTTGAGACCATAACATGCGGTACATACCAAATCAAACAGTCCCCTGGCTACATTGCTGAGCATCAAAAAAATGATGGTGACTATGAGATTTGGGTTTACCAGCATGATGCTGATCTCATTAGGGGACAGATTCATTCTCGTCACAGATCTCAAATAAAATACAATGTTTGGATTCAATTTGACAAGAATGCATCAGATGATCCTGTGAAGGCATATTATTGTCTCTGTCCCGCTGGAAAGAGAACCTCTGGCATGTGTGCACATGTTGCATCTGTAATCTATTATTTGGGATATTATAAACATTTTCAAAATCAGAAACTCCTCCAACCATACACAAGCAAATTCAAAGACTCCATTCTATGAAATAACCAGCCAATCATACATCTTATGGATTTCTCAGATCCCCTTTCCCTCACTATAGTTCCAGTCTACAAATTAAAATTGTCCAAGCCGTTGCTATGCAAAAAGACACGAAGGCCATAAAACAGATTACATGTATATATAAGAACTAGAAACAGAAATTGACAGAAGTAATGTTTATGTATTGCTGTCATTGTAGATATATACAATCTGATTACAACAATCCAAAACTGCATCGGTTTTTACTTGTATCAATGGCTCATTATTATCTCATCACAAAGGCATAATATACAGGCCCTTTGTGGCTGTTCAATATTAAAATGAATAACATTTCATGTGAAATGTTTGTTTGAATCTAGCATTCAAATTCTAAAAGAAATCATACTTAAAGGATGAATTCTGAACAAATCTTTAAAGGTTCCCTGATAATCAGGATACATGGAACAGTATCCTGATTCTTCCACAGTAACCCAACCTGTTAATTGAACAACTTTACCGGTCTCAGAATTTGATGATTTTTTTCCCACTTTGAGAATATATATGTGGCCAAATAATTTGTAAGTATTTTAGTTGTACAGCAACTGTAAGTTGGTCAGACACATCTCTAAAGAATTGAATTTGTTGAAAAAATCATTAAAAAAAAAACTATTTTTTTTCCAGTTAAAATTCAATAACTTCTTTCAATTGTAATACTTAGCTTTACATTTGATTTCAAAAGATGCACCAGACTTCAGTAAAGGTGATTTGACCCAATTTGATGATTTATTATTTGTGTTTGAGTAAGTTTTGGGGTAAAGTGTGCACCCTGGCTCACACCTATGGCAAAGATCATAAAATAGGTCATAGTACAGGCCCTGGATGACTTTTGGATTTTCTAAAGGTATATTCTTGGGAGTCTCTGGGTGTACTACAAATACCAGACAATGAACAAAAAATTGGGCTGTGGGCAAAATTACATGTATTGAAAGAGGTCCTTTCAGTCTGTCTGCTAGAAAACGTGCTTGCTGCCCCCTGGTGGTCAGTAACCCATTTGAGAATGATAAGGGTGATGATAGTGGTGGTGATACAGGTTTGAGTCTGCAGCAGTTCTCCTCCCTCTCTATTTCATTAGACAGACGGGAACAGGAAGTCCACCTTCATCATCATCATCCGTCTTTCTCTCTGTGCTCTTCATCCTCGTCCTCTGCCCTCTGTGTGCTGGTGTCCAAATGTTTGTTTTCTGCCGTCAGATCTTCATGCCCAGTTTGGCTTTCTGAAAATAAACCATCAGAAACAGACATGACATGAAACTACTGCACCAACAACGAAAAAAAATAGAAAAGGAAAGGACGAAGGAGATGATGGAGATAAAAAAAGGAAATTAGAGAGGATTAGGAGACATAGTACAGGAAGAAGGAGATGAGGAAGAAGGAGATGAAGGGAAGAAGATGACGAAAAAAAGGGGGAAAAAAGAAGAAGATTGAGAAGAAGAGGAAGACAAGGATGAAAAGGAAGAGATGAGGGAAAGAAGGAGAAGGAAGTGAATGGGGAAAAGAGAAAAGGGAGATGAAGGAGAAGAAAGAAAGGAAGAAGGAGTTGAACAAGAACGAGCTTAAGGAGATGTAAGTAGTATGTTATATGTAGTATGGTTATTATGTATGTTATATGGAGTATGTAGTGCGTTGTATGTTTTATATTGTATGTTATATGGAGTATGTAGTGCGTTGCATTTTTATATAGTATGTTATTTGGAGTATGTAGTGTGTTGTATTTTTATATATTATGTTATATGGAGTATGTAGTGTGTTGCATGTTTAATATAGTATGTTATATGGAGTATGTAGTGCGTTGCATGTTTAATATAGTATGTTATATGGAGTATGTAGTGTGTTGTATTTTTATATATTATGTTATATGGAGTATGTAGTGAGTTGCATGTTTAATATAGTATGTTATATGAGTATGTAGTGTGTTGTATTTTTATATATTATGTTATATGGAGTATGTAGTGAGTTGCATGTTTAATATAGTATGTTATATGGAGTATGTAGTGCGTTGCATTTTTATATAGTATGTTATTTGGAGTATGTAGTGTGTTGTATTTTATATATATTATGTTATATGGAGTATGTAGTGAGTTGCATGCTTAATATAGTATGTTATATGGAGTATGTAGTGTGTTGTATTTTATATATATTATGATATATGGAGTATGTAGTGCGTTGCATTTTTATATAGTATGTTATATAGAGTATGTAGTGTGTTGTATTTTATATATTGTATGTTATATGGAGTACGTAGTGCGTTGCATTTTTATATAGTATGTTATTTGGAGTATGCAGTGTGTTGTATTTTATATATATTATGTTATATGGAGTATGTAGTGAGTTGCATGTTTAATATAGTGGGCTCTAATTTCATAGACCAGGCGCAAGCGCAGGCGCACCTGCCTGCGCCGGCCTTCGCCGCGCGGACTAGGTGTGACCTGCGCACTTTGCAAGTTTCCTGCAGTGCCAAGAGAGGCGCACTCATGGCCCACAGGGGTGCAGAGGTTGCGCGTCCACGCCCACGTCTCTGCCTTTCCGCGCAAATGTCAGAATAGGAGGAGAGGCAGAGACGTGAGTGGGATTTACACAGCCGATCGCTGTCTTCACCAATCAAATGAGCGCCTCTCCTCGCCTTTAAATGAGCTGCGGCTGAGGCGCAGCGTCTGATTGGTCTGAATTATCCCCGCCACCGCGGAAACAGTGTGCTGGAAAGACCCAGCAGTGGAGACGCTGTCCCTTCAGCAGGAGAATGGACAGCAGGGCGCGTCACAGTGTGGGCCAGCTCCCGGGACAGATGTAATCTGTTCCTTTGTCATTAATAGTAAAAAAAATAAGAGACAGTTTCACACCCGCTGTCTTATCCATTCATGCTTGTGATCCACCTGCACTCCTGGTTTGTCATCGCCAAATAGCAGAGCCTTTAGTGATAAACTGTTTTCTCTACCGGTGTCTCCCCCTCATCCTCCTTGCAATGATGTACTCCATCTTTTTAGATCACATTAAAAATAAAGACTAAAATAGAGGAACATGGGAATATGGGAAATAACAGGTACATCCAGGTACATTTATTTTCTCTCTTTTTTCTCCGTCTTTTTTCTCCTTTTTTTCTTTGAATTTAATGAAATGAGAGAAGCCAGATATTTACTCAGTATCAGATGTAAAGGGTGTTTATTGTTTACTTGTAAGATGTGCATCAAACTTCCAGCTGCCGTCAGGTTAAGTTTCTTTATGACAAACGGCTTTAATCCGACATCAGATGTGACGGGAAGGTCAAGATACAAATGTATATGCTGGTTCAGACGGTTACATTAAATAGTGATTGCTGTGATTGTTTATTGCATTAAAATGTGCCTGACACTCTGGAAACCTGCCTCTGAGGCGTGCGCACATGTGCGCTTGTCACCAAATTACAGCGGCGGAGGGTGCGCTTCGCCCTGCGCCGAGGTTAGACCAGGTTGAAGCTGGCGAGCTTTCAGCGCACTTTCTGCACTGTTTTTGGCACGAAATTGTCACTGCCCCAACATGAATCTGCCGACACCTCCCCCTGGTGCGCCATCACCTCCCATTGGTGCGCCGTCACACCCACCTCTGCGCAGATAGTCTACCAAATTGTCAAATTGGCAGCGCACGGCGGTGCGCCGCACAAAATTAACACTGCGCGGGGTGCGCCAGGCTTGCACCCCCTGCGCTGCGCCACGAAATTAGAGCCCAGTATGTTATATGGAGTATGTAGTGCGTTGCATGTTTAATATAGTATGTTATATGGAGTATGTAGTGCGTCGCATGTTTGACCTCTAAGACAGTCTTAGAGGTCAGAGGTGCACTCACGATGCCTGTGGCGTGTTTTGGCTTGACGCTGTATGAAGATTTCTCCTTGGCCTGACGGAAAGATTCCTCTGCTGCCTTCAACCTGCAAACACGAGGATAGTGATGGTTACAAAGGATCAATAATATTAAATAATTATTATTATCAGAGGCCAGAGCAGGAGTGTGAACAAACACTTCTGAAAATCACCAACAACAGCTCTCAAAAACACAGACGTGTGTGGTATTATAACAGAATATATCTCTTAGGTTATGGCGTTGTTTTCCTCTCTTCACTGCTCAATTGTGTGTTTTTGAAGTTGTGGTTGTTAAGATTAACATGTTGATATGTGTCTCACCTCTCCTTCAGGATGACCTTGTTCTCCTTCTTCCACTGGTCCTTAAAGTCGGATGAAAACTCGTACCAGAGGCTGAAGACCGTGTTTGGAGAAACTTCTTTCTCTCCAGCTTTGGCCTTCACGGAGAAGGAGACTGACAGCTCCAGGAACCTGTGAGCATGTAGACAGGGTGAGATACGCAACTATGAATAAATGTGTTTGATCGAGTTTAATGATGGTTAGATAAGATTTTATTCTCTTACAGAGTGTGAGTGCTGCTCAGATCAGACTCCAGAGACTCCAGCTCATGTTTGGCTAAAATCACAGAAGAAGAAACAAATCAGCAAAAACAAGAGAAGAAGAAACAGGCAGAGGTTTGGACCAGAGGAGGAACATGGACACACCTACAGACCATGACCTATACGATAACTCTGTCAGAGTCCTGCTGTCGTCATTTTAGCAGGTAAAGGTGAGCGAGATGAACCGTGAGGCCTCTGCAGGAGCCGCAGGTGACATACTTTCATCGAACACAAACATCAGTCCATCAAGAAGAGCTGGGACACTCACAGGCGGGTAAATGAGTGCAGACCGGGCTGAAGCAGTGGCTCTTCAGTGCACAGGTGGATCTTAGAGCAGCTCCTTACCTGTCCTCACTGATACACCTGTGATAAGTCCTGAGTTTGTATTGCAGGTGATGGGTCAGGGTGTCTGAGGTGGGCTTGTATGAGGACCATGTTAATAACAGAGTCCACAGCACCAATCAGCTGCTGTTCTGCAGGCTCCAAAAGAGGAAAAGCATCCCTGAGCTAACTCGAACAACAGGTGATTTTCTCAGGTATGAAGACCTCTGTGTTTTGGACACACAGCACAGACTGAGGGTCTGACTGATGAACAATGGAGACCTCAGTGGGAGAGGGAGGAGTCAAAACCCACCTTAGCTGCAGGTGTGTCAGGCGTTACATGTTTATGATCTCTGATTTCTTATCATATCATGGAAATGTTATTTATTAATCATTATCATATGTTTATGATGTTTTATTTCTTAACATGCACAGGTGGCCAAAATTAACTAATGAAAATCAGACATTGCTCTGGAATTGTGTTTCAACAGATTTATTTTAACAAACTAATGGAACTGGCCTGAAGAAAAATGATGGTACCATAAACTTAATATTTTGTTGCAGCCTTTTTTAGGTAGTCACTGCAATCAGGTGATATCTGTAGCTCTCAGTGAGACTTCTGCACCTGTCCACAGGTATGTTGGCCCACTCCTCATGAGCAAACTGCTCCAGCTGTCTCAGGTTTGAAGGCTGTCTTCTCCAGACTGCATGTTTCAGCTCTTTCCACAAATGTTCAACAGGATTTAGATCAGGGATCATAGAAGACCACTTCAGAATAGTCCAGTGTTTTGTTCTGATCCATTCTTGGGTGTTTTTAGCTGTGTGTTTTGGCTCATTATCCTGTTGGAGGACCCATGACCTGTGACTGAGACCAAGCTTTCTGACACTGGGCAGCACATTTCACTCCAGAATGTCTTGATAGTCTTCAGATTTCATTGTACCTGCACAGATTCAAGACACCCTGTGTCAGATGCAGCAAAGTAGCCCCATAACATAACTGAGCCTCCTCCATGTTTCACAGTAGGTACAGTGTTCTTTTCTTTGTATGCTTAATTTTTGTGTCTGTGAACATAGAGCTGATGTGACTTGCCAAAAAGCTCCAGTTTTGTCTCATCTGTCTAAAGGACATTCTCCCAGAAGCTTTGTGGCTTGTCAATATGCATTTTGGCAAATTCCAGTCTCACTTTTTTACAATTTGCTTCCAATCGTGATGTCCTCCATTAAGTCCACTTTGGCTCAAACAGTGATGGATGGTGTGATCTGACTCTGATGTACCTTGACCTTGGAGTTCTCCTCTAATCTCTTTGAAGTTGTTCTGGGCTCTTTGGTTTCCATTCGTATTATCCGTCTCTTCAGTTTGTCATCAGTTTTCCTCCTGCAGCCACGTCCAGGGAGGTTGGCTACAGTCCTGTGGACCTTAAACTTCTGAATAATCTGTGCAGCTGTAGTCACAGGAACATCAAGCTGCTTGGAGATGGTCTTATAGCCTTTACCTTTAACATGCTTGTCTATAATTTTCTTTCTAATCTCCTGAGACAGCTCTCTCCTTAGCTTTCTGTGGTCCATGTTCAGTGTGGTACACACCATGATACCAAACAGCACAGTGACCACTTTTCAGTCTTTATGGACATTCGTTATTTTGTTGTTTTTTTATTGATTCTGTTGAACCACAACTCAGATTTTAATTTATCATTACTTGTGTCAATTTCAGGTTATTTTATCAACCATTGTGTTTTTTTTTTTCTTTTCGGAAGATTACCGACAAATGTGTCCATGTGTATGTTGATGTCCAGTCTCTCTAGAAACCACTGTGGCGGCACCAGAACATCTCATGCAAGACGAAGCTCCGTATTTACAACTCGGCAGTACTCTCCATCCTGCTGTATGGCTCTGAAACATGGCCCTTAAATAAGACTCTGGCTGCCAGAATAGATGGATTTGATAGCAGGGCTCTCAGAACAATCGAGAACATCAGTTGGCCCCAGCGGGTTTCCAATGAGGTGCTTAGAGCTTGCACGTGCCAGTCCAGAGCATCCTGCTTGGCTGCACAGCGCCGCACCCGCTGGATCGGTCATGTCCTCCGCCTTCCTCCTGACCATCCTACAAAAGCCATTCTCCAGTTCGACCCAAGGGCCGCAGGCTGGAGACGACCACGAGGTAAACCCCGCACTCGATGGCTCGACATCATCGCGGAAGACCTCAATCAACATGGAGTTACTGTGAAAGATGCAGAGCTGCTGGCCCAAGACCGCCAGTACTGGAAGAAACTGGTTCATCTGGTTGGCTCAACGCACCGGGGTGGGCCCCCCCCCCCCCCACTGCAGGAGCATTAAAGTAAAAAGTAAAGTAAAGTATGTTGATGTTAATTCTATTATCATACGGGGATGTTTGTTTAAATATCATATGTTGGTGTTTATTTTATTATCATAATGTGATGATGTTTATTTCATTATCATGTTTGTTTTACTATTATTTGTAGATCATGAAAGTTGTTCACCTTGTGTGATGAACTCCTCCATCTTGTCTTTGAAGGGCTGCAGGTACTCCTCCTCTGACACCTTACAGACCTTTTCTACTTCAGAGGTGCACGCTGCAGAGACACAGGGACATAATTTGAAGATCAGATGGTTTCAATGGCATCAATAGTTTGCAGATCAGCCATCAGAGTAGTGACACTGGCAGACATGCTGACAGCTCTAACCCTGACTCCAGTCAAACAGCACCAGTTCAAACTGGTGTGAGGTATCAGCATCAGGTTAATTTGTGATTAATGACTTGGTTGTCAATGGTTTTCACTACGTTGAGCCTGTTTTATAAACCAGTCCACACTCCTAAATGACAAACAGGAAACTTTTGCCCTCTCATGTTTCTTCAAAGCTCTCTCTCTCTCTCAGGGACACAGACATCACGTCGTCAGGACACTAAAGACTGGAGGGGTGACCATGATGGTGGAGCTATGTTTCTGGGTTAACTGTTAAAGGGGCTCCATCAGCAGGCACATGACTGAGACACAGGACCAACACCACAGCTTCATGCAGCCTCCTCTGCTGCAGTACGGAGCAAACGTTAACCAGACACCCAGAGTTTCATGGCAACGATAAACATGTCTCTGTCATGGTGGACAGCAAAACAAAACACAGAGCATCACAGCAGAGATTAAAAAGGATGTCTGCATCAGCAGAGGCCTATATCACGGAGTGCGGTCAACTTCTCCCCGGTAACTCACATCTATCCAGGACTGAGTAACCCCAACAATGGCAACCAGGATCATCGATAGCACGACGCAAGTTATCAACACGGTAACTCAATCCAGGATTGTCTCATCAAGAGCCGTGAACAAGCTCGTATAAAGGGAAGGCTTAGAGGCAGCTGACCAATCACAATCATGAGCGGAGAACACGCTGAGAAGAGAACACACTGACAGAGCTTTATATTTAACATGTGAAGAGCAGCGTCTGATAATGTTAAAGTGTAAGGATGAAAAAGCCAGAATAATGGAGAAAGGAAACACCATAGCAGCTGTCAGTCAGAGACATGTGTGGCGGACTGTGAAAATGCGCAATTTACTCATCGCTGGCTAAATCGGACACTCATGAATCTCATGAATCGATATACTGTGAACGTGTGTTTCATGTCTGACAATTATCATCCTCAGATGTAATCCCTCTGTGGTGAGGAGCAGATAAAAAACAATTACAAAAGCATAACTGTGTCTGGGAGGTTGGTCTGTTTCATGTCATATCAGCTGCATTTGAAATTTAAGTCATTGCCACAATGAAGTCATAAAAACACACCGATCTGAAGTCTGACCCAAATTAACAATTTAAAAATCAGCAAGAAAAAAAATCCTCAAACACATGAATAAGAGCAGGAATGACATGATGGAATAATGTTTCACATAAGAATTACATCCCTCTTATTTGTCAAGCACTTTATGATGCATTTGAATGTATGAAAGGTGCGATAGAAGTGAAGTATATAGAGCAGGGCAATGCAAAATGACAGTGTGACAGTCAGTGCTCCGCTCCTGCAGGTCACACGGGGAATAAACGGCTCCAATATATCACCCAGGTAAAGATGATTCCGGGCCACGAGAACAGGTACGTCTCATAGCGCGTCGTCAGGTTGATCTAGTGGGTCGGATCGGTATTGTGACACTCTTTCTCATCTTCATGCTCGTCTCAAGAGTTGTGCGCCTCCTTCTACTGGGTTCAGGAGAAGAGGGCAGGGCATTGATTCAGAGAAGCTGATTGGCTAGTGTGAGGGTCATTTTCACAGGATCGGATTCAACCTCCAACTTCTGCTCCGGAGCAGGTTAGCCGTTCAGAGTCAGTCACCATGGTGATCTACTCCAATAAGAAATGAACCGGCTTCGTGCTATCGATTAACAAGAGTTAACCCTGAAGTTATCTCGCTAAGTTATTAATCCTGCTTCGTGATATAGGCCTCTGATGAAGGCCATGGAGTCTGTTATGTTCTTGTTCTGTTTTATTTTGTATGATGCTCCGAGTTTTGATCTCGTGTTTCTTTTTGTTGTCTTGACTCTGTTCTTGGTTTTGGTAAAGTTACCCATTTTGTGTTCAGGTTTTGTCTTGTCTCGTGTTTCCTGTTTCATTTTGAAATCCCTGTGTTCCTTGTGGTGTTTTCCTGCCCTCCCCTCTGTGTGTCTCTCTGATGATGATTCCTCCACCTGTGTGATTGTCTCACCTGTGCTTGATGTTTCCTCAGTGTATTTAGTGTCTGTGTTGGGTCATTTATTTCCCCAGAGTCACTCAACTTGCAGGAAGTTTCTGTTTTTGGTTAATTACTATGTGAGACTTTGTTTAATGTGATAGTTTGGAGAGATTCTGTTTTGTATTTTGGTCACTTTTGTAAAAGATTACTTTTTTTATTCCCTTTTTTGTTTATATTAAGGTCTTTTTGTTCATCTGCATTTGTGTCCTCACTTTTGTTTTTGTTGGTTTATTTGGGTTTCTAACCCTGACAGAACCTTCTCAGATAAAGAAAAATGTTCTTACTGATTTTATCATTTTAGGCATTTGTGATAGGAAGTTCTACAAATGTTCTTTTATGAGTTAGAAGGTTTATAGAGATCATGATACGTGAGCTTCAGGCAGAGGGAAGGACTTAGTCTAGACCTGAGCTCCTCAGTCTCACCTGCACCTGTCCAGGTGTTAATCAGTTTTAAAGTGATGTCCATGATCAGGAGTTCAAAGAAAGCAGGATCATTTTACAGACTAAATGACACAACAACATGTTTAATAGGACAGGAGTCACCTCTCAGGTCTTTCCTCAGCCGCAGAAGGTCTTTGTGGAAATCCTCAAACTTCAGCTGAGACGCCTGAAACAGATCCACAGGCTCGGGGAGAGGGAACACACACGTCTCTCTGCCAGCATCCTGCAGACACACACACACACACACACACACACACACACACACACACACACACACACACACACACACACACACACACACACACAGTAACAGCTGCATATTGACTCATAGATGTATGATTATAGAGGATAACACCTCCAGTGTAGAAGCAGAATTACCTGATCGAAGTGTCTAAGGTAATATGAGACCATGTAGGAGAGCAGACTCCTCACACTGTCCTGAAGAAACAACAAACAAACATCAAATAAACAAACAAATATAAAAGAAAACAACCAACGAACAAACACACAAACAAACATTAAATTAACAAACAAATATATAAAAAAACAACCATCGAACAAACACACAAACAAACAGACAGACATTAAATTAACAAACAAAAAAAATTGGACAGACATCAAATAAACAAATAAACATAGAAAGAAAAAATACATCAAACATAACACAAAACAACCATTAAAACAAGCAAAAACTAGAACAGCACTCGGAGAGCGCAGACCTCCACCAGCACCACAGTCCTCACCCATATTGTGATTTTCACCATAAATATTAGTCCTACCTTTATTTCATGTAAATATTTAGATTTCTTGACCATGAAAACATACCATTAGCAAATGGATTCATAATATCTATTTTAGTTCAGTAGTTATTCACGAAAATCGCATTTTTCGCCATGGCAGCCAGACGCTGATCCGGATCAACACCAAAATTGAATCAGTTCTTCCTTTTCCCATGCTGAACATTTCCTAAAAATTTCAACAAAATCCATCCATAACTTTTTGAGTTATTTTGTTCACAGACGGACAGACAGACAAACAGATGGACAAACAAACTCTCCCGAAAACATAACCTCCTTGACGGAGGTAAAAATAAACACATCAAATACAAAAACATAAAAAATCAACAAACATAAAAAGCAAACAGGCATCAAATTAAAAAACAAGAATAAAAATAAAAAGATAAAGAAAAACCAAATAAACAAACAAGCATCCTGGGTCTGATGGACCTCAAACAAACTGGAATAGATCAGGACTGGACCTGCAGGCTCCACTGCAGACCTGGTTTAAGTGCTGAGCACGTCAAAAAATGTCATCCTGTATTGATATAATACCAAATCCTCTTTGTGGAAATGATCCTTCCTGATGCCAAAAGTCTTGGTTCAAAATATCCTAGTGCAAAGCAAAGGAACACCTGGCTCAACAGGTAAAGAGAGCTGATACTGCTCGGTTTAAATCATGAGACCTCCAAAGCACAGCAGTACAGTCCTGGATGAGTCTCCCCATGTTCAGGTGTGCATAATTACGCTAGTGCATATGAGTGGACTTTAGTTTGTTCAGAGAGTATTTAATGTCTCTGAGTATGCTTGTGACTTTAGTTCAGACTGGTGTTTCTGGATGTGTGCTTTAGTGTCTTTATGAGCGTCTCACTCACACTGCTCTTGACATCCTTCAGTTTGGGCAGAATGTCCAGAGTGAATCCATCAGCCTGTCCTCTGGTCCGATTCCCTCCATTCATGAAGTTTCCAAATGCAAGAACGAGGCCAAGAACCTGCTTCACCGTCTCACTGGTCTGCAGCATCTGCACAGAGTCAGAGAACATCAGGCTGAGTCTGTGGTATCTGCTGGACTTTGTTTTGACTTCTCAGCCTTTATTGAGGTGGAGTGAGAATTAGACCTGCTGACCCTCACCCTGACTTGGACTTACCCTGATTGGATCAACAACCCCCACACCCTATGGTGGGCTTTACATGAGTACAAATTTGTAAGACTCCGGTAAAATAAACTATCGATCTGGTGATACTGACACAAGGAGACGTGTTTTTGTCCATGACTTCGCATCTTTTTTGAAAACGGGTCTGCAGGTGGATATCTGCGTATTCGTCTTCATGCTGTAGTTGGTATAAACAGATAAGTCCGGAAAAGACGAAGACCTCACAGCACCCCTGCTCCTCCCCGCCCCCCAACCCACGCTGTCACACACAACAACAACAACAATGGCGGCAGCAGGGCTGATTCTGATCTTGTTCCAGCAGCTACAAATATTGCTACAACTTTTATACCAACATATTCTCACAGAACCCCAACAACACCAGCTACAGCAACAACAGCAACAAGTGCTCATGCAGAGACGCAGCATGTTACGCGTGCATGAGCACTTGTTGACGTGGAATCCACCTCGGAGCAGAACCAGACGGTGTTTTTCATCATCAGAACTTGAAGACTTTACATGACCTCACCCACTAACTGAAGTTTTGGGGTGCTGGACTCACCTTACAGACTTTCTGCAGCGTGTCCAGTTTCCTGGTGATTAATGTCATGCACTCAGAGAAGCTGGACTGGAAGAGGATGCAGAAAACTCGTCCGGAGAAGTTTGGGATGAGGGAGAGCTGGTGAAGGAACCTGAAACATGAGATCAAACACAAACCTCAAATCTTCTCTCCAAATGTTAGGGCACAGCAGGAACATAGTCCTCTGAAAGAGAAGCACTCACTGCTCCGGTTTGTCCAGAGGTTTGGCGTTTTCTTTGTCTCTGGAGGACTTAATGTGCTTTTCAATCTTCTCCAGTTCATCCTGCTGAGCCCTCTGAGGAGACACAAAGAGAGTGGTCTGAAGCCGAGGAGGGCTCAGAGAAACACCTTAATGACTCTGTCCCAAAGCTAAGCCCTTACAAAGGAATAACTTTGACATTTTGGAACAGGATCATCTCTACTCCCACAGACCCAAAGACCTTGGCTTTGTAGGACAAGAAACAATGATTTACAAACGTTGGACTTAAAGGGTTTAGGACTCCTGCAGGTCCTTCTGGTGCCTCTGATTGGTTTATCTCTGTTTTCTTGTCCCAGAGCAACAAATCAAAATATTATCAGTCTTACGTTTTCATAGAGAGCCTGCAGTGTCTCCAGGTCGACCACCGTGTTGTCCAAGTTCAGGATCGCTTCAAGATAAAAAGTGACAGAGAGGTCAGAGATCATTACAGATCTGATTATAAACGTTGGTCAAATGTTACGAAGATGAGAAACATGTTAGTGAGGGAATTAATTCAAAGATATCACCCAGTGCATTTGGAGCTACAGGTCAATGACCTTCAGAGATTCTGAATCAGATTCAGCTGCTTTGGTCCAAATCAGGGGGAGGTTAAGGCTTAGTTACAACAAAAGTAGATGTTTTTACATGTGATTTTCCCTGACAGCGTCTCTCTCCTAATCTTTCCTCACTCTTTCTGGTTTGGTGTTCTCACAACATTCCCATCAGTGGATGATTGAGCATTTCCTTGCCAAGGTAGTCCAGGTCCTTTAAGGCTACATTTACATGGAAACTCCTGACTTAAAGACGCAAAGATTTGTCCTTTGCGTTTTAGAATTGTTCGGCGTTCAGACGACAACGCTCGGAGATGAGTTAATCCGCTGTAGTATGTATGCCGGTTCAGTAGATGGCGGTGTAGGTCTGCAGAGAGGCAGCGCTGTTACAACACACAAACGAAGAAGAAAAACTTTCATATACGGCAATGGCGAATAGACGCACAGGGACACAGGAGTTTCTTTTCTGGACAACAAATCAGTTCAGACAACAGATCTGTCTGGATAGTTTTGTCTGGATAACAAATCGAGCACGGTAAGAGGCTCACACGTTACTCGGCGGACGGCCTAAGCTGTTGTTGTTCCTGGTATGCTTTCATCTGACAAAGTACTGTGCATGCGGTGACGCCAGCATTTCACCCTGAAACGCTCCGATGCAGGTTTACACGGGGCTGCATGCCATGGTGGAGGCTGCTACAATGGACAAGGTTTGTCCTGCTGCAGTGAACAACTTTGTTCTATTGGAGTGGTCCCTTGATGTGTCCTGCTGCAGCAGGCCCTGAATCTTTCTTGCTGCAGCGTGCTACAGGTTCCTCCAGGTTTACTGGGCCATGTGTTCCTCTCGTCGTTTTGGGCCTTTTTTCTGGTGCAGTGGACTTAGGGTTCATTTTGTCAAGGTGAGTCATTAGTTCCTGCTGCAGTGGGCTCTAGATTAAAATTGAATTATTGTTCTTCCTGTTGTAAGAGTATAGAGTGTAAGCGGGTTGGGTTTATGAAGACACTGATGCTACTGACCATCCCACTGGCTTAACTGGCTTAACACACCAATCACCATGGAGTTGCAATTTATTTTTTAAATCCAGAACAGTCAACGCATTGATACTCTGATCCAGAGGTAAGATACCGTGGTACAGCAGTAAGACATGGGAACTTTAATAATTTGTCAATCATGTCCAGGGGTGTGACTTTGGTGTCCTTTTCTAGTTAATGAGGGCAGTCTGACAGAATGTTTAAATGAAGAGTTTCAGAGTCAGAGAGAGATGAACTCACCATGCTGAATGTCCTTCATGTCCAGATGAAGAGACGACATGAGGATTCCTACAGCCTGAGAGCGCTTATTGTTCAACAGCTTTATGACCTGAACACATCAACACAAACTGTCCATGAGTATGATGAACCATCAACATCTCCATCTGACATAATACTGCAGACTCTGAGCTTTACACAATGAGACAAATGATGTTTTATTAATGGACATTGTTGGTCATCATCTGAGGTCAGATTAATAAATCCTTGAACCTGGGTCACTCCCACAAACCTGTTTGGCCTTGGTCTTGGTGATGGTGTCAGAGAGGGGCTGTTTCTTCACTTTAACAGCTGATTTGGAAAACAGTTCTACAAACTCCTCAAAGTCCACCTCAGGCTCCTCGATGTTCTCCCATACCAATGAAGAAGAAGCATCCCTAAGAACAGAAACACGTCCGTTAGATTGTGAAGGTTGAAAATCAATGTCAATGATTCAGAGAACAGCCCCACCCTTAGCCCCATCTCCCAAATCTTTACTTCTTGATGTTGAGCTGGATCCTGGTCCAGTACAGTGGCTTCATGGGTCGTGGCGGTTCCACCAAGGCCTTCCTGGGCGGTTTCTCCTGGGCCACAGCCAGAGCATACAACCCCAATGGGAGAGGAGGAGGCAGTGAGCCTAGAGCCCCTGGAGGTGCACACATGGCTCCAGGAGGTGGAGGAGGGGGAGGACCACAGCTCAGAGGTGGAGGGGGGGGAGGGGGAGGTACACCACCTGGGAGTGGTGGAGGTGGAGGTGGGGGAGGTGCTAGTCCACCTGGGAGCGGTGGAGGTGGAGGCGGGGGAGGTGCTAGTCCACCTGGGAGAGGTGGGGGTGGAGGTGGGGGAGGCGCTAGTCCACCTGGGAGAGGTGGGGGTGGGGGAGGCGCTAGTCCACCTGGGAGCGGTGGAGGTGGAGGTGGGGGAGGCGCTAGTCCACCAGGGAGCGGTGGAGGTGGAGGTGGGGGAGACACTAGTTCACCTGGGAGTGGTGGAGGTGGACCACAGCCTAAAAATAAAAAGGAGGGTCAGTTTTAAACAGTTTCCTGATCATATTTAACAGAAACATGGATCAAAAGAAACAAAGTGACATTCATGATCAAGAGCCGTAAATAATTCACATGAAGAGAAAATCATTCCATAAATTTAAATGTTCTATTTCATAGCTACTGTGCGCCAGAGGCAGTGATTTAAGCACTGGCTATATCCGTCTCTCGCATGCACAGGTCGAGTACATTTACCAACAACATCACATGTGAGCCCTGCAAGACCCCCAGAAGCTCTTAGATCCAGTGTCATCAGAGGACATGTCTCTTTTTCATCTTCTTGCTTGCAACTTGATGTATGTGGATTGGTTTGTTGCCTGCAACGTTGCACAGTTTTGGTCGAAGCTCCAATTATTAATTGTCCTTTGAGAGGCTGTGACTAGCTAGTTTGTGACATCTTTTTCTTCTTTCATCCACCTAGACTGGCAAGCGAACACACATCTGCAGGCTCTCACCCGAGTCAGCTTTTCTGTTACTAGTAGCTGGAGGTTGTCGGCTGCATGTTCATGCCGTTAATTCATTTGTTCGTGTAGTTTCTGACTGTGTTTTTTGTTAGTCAGTTGTTATCGTTATTTCAACAGCTTGAGCTGTAGGTTTTTTTCTATTAGCGGTGGGGGCTATGGTGCTCATGCCTATGCACCTCTTCTTGTTGATTGGCTGCAGTGGTCATGCTCAGATCCAATAACCCTATCATCCTATGTGCAACGCTGTCAGTAACAGTGCCGTCAAACCGTTAGTGATGTGTTGGCTTGTTCTGGGTGTGTTTCCACCTAGCGGGGTAACAACAGCTCTCCATTGATGACAGTGCTCTCACTTCTTCTCCTAGCAGAGGAAGAGAAAGCATTAATGTGTTGACTGTATGGCCCCTCTGGAGCTGGAGGATGGCCATGACGGCTGCTCTATGTGCCTGAGTATGGATCATTTGAAAGCAGGACTTTAAGGAGACCCTTGCATTAATAGTGGCTGTATGCCCTGGGGTGTCAGAGTGGCTAGGATAGGAGGTGAACCATCTGTCGGTGGCATGGACACTCCCTACCTGGACCTGATTCCAACAGGTCAGCCTGGGAGCACAAATGTCTGGCCACAGATGCTGCAGGTGCTCCACTGAGGTCCAAAAGCAGTGCACTCAACACCAGAGTGGACCTATTGTTGGCCAGATGGAGCTTCTGCTTGCCCTTCAACCAAAGACAGCTGTGCCAGAGCCCCTGTTGCAGGGATGCCATTTCTATTGCCACTTCAGCTACCCACTTTGGGGACTTTATGGGGGGGTTGTCCCTGCCGGCCTCCAGGTCACCTTCTTATCCTTCAACCCATGGCTCTTCTTGTGGGTCAGAGGATACTTCCGTAGGGAGTATCATTCATGGGGCCCTGGCTCACCCGCAGCTAGATGTTCCACAGGCAGGTCAGGTGCCAGTCAGTGCATTTTTCAGGCGTCAGCTAGTCCAAACTACTTTTGCTGTTCCTCCCTCAGAGGACTATATTAGGGAGATGCATGCCTGCTGGAGAGACTCTAAAGCCTTCGTCCACTCAACTTCTGACATCGGGCTCTAGCATTTATGCAGGATGTGGCTAAGCATTGCCTGGGTCATTTGCCTGCCATGGAGCCTGCCATTGCATCCCTGATAGTCTTTCCAGGCAAGCAACCAGGGTTGCTTCTGCAACTCTTTGGAACCATGTCCGACCATCATCATCCTCTAGCGGCCCCAAACAGCCTCGGTAGCCTGTTCAAGGGCCTGCACATGACTTTCGTACCCCCAGCGGGCTGCCCCCGAGGCAGCTTAGGGGTACCATGTCTGCCCCCCACCCCCCAGGACATCTGGGGGTGGGGCCGCAGATACTGACTTTCCAGGGCCGATGGTTGGCTGTTTTACCCAACAGCAGCTCGATTACTGGGCTGCATGCATGCCGGACCCCTGGGTGGTGGTTCCTGAAGTTCCTGAAGACCCTGCCATTTCGTATGTTGACCACAGCTGAGGTTCTGCAAGTGGTAAGCCACCAGGAGTGGTACATGGTGATAGACCTGAAAGAGGCATGTTTTCATGTTCCAATTTTGTCGTACCCCAGGTAATTCCTACAGTTTGCATTTCATGGGCAGCATTTACAATTCAGGGTGCGCCCTTATGGCCTGTCCCTCTCTCCGAGGGTTTTCACCAGGTGCATGGTGGCAGCTCTTGCACCTCTGCAGTCAGAGGGCATAGAGATCCAGCCCTTTCTCGATGACTGGCTGATTTGTGCATGATCCTAGTCTCGTGCAGTCCAGGATACAGACCATCATACAGCCCATCATCTGACCCATGTGGTCCAACTAGGGCTGGCGGTAAACCTGGGGAAGAGCTGTCAGGTCCTTTCCCAGATGATAACTTATCTGGGGCTTGGCTTGGACACCAACTGCATGCAAGCCTGGGTGTCCCCTCAGCTTGAGGACAGCATCCTGAACTCACTGTCCCTCTTCAGAAGGGGCAAGATAAGTCGAGTTGTTACAGCTTGTAGGCAAACTGACAGCAGCTGTCACAATGATTCCTCTCAGCTAGCTTGCTCTGCAGCCTTTGCAGAGATGGGTGCGCAGTCTCTGCTTTGATGCCAGGTGCCACAAACACAGACTGGTCAGGGTGGCACAGAAGTGTATCCTATCTCTGTCCCCATGGAGAGAGAAATCATTTTAAGCAGTGGGCCTGCCTATGGGTTCTATCCCATCACAAAGAGAAACTGTGACAGTGGATGCATGTCCCACCGGACGGGGTGCAACCTGGCAAATGAGGACAGCTCAGGGCTAGTGGTCTGTGCTGGACAGTGTAAGGCACATCATTGTGCTGGAGCTGTGTGCGGCACTTGAACACTGTATGCCTTTCCTGCAAGGGAGACATGTGCTCATCCAGTCAGAAAACATGTCAACAGTGACCTACACTACACGAACCAAATCAGAGCAGCTGCTGCAGGTAGCAGAGAATCTTTCATGTGGGCGGATCCCTGTCGAAGAAGCCTGCAGGCAATCAGTCGGGGGAACAGAACCTGGTTGTGGATTTCCTCTCCTGGCACAAGCCCCACCGGGGGAGTGGTGGCTTCACCCAGAGGTGGTGAGTCTGATTTGGGCCCTCTTTAGGAAGGCAGAGGTGAATCTCTTTGCCTCAGAGGAGTCGACCCATTGCCACCTCAATCATCCAGCCCTCTTGGCCAGGATGCTCTGGCGCATTACTGGTCTCTGGTCCAGCACTATACTTGTCCCCTTCTGCCCCTAATCTTGCCGATTCTGCACAGGGTCCTCCAGCAGGGCCACAGGCTTATGCTGGTGGCCATCTTCTGGCTGGGAGGACTCGGTTCCCTCTGCTGGCTCACCACAGGCTCTGCCACAGTTCACCATGGCATCTCCCAGACAGTAAGGACCTTCTATGTCAGCTGGGAGGTCAGATCTGGCACCCCGACTCTGGCTGCCTCAAACTGTGTGTATGGCCCCTTCAGGGCCCGAACCACTCTTAGGTGAATGCAGTGAACTAGTCAGGGGAACCATTCTGAATGCTAGAGCACCGTACTCGGTCTCAGCATGCCAATAGGTGGAAACTGTTTTCAGAGTGGTGTGCGGATAAACACTTAGACCCGGTCCACTGCCCAGATGCAGTGGTCTTGGAATTTCTGCAATACCTACCAGATGGTGGGTGTTCTCATTCAATGCTTAAGGTGCAGCAATTTCCAGTCACCATGTCTTGGTGGATAATGGCACAGTGGGCTCACACTGATTAATATCCCTCTTCCTTAGAGGGGCTCTTAGGCCACATCCTCCAAGAATCAGGATTGGGCAGATTTAAGTGGCTGTCGTTTAAAGCTGCTTTCCTTCTCGCTATTGTCTCTGTGAAGTGAGTGGGGGAGTAACATGCCCTGTCTGTCATGTGTCTTTGTTGGTATATATACTCGAGCTGCGCATGAGTGAGACGACGATATCCATCCATATCATTGGACCTCAACAAAACCAAGTTCATGATATCTAGAAATCATCACATAAAGTAAAGAGGTATGTTTGGAAATTGAAAATGTGGAAATTGAAAGAGTCCATGAAATTAGGTTCCTTGGTGTTCTCATTGATCATAAGCCATCCTGGAAACCTCATACTAAATATTTGTGTACCAAAGTTTCCAGACGTATTGGAGTTCTGGGTAAAACTAAAAAGGTTTTATATCAGAAGTCATTTCAGACTTTGTACCATGCACTTATAGATCCATATGTGTCCTATTGTGTTGAGGTAAGAGGAAATACATATAAAAGCACTTTACAGACTTCCTGTGTGTAGCCGGATGGAGTAGACGTATATGTCCGTGCTCCCGACCCTCATCATTCCTACTTGGTTATTTAGACCCTTTTGCCCCGTTTTCTGCTATCTCCTTATGTTATAAGTGAACAGTGATCCGAAGGATGTCCAAGAACGCGAGAGAAACTGCTTCCAAAAAGCCGAAGAGGGAGGAACAGGAGCGAGACGAGCATATCACAGATACGATCTCAGCCTTGCTAACGGCGCAGCTAACAGAACATAAGGAGGCACTTTTAGCAGAGATAAAAGACATTTACGCGAAATATGAGGCCAGATTGGACACAATACAAGCCACCGTGTATGACCACCAGCAACGTATCGGTGATTTGGAACAGTTTGCCAACTCGGCTGGGGACGTGGACGTCAGGCTGACAGCCCTGGCTGCGGAGAATGCTAAACTTCGAGCTAAGGTAACAGATCTGGAAGGGAGAAGTCGACGTAACAACATACGCATTGTCGGTCTCCCCGAGGGTATCGAGACCAACCATTTTCTTCTCCCGACTACTGATGGAGGTGCTGGGTGCAGAGGTCCTGACGTCCCCACGAACTGGAGCTAGACCCCACCGTACCTTAGCCGCTAAACCGGGACCGTCGAACAGGCTGTGCTAATCTGCTTCCACCAGTTTCAAACTCGGGAACGAGTGGTACGTGCAGCCCGGAGACTACGAGGGAAGCTGACCTACAATGACTCTTCCATCCACATCTTTGAGGACTTTACTTCTGAGGTTGCGGAACAGCGCGCTCAATACCGGGACATCATGAGGAAGCTGTACAACATGGGCCTCAAACCTGCTCTTCGCTACCCTGCCAGGCTCTCGATCGTGACCGAAGATGGAACAAGGAAGCCTTTTTCCTCTGTACGGGAGGCCACTGACTTTGTCGCATCGCGTCTCCAGGACACACAGCCTGTTGGTGACTGATTTCTGACTTAGCTGATTTTTGGAAATGTTATAATCTCTACTGTTGCCCAGGGAGGCCCTCTAGCTACCCATGCTAATGCTGCCTTAGCTCAAGATGGACAGGTTAGCCTCTCTGGAGCTGTTCAAACTTTGTTTGTAGTATGTTAAGACATGTCACTGTTTGAGCTCAGCTTGCTGTTCACTTAACTTTATTACTGATTAATCAGATTTTGGTGCCTTTTTAGGACACCTATAACTACTTTTTATTTTGTTTTTCATGTTTTTCTTTTCCATGGTTAAGGGACTGATAATGGTCTTTTACATTTATACAATGATGCTAAATGGCCTCTTTTTAGTGCCATGCCTTAATATTATGAGCAGGACCTAATTTTATTTTATTTTCTGTTCTTGCTCTCAATTTAAAGGAAGTTCTCTGGTGCATTAAGCATTTCAGTGCAATGGGCACAAAGTTTCTTTCATTGAGGATGGGGTTGTTATATAGGCCTTTCTTTTTCCTTTTTCGTTTTTCTTTCTTTTTCTATATTTTATATTCTTCTTTTCCTTTGCATTTGCAGATGCTCACCATATTAGTTTTATACACCTTGGGTCCTAACTGTATTTGCATATCCTTGACAACTTTTGGGTTTCTTACAAAACTAGGTTAAATAATGTTTTTTAGGCTCATATCGTGGAATGTGAAGGGCTTAGAAAGTATTATAAAACGCGGCAAGGTGATGTCACATCTTAATCAGCTTAAAGGTGATGTTTACTTTCTTCAAGAAACACACATGCTTAATAAGGAAGCAGCCCGACTTAAAGTAGGTTGGGTTGGAGATGTCTTCCACTCAACGTTTAATTGTAAAGCTAGGGGTACCGCCATACTTATTCGCAAGGGGGTTTCTTTTTCAGTTGATAAGTCAGTTTTAGATCCGAATGGGAGATACGTAATGATGTCCGGGAGACTTCACAATGTTGCTATTCTGTTTGTTTGTGTCTATGGTCCTAACTGGGATGATAACGCTTTCATAACTAGACTATTCACATCTTTTCCAGACCTGGAAGGACATTACATAATCATAGGAGGTGATTTCAATTTGGTACAAGACACAGGCCTTGATCGCTCTTCCAATAAAGCTGTGTTGCTGTCTAAGTCAGCAAAAACATTATCCACCTTGTCTTACCAATTTGGCCTTACTGATCCATGGCGACATAAATTCCCTATGACAAAAAAGTACTCTTTTTTTTCTTCAGTTCATCGCACCTATTCTCGAATAGACTTTTTTTTACTGGATGTACGGCTCCTTTCAAATGTAGTTACGTCTGAATACCATAGCATTGCTATATCTGATCATGCCCCAACCTCGCTTGATTTGAATATGTTCACGTCCCCTGCCGTTTAGGTCCTGGAGGTTTAACTCTGCTCTCCTGGCTGAAGACGGCTATAAACAATTTGTGCAGTCTCAGATTGCTTTGTTTTTTGAACTAAATGATTTACCCGACACAGGCAGAGGAATACTGTGGGAGGCCTCTAAAGCCTGCATCAGGGGCCACCTCATTTCTTATATTTCAAATGCCAGGAAAATTGAAAATCTACAAACAGACAGATTACTTCAGGACATAAAAAAGTTAGATGAATGTTACGCTCTGAAACAAGATCCAATGTTGTATAAAAACGCCTTAGGCTACAAACCGAGTTTGATCTTATTTCCACCACTAAAGTCTGCACCTCACTACTTAAAGCTACGCGTTTCTTTGAATCAGGGGATAAAGCCGGAAAATTACTTGCACACCAGGGGAGGGTAGAGGCAACTTCTAAACTAATCCGAGCAGTTAAATTAAGTGCAGGCAATATATCTACTGACCCACAGACAATTAATGATACCTTTTCTGAATATTATATTTCTCTTTATATGTCAGACAATCCTTGTCCACCAAATAACATTCTCGATAATATTGCTTTTCCCAGAGTTTCTGAAGATGAGGCACAAATGTTAGGTGCGCCTATCACTACTGCCGAGGTCTTGAGCGCAGTCAAGTCACTTCAAAGTGGCAAGTCGCCTGGGCCAGATGGCTTCACGGCTGAATATTACAAATGTTTTGCCAACCTGCTGGTCCCCTACTTAACAGATATGTACAATGAGGCACGTACCTCAGGTCATTTACCTGGAACCCTGTCGGAGGCCTCCATCTCTCTTCTCCTTAAAAAGGATAAAGACCCTCTCCTTTGTGGTAGTTATAGGCCGATTTCTCTTTTAAATGTAGACTTCAAAATTCTCTCGAAAGTACTGGCGCTACGCCTTCAGACGGTTTTATCATCCATTGTTGACAGTGATCAGACTGGCTTTATGACAGGCCAACAGTCCTTCTATAACACAAGACGCCTGTTAAATATAATAACATTGCCCTGTGGTCTGTCACCTGAGGTCGTGGTCTCCCTTGATGCAGAGAAGGCCTTCGACAGGGTTGAGTGGTGCTTTCTGTATGAAGTGTTAACTAGATTTGGTTTCGGTGAGGCCTTTGTTAATTGGGTTAAGATTCTATATTCCTCCCCTAAAGCCTCGGTCCGAACTAATAATATTTCTTCCTCACCATTCTCCTTATGCCGTGGCACAAGGCAGGGGTGCCCCCTTTCCCCACTCTTATTTACCTTAGTTATAGAGCCTCTGGCTATTTGGTTACGTTCAGAAGTTGGTTTCCAAGGAATCACCCGTTTAGGTACAGTACACAAGGTGTCCCTATACGCGGACGACCTCCTTCTTTATATCTCAGACCCTGTTAATTCTCTCCCCGTAATTTTTAACATTCTTGACAAATATGGTAGTGTCTCCGGTTATAAAATTAATTATTCCAAAAGTGTTATTTTACCCATTAATGATTTGGCTAAACAGCTCCCTCACTCCATAGTCCCTTTTAAATGGTCAACTAACGGTCTACAATACCTAGGTATTCATATCACAGCCTCTCTCTCAGATCTCTATCGCTACAATATAATTCCTCCAGTGGAAAGGACTGAGGGGGATTTTATTCGCTGGTCAGCTTTGCCTCTGTCCCTTGTCGGACGGATTAATTTGGTTAAGATGGTTGTACTCCCAAAATTTCTATACTTTTTCCAACACCTCCCTATTTTTTTAACTAAGTCATTCTTTGACAACTTGGATAAGAAAATTTCAACTTTTCTATGGAAGGGCGGACCCATGATTCGCAAGTCAGTCCTGCAGTCTCCAGTAGACAAAGGTGGTTTCGCCCTTCCAGTGTTTAGATATTATTATTGGGCAGCCAATATCCAAAAGCTTTTATTTTGGATGAACCTTAAATGTAACTCCCCTCCTGCATGGGTACATCTAGAGAATAGATCGTCTCGGTTTTCGTTGCGCTCCATTGTGTGTGCCCAGCTACCTCTGCCTGTGTCGGGTGTAACTAATAGCCCTATAGTGACAATCTCTTTAAAAATCTGGTCTCAGTTTAGGAAGGTTCTTGGCCTCCCGGCCCCATCTATTTTAACTTCTATATACAGAAACTGTACGTTTGAGCCTTCTACAACTGACTCAGCATTTCAGGTTTGGCATAGTAAGGGTTTAAAGTCAATTAAGGATCTTTATGTAGAAAATACCTTCCCCTCTTTTACACATCTTCTGACGACTTATGGTCTCCCACGTCATCATCTCTTTCGTTTTTTTCAGGTCCGTGACTATGTTAAAAAACTGTTCCCTTATTTTCCAAATCGCCCGCCAGAAACTTTGGTTGATACTCTGTTAAATATGGACCCTACTGCTAAACGTTCTGTTTCTCTTCTATATAGCTCTATCATGTCAGCCTTTTCGACCTCCTTTACATCCACCCAGAGCATATGGGAGGAGAACCTTAATACTAAATTAACTGAACAACAATGGGACACCATACTCTCTCTTGTCCATAAATCATCGATTTGTGCTCGTCACAGACTGATTCAATGTAAGGTTGTCTTCAGGGCACATTATACAAATGCTAGACTTGCTAAGATATATCCTTCTCTTAGCAACTCCTGTGGTAGATGTGACTCCTCACCTGCGAATCATGTACATATGTTTTGGGCTTGTGTCAAATTAAAGCCTTTTGGCAAGCTATATTTGATACATTATCCAGGGCATATGGCTATGTTGTTACCCCAAACAGTCTATCTGGGATTTTTGGTATTGCCCCTTCTTTAGACGCTCCCAAAAAATTGAAACAGGCTCTAGCTTTTTCTACCTTGCTGGCACGTCGGTTGATTCTTCTTAACTGGAAACTCCCCAATCCCCCTTCACATTCTCGTTGGGTTCGTGAGGTGCTCTACAACTTAAAGCTTGAGAAGCTCAGGTTTTCATTGAAAGGCTCGGTGAGCTCATTCCATACTACTTGGGATCCCTTCATAAATTTTGCACTGTCTTGTGATTTTTCATTTGACCTTGAGGATTGATTTTTGTTAATATACAGTACTTATTATTATTTATTTATTTATTTATTTATTTTCTATTTAATTATTTATTATTATTAATTATTGTTATTACTTATTTTTCTTATCTTCTTTATTATTATTATTATTATTTTTATTTTTATTCATCTTTTATTTATTTATTTAGTTATTCATTTTATTTATTTATTTATTTATTTTTTTTTTTTTTTTTTTTTTTTTTTAGGCCTTGGGAGGGCGGTGGGTGGGGTGGGGGGTTGTTTTGACTTGCAGATGTGATGCCTGATGGACACTATTTTCTTTGTATATATGTCTTCTGTCTGATTGTCATTCTGTTTGTCCTGTTTGTTAAAAAAATGTTCTATAAATAAAGTTGGAAAAAAAAAAGCACTTTACAAAAGATTTACACTTTACAAAAAAGAGTCAAAAGGGTGATTCATCATGCTGGGTACCTTGCTCATACAAATTCTTTGTTCTTAAAATCAGGTATTTTAAAATTCTGGGACCTTATTAAATATAAAACAGGTCAGATTTTGTTAAAAGCCTGGAATAAATTGTTATGAAGTAACATCCAAATGATGTTTATGGTTAGAGAAGGATTATACAACTTAAGAGGGGATTGTAATTTTAAACAACCGACCATCAATTCAGCTCTGAAAAGTATGTTCATCTCTTTTTGTGGTGTAAAATTGTTGAATAAACCAGATGAAGATTTAAAAATGTGCATTAACTTAAAACAATTTAAAAGTAACTGTAAAACTACTCTTCTTCTGCTCCATAAAACTTGACAGCTAATGTTATGCTCTGTTTTTTAAAGAAACTGTTTGGTTGACATATTTTAATCTAGGTTCAATTTTTGTGAAAGTTGAATGTTTTAACCTTCCAAGATCATATGGACTATTAATTATGTATCATGTATCTTGAAATTCTTTGACAAAAGGACAGCTGAACTTAATAAGCTTTGCTTCATGCAGCCCCTTCTCAAACTTGTATGCGGTTGAAAAATAAATTGGTTCGTTGAATGGTTTTAAAAATACTCTGTAGTGCTCCTTCTCAAAAACCAGACAGATTTGTTTAAAAAAAACCTCCAGTATCTCTGCATCAAAAAGATTTTAGTTAAATTACCACGAACAGGTGAAGAGGTGACAAAAAACCCACTGGGAGTGCTTTATGGAATAAATGCTATTGACTGAAAAATATAATTATGTATTAAATAAAACATAGATGAAAAAGAATGATATTTACAGAGGAAGGTCTTTTCCAAATAGTGCTACATAAAAACCCTCAACTCATAATTTAAGACTTGGATTAAATGGAAAGGTGCTGAAACAAACACCAGAACTTAAAGCATAAAAAATTTAAGATAAATCCTTAAACAAAAGAAAGAAGTCACGGATACAAACAAATATAAATGTCAAAAAACACAACCCATACCTGAAGGATGTACTGTATGTGTAAAACTTGATTTACTTTTGTATGGTTAAGGCTTTAGGTTGGTTAAATAAATTAATTAAAAACCAAGTCATTAAATAAAATGCTCTGAATGTAAAAGTCGAAACACAAAAGAATCAAAAAGAAAATCTCTGCTCTTCTTAGCTCCTCGCTGCTTCATCATGATGAGCCAACTAGCCATTGTCAGGATAACAGCCTTCTATTTACTTTTATTATTTTACTTCAGCTAATAAACCTGTAGTCTGTAGTCCACCGAGGTTGGTCAAATTTGAATGGATTTCTCTACTTAAATGTTACTTTATTTGTATCTGTGGAGAATCTGATCTGTGCTAATAAAAACACTTCCCTCAGTGCTGCAAACATATTTGTGCATGTAATGGAGTAGGAGGAGGCGCCTGTACCTGCAGGTAATGGAGGAGGTAGTGGAGGTGGAGGTTGGGTTGAGTCTCCTGACAAAGGTGGAGGTGGTGGAGGGGGCGGGGCCACAATCTGGACATGAGACTGAAGCTGACATGAACACCTGAAGCCATCCTGCGTGGTTGGAGGTGGTGTGAAGCTGATGACTCCACTCCCTTCAATAAAAGGCACTTTGAAAGGTTCTTCCAGGGGGGAGGTCTGAACCGATTTGGCCTCCAGCAGGTCTGGTGTGGAGGTCTGCAGGTGAGCGTCACACAGCGCCCTCATCAGGCCTTCTTCCCCTCCACACTCTCTGTCGGTCGTGGGGGGTGGGGCCGTCATGGTGTCTCTATCCAGCAGAGGGGGCTGCCGCTCCAGCTCTGCGATCTTGCTGCGCAGGTCCTCGATGGTCTGCTCGAGCTGCTGGATGACGTTCACGTGCTTCTCCTTCAGTTTAGACGACACCAGGCTGTGATCCTGGTGAACACACAGACAGGTAAAGGACCAACTATCAAACACAAAGGCCTCTTGGTCAACAGATTTGAAGGTCAAATAAAAGACTTTAAAGGATCTGGATAACTGAAACACACGTAGGCCTACATGTTATCTGCTCTGTGGTATCCATGGAAACAGTCAACTGTCAGAGGATGTGAAACGCACTCTGAAACATGCCACCTTCAGCTGGTGTGTGTCAGAGGTTAGAGTGAAGATGACCATCAGATCTTTTAACCACCACCTCCTTCTCTGATCTTGTCTTTCTTCTAGCTTGAGCATTGGCAATGAAGGAAAAATGTACTAGGTCCGTTATTCCCCCGAGATTTCTAACCTGATTTGTAGGTTTTAGAGAGAGGCTGGAGGTGACTGTTGACACTTTCTCTTTGTTTCTGTGGACCAAACACGATGACTTCAGTCTTGTCTGAGTTTAGCTGGAGAAAGTTGATTTGCATCCACACGATGACCTGTTGGATGCAGTGACAGAGTGAACCACTGGTCCATATTCACCTGTTGTCAGTGAGACATAGATCTGAACAGAAGGGGTCCCAGGACTGACCCTTGGGGCACCCCACAGGTCAAGGTCATGTGGTCTTAGACACAGTTACAAATTTGAACAATACAAAATATGTAAACACCTCATGCTAAAGATGTGAACTGATACTAGGGTGCAGTTCCTTAAACTATCATTAATGTTGGTTTAGGGCTGAAATGATTTATCAGATAATCGGGGTAATTTGATTACAAAAAATTCTGGGGGAAAATTATTATATACTTCTTGAAAAAGGGGACAACCACCCAAGTCTGCCAAATTATGTTTGGATATGAGGACTGCAGTTCCTCTGGCAGTAGCATTAAATTTGGATTGGGGGAATTCCTTAACATTGTAAAAACATGCATCTGGTCGGGGACAAGGGTCTTAAACACTGCTCTTCTTGGTAATTTAACATAAATCCCTCACTTAATGTTCTGATCTAATGTTCTAACCTGAACATAAGACAAAATACAAGACTTTAACTGATGTGCATTTTAGGTACCAAACAAGAAACCCTTATAACAAAGCTGACTTAAGTTCCTCCATCCAAAAGCTTTAGCACGTTACAGTCATTGTCTTCGCCATTGTCATCACCATTGTATACGATAGCTGCACACGAGCCACATGCATCCACTCTGCTTTAAGTCGTTGAGCCGCAGTAGAACAAAGAGAGTGTGAGAATCCCTGCATAACAAGTGTCTGTAATGAAATATATAATTTAAACACATGTCAGCTGTACAGTAGCAAAATGTAAGCTAATGGCACTCAGTATTAAACTAAATAAAGTAAAAGGCTTGTGATAAATCCACAGTTTATCCAGCTCATCAGACCAGGTGGCTCCATACGTAGGGCTTCACGGAGACTTTGATGACCAGTGGTCCTGGAGGTATGAAGAAACCTCTGCAGATGACAAGAAAGTCTGTGTGTCTCCATTTTTGTCAGTGATTTGAAAGTGAAGTCCAGGGTTATACGGTCATGATTTTCACAGAAGAAAAAGGAGCTCTTCTCCTGGAGATCTCATCACTGCAGTTGGGGTGGACGTGTATTTTTGTGCCATGAAAATCACAGTGACCCAGCTACTCTTGCTAGCTTCATAATGAGCTCCTTATTCTGGCAGCAGTGAATTGAAGTGATGACCCAGGGATGCTAATCTGCTTTCCATTTGGTAAAGAGAGGTTTCCATCAGCTGGATAGTTTGGTCATGTCGATCAACCATTGCTTAGTCAGCGGGGAGCTATGCTGATAGGTTTTCAATGATGATGGTGATCATTCTTCCATTGAGTTGAGAAGCTTCTCCAAATCTGCCAGTATCAAATGCACATTGCGAGCTGCATGCTGCCTCATGTTGTCCATCTTCACTTGACTGTTCCCGTGGATATTGGTTCTGCTTTCCTGTATTTTTCTCCATCATATAAATATTTTGTGTAGGTTTATGCTAGTTTGTGTTGTTGGTTAATCGAGTATGGCAAATTACAAAGTTTCGACCGAGCTCTCCTGATTCTGACCTACTCTGCCATTAGTCAAACCAGAAACCAAGGTCCTCATATTTCTAAAATATGTTCTCCATCATTGAGATCCTACTGAGACACTCGGGATGGGACGATACACTTAAACTCACGAATACGCTGCACCTCGATATGCCCGGGTCACGATACGATACATCACGATAGAAAAAATATTACTGTGTAATTACAACTTATTTGTTTTTGTTTGAGTTACACACAGGAAAACACAAGGCCTAACAGGCCAAACACAAACAATAACACTCTCTCTAACCCGAGAGAGGTTAGAGAGAGTGTATGCTAACGAGCGGTAGGCTCGTTTTCGCCGTCTTCGTCTTTGTTAATGAGAAAGCCAAAATACTGCCAGACAGATGACTTGTATCCAGGCGGAGCGTCCTCATTTTCGACCTCATTCGACTCCATCATTCGGCTTTTTGGAGACAAGGTCGTTGGTGCTAATGTTTGTTGTCGTCACTTCTGGTCACATGCGCTGTTACTGGACGTGACGGCTATATTTCGCGATCCACTTTTTTAAAACTCGATGCGTTTTGTCACGTACTGTATCACGATATATTGCCAAACGACATTTGATCCCATCCCTATGAGACACTAGACAGCCTCTGAGCCAACATTGGACACATTTTTGGAACAGATTCAAAGTAGCTGGCGTCATGATAACTCTGAGTACATGCTCCATGCAGTGAAAGCTAAGCCCCCACCCCCAAATATTTTAAGGACACTTTGCTCCAGTGAACAGCAGTGTGTGTGCAGCTTGTATAACAGTGTGAGTTTACTGTCCCCTCAAAATAACTCAACACACACACACATTGATGTCTAAACTGCTGGTAACTAAAGTGAGTAAATCCCAAAGTGAAACTGTCCAAGTTGGACCCAAAGTGTCAATATTTTGTGTGGTCAACATTATTTTATTTTTCAAAACTGCCTTAACCCTCTTGGACATGGACACACCTCCACACACATCCAAGATGACCTCTGCCCTGTTAAAGAAGTCGAGGGTAAAGGAGCACGAGGTCTCTGACATCCACCAGCTCTGTGATGAGGTCATGGGGGTGGAAAAGGATTCCTGTGAAGTAGGCCTGGGCGATATGACAAAAAATGTTATCACGATATAAATTTTCTTATCAGTTGTTACGGTTGGCTCAAACACCGAACATAATAATTGGACACAACACAAAGGTTACAGTTCTTAGTTTCTTTTTATTGAAACTTTTAACCAAAAACTACCTGGAGCAGCAATGGAGGTGCTGCAGCTGCTGCTGCTGCTGCTGGGAGAGAGAGAGAGATTAATCAGGAGGCCTTCCCTAAATAGACTCAGCCTGATGGTCTGCAGGTGCTGACTCACAGGTGAGGAATAAAGAAAAGAAACACTAGAGGAAGACCTAACTGGAAAAGGAAAACTAGAGTGCTGTAACACTCCCCCCCTTAAAGATGACACATAATACCACAACACTTTGACTAATGTGTCATCATTCAAACGTACGTGAAAGCGCATCAGCAACCACATTTTCTTTGCCTTTCTTATGGTGAATCTCTAGGTTGTAACTTTGAGCTATGCTTGCCCATCGCATTAGCCTCTGGTTGGTGTTGTACATTCGGTTCAAAAACACCAAAGGGTTGTGGTCAGTATAAACCACAACAGGCTGTAGGGAGGAGCCAACATATACCTCAAAATGTTGCAGAGCCCGGGGTGCTGGTTTGGCAGAGTGGTTAGCAACCAGGCACCCCATGTATTTGCTTCTGCCGGTCCAGGTTCGAATCCCACCTGTGACCAGTTTGCAGAGTGTCTTCCCCTACTCTCTCACCCCCTTTCACAAGCCTATCCACTGTCTCTCTCCTATCAATAAAGGCACAAAATGCCCAAAAAATACATTTAAAAAAAAAAAAAAAATGTTGCAGAGCCCACAGCAGAGCCAGGGCCTCCTTCTCGATAGTGCTATAGTTCTGCTGAGCCGGAGAGAACTTCTTAGAAAAATAGCACACAGGATGCTCAATGCCATCCGGACCCTCCTGAATCAAAACAGCCCCTGCACCTGTACTACGCGCATCAACCTCCAGCGAGAAGGGAGCAGCAAAATTTGGGGCAGCAAGGACTGGTGAGTTGCAGAGGATGGCTTTGACTGCGCTAAAAGCCTGCTCACACCTGTCATACCACACTAGCTCCCTAGATGGGCTGACAAGATCAGTTAGCGGGGCAACAATGGTGGCAAAGTTACGGCAAAAAGAGTACCCCGCCAAACCAAGAAAATGCCGTAACTGCCGCTTAGTGGTGGGCACTGGGTACAGAGTGAGTGCTTCTATCTTGGCTGTAATAGGGCGAACTTGTCCTTGGCCTACTTCTTTGCCGAGATAAGTGATGGTAGCCTTAGGAAACTCACATTTACTCAAGTTAAGAGTTAATGTAGCCTCTTCAAAACAGTCAAAAACAGTGCGCAAGGTGTTCATGTGCCTCTCCCAGTCTGCTGAATACACAACCACATCATCTAAATAGGCCTCACAATCAGGCACCCCAGACAAACTGTCCACATAAGTCGCTGAAAGGTGGCAGGGGTGTTGCGCATGCCAAAAGCCATGACCGTATACTGAAGGAAATTATCAGGGGTGATGAAAGCAGAAATATCAGATGCCCTCTGGGTTAGTGGAACCTGCCAGTAGCCTTTCAACAAATACAGCTTTGTCACAAAGGATGCCATCCCTACTTTGTCAATGCAATCCTCAACACTGGGAAGAGGAAAAGAGTCAGCCTTGGTAACACTATTTATTTTTCCTGTAGTCTGTACAGAACCTAGGAGTTTTGTCTGCTTTTGGAACTAGTAAACAAGGCGAACTCCACAAGCTACTGCTGGGGACTGCAAGACCATTTGTAACTAAATACTCAACCTCTTTCCTCATCAATTCCTTCTTAAAAGGATTCACCCGGTAAGGATGCTGTTTGATTGGAGTGCTATCCTCTACATCAATATCATGCTGCAGGATACTTGTGCGAGTGGGAACATCTGAAAACAGAGCTAGGTGGCTTTGTATCAGCTGACAAATATCCAGCCTTTGAGGTGTAGGGAGATAAGACACACGAGCCTCTAAGTTCCCTAAAAACTGAGAGTTCTGAAGCCTGGCATCCAGTACTGGAGAGTTTCTTTGGCCAAACCATCATCATCAGGACAAACGGTAACCACAGAAACTGCTTCAACACAACTGACTTCCTTCGGGGGCTCCTGTCCCCCTTGTGATCGAGCAACATACATCTTCAACATATTTACATGGCAAACCCGAGACTTATGCCTTCTGTCTGGAGTACCAATAACATAATCAGTATCACTCAGCTTCTTTTCAACAACGTATGGTCCAGAAGACTGAGCCTGCAACACAGAACCAGGTATTGGCAATAAGGCCAACACTAAGTCCCCTGGATCAAAAGACCGCTTGACAGTGTTTTTGTCGAAACGTTGTTTCATTTTTACCTAAGAGTCTGCCATAGCTTTCTTAGCTGCCTCACAAGCCTTGTGTAAACGCTCCCGAAAAGAACTTACAAAATCAAGCAAATTTACCTTGGTGGGGGACTCTGACACTAGTTGCTCACGGAGCAATTTCAACGGACCCCTGACTGTATGGCCAAAAACTAACTCTGCAGGGCTGAACCCCAGAGACTCTTGCACAGTCTCACGGATTGCATACAACAATAAGGGAAGGCCTTCATCCCACTCTGGGCCATGTTCAAGACAGTAAGTGCGGAGCATATACTTAAGGGTTTGATGAAAACGCTCTCGTGCCCCCTAGCTCTCGGGGTGATAAGCACTAGAAACTTGGTGCTTAACACTCAGAAACTCAAGAACTTGGTTAAACACCTTGGACATGAAATTGCTTCCTTGATCACTCTGAATTACTTTAGGCAACCCAAAGGTAGTACAGAATTTCACAAGTTCTCTGACCACTGTTTTAGCTTTGAGAGAACGAAGTGGTATTGCTTCAGGGAAACGTGTGTTTGCACACATGATTGTTAAGAGATACTGATTGCCAGATTTTGATTTGGGGAGAGGGCCTACACAGTCAACAATGAGTCTCTCAAAAGGTTCCCCTATAACAGGAATAGGCTGAAGGGGTGCTGGGGGAACCACTTGGTTTGGTTTACCGGCTAATTGGCAAACATGACATGTGTGACAGTACTCCACCACAGAAGCTTTTAGCCCAGGCCAAAAGAAGTGTCTCACTGCTATCCTCTGTAACCCCCAAGTGACCAGACATAGCACTATCATGGGCTAAGTTCAATATCTGCTTGCTATAGACAGACGGGACAACAACTTGGAAGGTGGCGCTCCAGTCAGACCCATCATTAACAGCAGTCCACTTACGCATGAGAACCTCATCTTCAAGATAAAACCGTACAGGGACAGATAACAACTCCTGCTTGGGCTTAACAGCGTCAAAACACTTAACTAGGGAAGGATCTGCTCTCTGTAACATTACTAGCTGGGGTCTACCTAGCTGCAGTGGACCCCCAGAAGCAGCACCAAGATTGCACAACCTCAACTCAGTAACTTGAGAAGCAGTAGACAAGCTATCCCCACTGCTTCCTCTGTCAGACTCAGCAGCAGAGCTAGTGATCAGCTCCTCTTTAGCTTTATCAACAGATTCAGTCATAAAAGTGTCAAAAAGATCCACAGCATCTGCCTTACGAGCCTGAGCACGGTCACGACACAAGCAGGATATATAGAGATCTCCAGTGGTGACTCACCGGGGGCAGATTGTTCAGCTATCTCTGGGGTGTCTGTCACAACAGGTACAGGAAACACCTTCTTGCCAGCAAGGTCATTACCTAAAATGAGACTGACACCTTCAACTGGAATGTAGGGACGCAACCCAACATGAACAAGCCCTGTGACTAAACCACATTTCAAATAAACTGTGTGGAGAGGGGCTCTGAGATAGGACATTTCACAACCTAAAATCAATGCATCACCACCAAGAGAAGTCTCTTTAGACAAAGGCAACACTCCTTGCAAAAGTATAGACTTTGAGGCACCAGTATCCCGCAAAATACGAATTGGTATGGCCTGGTCAGACTCAGATAACGCCACAGAGCCATCAATGATGAATGGTTCGAAACCTGATGGTTCAGGTTCTGCTTTTTTAGGAACATTACAGCAGTGTGGCTCTGGCTTAGTGCTCACAGGAGGAAACTGATCAGAAACAGAACCGATTAAAGCCACTGGGTTAGATTTTTGCTTTGTATTCAAAACGGGACAATCAGCTATCACGTGCCCAGGCTTTTTGCAATAATAGCAAACCCCACCTAAGCTACTGCCCTTAGCACTAACATTACCTTTGCTACTGGACGCGCAAGGGGCCGGGTTGCTATTAAATGCTTTGTTTGCAAAGCGTTGACGCTGAGGAGGAGTATATGACTTGGTTCCAATATGAGATTTATTGCTAAATGAAACTTTGTGGGACAACACATACTCATCAGCCAGTACTGCAGCACTTTTTACATTTTGTGCCTTCTGCTCACTTAAGTAAAATGCTACAGTCTCTGGAACACAATTCTTGAGCTCTTCCAGCAGAATCAACTGTCGCAAATCTTCTTTCGTCTCCACCTTCTGAGAAGCACACCAACGATCAAACAAAATCTCTTTTTCTCGAGCAAATTCTACAAAAGTTTGCTTTTCACCTTTGGAGTAGTTACGAAAACGCTGTCTATATGCCTCTGGCACAACTCATAGGCACGCAAGATAGCAGCTTTAACAGTATCATAATCTGAGCCCTGTTTTAAAGTTAGTGAGGAGTAAACCTCCTGAGCTTTACCAGCAAGAACACATTGCAGAAGCAAAGTCCAACTGTGCTTAGGCCACTCCAAGGTGGACGCCACCCTCTCAAAGTGTGAAAAGTAATTTTCAATATCCTTCTCGTTAAAAGGAGGGACTAACTTTATGTTTCTACCCACATCGAATTTGGAGGAACTGGAAGATTTATCAGTGCCAGCCCTCAACTGTATCTCTTGAAGTTCTCTTTCATTAGCAAGACAAATTTTTTCTCGCTCGAGTTCATACTTCCTTATCTGCTCCCTTTCCATAGCCTCTATCTCCATCTCAAGGCACTTGAGCTGCAGTCTAAGCTCTAGCTCTCTCACCTCTGTAGACTGGGCTGGGGCAGCAACTGGTGCAGCCATCTGATCACCTTGCTCTACCTGCTCTTCCTCAGAATGAGCGTCAGCAGGCTCGAAGGGAAGCACAGCTTTTTCACACAGAATGCCTTTTTCAATTAACTCATTAACAACTTTTGCAAGCAGCTCCTTTTTTTTCAGATTACCCGGAATAACAAAACCATAATGTTCTGCTATTGAGCGAAGGTCTTTTTTTGTGCAACCCAAAAGTTGCTTGGCATCAGGCTCTTCCACGAACCTGTCTAACTCAAATGCCATGGTAGCAACACAAAAGCACAAACAAAAGGCCAACGTCTCAAAACTACAAAAGTCTCCACAGAGAGACCAATATGGGTTTCAAAGTTGCCAAATAGTGTGACTGCAAGGCACAGAAAACTCCACAGCTAAGGCACACTATAACACTTAAGAGACTGCAGACTACACAGAGAAAACTCTAGTGCAAGCAAAAATGACACCAAACAAGACTAGATAAAACTCTCCAAACTACCAAACGTAGCACACAATATTACCATGACAAAATACCATTAATGGAACCTGCTGGTAATCCACACAGAGTTAGAGCAAATTCAAGATCTAGTCTACACACAGAAAAGAACTTTACATCAGTATACAGCACAAACACTGCACCACCTAGCTTTAAACTCACACAGACACAAGATAGCCTCTTAAACATGAGAACCAATTTAATTAATCCACTACACAAAAACTTTTACCAGTGAGTAGAGCAAACAAGCCTCTGAGTGCTGTATTAAAACAAAATAGTAATTCCACCCGGTACCTGCCTACTTAAACTAAACCTATCTATCTTCTGAGGCATGCCGGGCTCGAGGCAACTTTAATGGCGAACATCAAACCTTCAGTTGCTACCAAAAGGTCTGACTTGCCCACCCCCAACAGAGACTAGGTCTCCACCCAGGATTACCTCGAAAATAAAAAATTAAAATAACAAATGAGTGGACTGATGGAAGGACGAAATAATTCAGCCCAGCTAGCCCACTCCCTCGCTAACCAGGAGGAATCACTGAAGAGACAAAATCTCAAAGCAGCCAACAAAAAAAAAAAAAAAACACTCAGCCTTCACACTATGTGGAAGAATTCAAAACAGTATACTATCACACACAGTGCTTGCAAACTCAGGATTCCAACAATATCAAAGAGCAACAAGCTAAACCATCTCGAGATTAAACACAACAAAATTCATACAGTCCTTACAAAAATCCCGGACGAGCCCCCATTATTGTGTTACGGTTGGCTCAAACACCGAACATAATAATTGGACACAACACAAAGGTTACAGTTCTTAGTTTCTTTTTATTGAAACTTTTAACCAAAAACTACCTGGAGCAGCAATGGAGGTGCTGCGGCTGCTGCTGCTGCTGCTGGGAGAGAGAGAGAGATTAATCAGGAGGCCTTCCCTAAATAGACTCAGCCTGATGGTCTGCAGGTGCTGACTCACAGGTGAGGAATAACGAAAAGAAACACTAGAGGGAGACCTAACTGGAAAAGGAAAACTAGAGTGCAGTAACACAGTCGATATCGATAATTATCACGATAATTATCAAATAATTTTTTCTTTCAAATTTGAAGGCTGATTTTTGCCCCTGAGTGACAGTTGACAAAACCAGATGCTGCTTTTGTACTTCAACCAATCTTTAATGTCAGAACATGACAAACTTCTGCACAGCATTTCACAAATATGAGGAACATTGCACAAAATTAAAAGTAAACAAAATGCAGAACATTGCACATGAGGTAGTCAAATTTGCAGAACATTGCACAAAATCTGAGGTAGACATGCAATCCTAAAAAATTAAATATAAACTAAATATAAATTATAAAAAAAATATAAATTAAATATAACACTTTTTTTTAACACTCAGCAACATGTTAAAGCCTGTTGTGCATAAAGTCTTAAGGTGTCTGACAATGTCAACAAAATAAATAGACAAAGGAAAATGTTCAGTTTCAAAAATGTAATAAATAAACAAACAACACAGCCATTGCTTTAAAGGTTACGGGCCAGAAAAATAAGTCTGTCCACAGTATCGGGCTTTTATGCTGCTCTGTGACCGGTCACGACGTTCCCTCCTGTACTGAATACCCTCTCAGAGGGGGAGCTGGTTGCAGGGATACACAGGTAGCGCCTTGCTAGCTGGCTCACTCGTGGAAAGTTTTTTTCATACATTCTCCACCATTCTAGGGGTTCGGTTTCCCTGTCTGCATCTGGAGCTTTAAGGTAGCTCTCAAGCTCTGCCTCAACTGACTGCAAATCAGTTATTTCTTTGCTGCTGAGGTGTGGCTTCTTAAAAAAGCTGCCCAGTGACTTTCGCTGCTTTTGGCAAGTAGCTGTGCTTGGTGCTTGGTCGGCACATGTTGTCGGCAAAGTTTGCAGTGCATGCCGCTCTGTTTTTCATCAGACTCTAAGTAGCCAAAATACCTCCAAACAACTGAAGATGAGGGGCCTCTCTTGTCTACAATTCTTTCAGCATGCTTTGAGTGGGTAGGCTCGGTGTTATCCTCCGTCTCATCATCGCTCATTTTAGCTGTGTTGTTGTCCTTTAGCTTTCATGCTCTGTGTGAGCCGCTCTGGTCCTCATCACCTTCTTCTGCGCTTGAATGTTGGTCGGGAGCTAGCGTTCACGTCGCATTAGCGCCCCCCCTTTTCTCTGGTGTTTGGGTGGTGTAATTACAGCGTAAATCTATCGACTTTTATCGAACGTTTTTATTATTTCTATTGACAAAAATTATATTTCGATAATTATCGTTATCGTTTTATCGCCCAGGCCTACTGTGAAGCTCTGGTGAACTCTCAACCCAAAAGAGTTAAGGCAGAGCTGAAAAATAATGGTGACCACACAGAATATTGACACTTTGGGTCCAGTTTGGACAGTTTCATAAGTCTGGATGGACAAACAATGGATTAATGGATTGGACAGATAGATGGATGGACTGGGTGATGAACAGGTTGATGGATGAATGATGGATGGATGGAATAGAAGATGGAGGATGGATAAACTGGTTGCTGGATGGATAAATATATGAACTGGGAGATGGGTGATGGAGTAAAACAGGAAGTTAAGGTGACTGACCTCCTGGTTCTTTCGCTGTTTTTCATCCAAGGTCGTGACCTTGTGACCTGAGAACAAACAAACATGAGAAAAGCATCAGTGTGAAACACCTGACACAGGCTGAAGGTAAACACACACCTGCAAAAGGTGTACCAGCATTTAAACACAAACTGTAGCTGGATCAACAAGCATCAATGTTTACAACAAAAACAAACAACACACCTAAAACACATCAACAATACATCTACAACACAGCTACATGTCAATAACATGTCAACAACAAATCAATAACACATGAACATGTTAACAACACATTACAACATGTCAACATGTCAACCACACAGGCCTGTTGAAGAAAATAGTATTTAGGAATCCAGAGGGGTATTCCACGAAGCTGGCTTAGGTCTAAGCCTGGCTTATTTCGGTCAGCCTCGCTAACTTTAGTGAGAGTTTTGTTCCACCAACAAGGCTTAGGGCTAGCCTGGCTTGGTAACCATGGTAACTCAGCCAGAGCAACAAGCCTGGTTCGGGGCAGGCTAACAGTCAAGCTTACTTTAGCTCCATGTCAGAGAAGGTTCTGACGAGCTTCAGAAAGACGCCTGGAAACTGCATGTTACACATTAAATTCATCTTGATCTGTTATCAATGAAGTTCTTTTTCGGTGACGTACATTGAGACCTTTTTTAAATAACGTCGGAAGAACCGTAAATTAATATATGTTAACTGCACTTTCTCTCATGCACATCAGTGAGAAGGTGGAGCAATGGTTAGGCTGCAGAGCATCAAAGCGCCTGTGAATTTACTTTTCATTGCACTGTGGGTTCGAATCCACCTTCGGAGACAATATGAAAATGGATCTGATTTATTTCCTTCTTTCACCCTCTAAGTGCAATCCACACGAAACAGGATAAAGGCACAAATTATCTTAAAAAAAAAGGTGACAGGTGAAGGTGACAACAGCCACAGTTTTCCATAAACAATACCTTCTTTTTACCAGTGGTCCAATGATGACAATCTAGAGGTGATGCCAAATGATGAGATAACTTCTTTATTTGTGTACAGCTCATTTGTGTCTTCTCCCTTATTTAAATGTAGGGCACTGCAGCACTATCTTCCCTAATAAAAAAATGACATCTCCCCTGTAGGTCTACATGTTTTTTCTACTGTTTTATTCAATATTTGATGAAACATCACCCCATGAAGTTACCCTTTTTTTTGCTAAGTCCTACTTTTTTAGGTGTTAACTATGTTGCTGATATATTCATCTTTGATGGATATAAATATTTGTCAAATCAAGAACATGAAGTAGGCCTACAAGTAAAGTAAAAACCACCATCACGTTACACAGAAACAATGAAACGGACTATGCTGTTTAATCTCTATCTATATCTATCTATTTACAGTATATATATATATTGTTCTGTCATTCACAGTAATCGAAGAGTTCAGTGTACTGTCTCTTTAAAGATTCTACTTGTTAACCATGTGGCTTCTCAAAGTCTCATGGGATCTTGTGATAGGGCAGAACCAGGAAGAAGCGAGAGCATGGCAGAACCTCGCCTCATGTCTTCGGCATCCGTCACCATCTGCTATATTTCAGCCTTTCGGGAGAATTGTTGGTATGTTTCTTAAATGTTTAGTTCCATGTTTAATATCTTACATTGTATTTTTGAGCTTGGACAACATTTTTTGTATTTACTAATGCAGACATGTGAGCTAGCCTAATGTAAATTGTAGTGAGGTACTGATCTGGAATATTTTCTTCAGTTTCATGTTTATAACTAATGTAAACTCATTGTATTTTGTTTCTCAGTTTTACCCTACCCTAGTCCATCATTAAACGAAGTTGAACTGAGTTTCGACTTCAACGTGGTGATTGGGGAAGGAGTTATCTGCCTGTTGACTCATGCAAGGCGCATGAGGGTGACAGAACTTATATATATATATATATGTATATATATATATATATATATATATATATATATATATATATACATATACATATATTATATGTATATATATACACACACATTATATATATATATATATGTGTGTATATATATATATATATATATATATATATATATATATATATATATATATATATGTATGTATGTATATATATATGGAGAAATCAGCTTCTTTAACAGGTGTTGATCAGCTTCATTTCATCAAGATCGATCTCCTCAGGGCCACAGTAGTGTGAGGGGCTTCAGGGTGAGAAAAAAAGGTCGTCAACCACAGCAGAAACTCAATCAGGGTTTAAAATCATGCCCTCTGAAAATCTAAACTTGCAGATGTGTGTGTGTGTACGCACAGGCAAAGCGCTTCATTATATATTTTAAACGGTCGGCAGTGCTTTGCCAGGCAGCGTCTTTGGCTTTTTTAATTGCAACCATGTTGCCCTTTAGTTATTTTCCCCTTGTAGTCCTCATACAACTCCACGAGAAGCTTTTGCTCCGCAGTTGAAGACGTCTCGGCTCTTGGTTTTGCCATGAATTCGTCATTTTGACAATCGACACGTCAGGGCTTTCTCTCTCCCCCGGACGCGCGGTCAGCTGCAGCTTGGATCAGCCTGGCTTGAATAAGCGTCTCTGAAAATCAGCTAAGCCTCGTTAGTGGAACTACTTGCAGCTAAGATTAAAGTTGCAGCTTATTCAAGCCACGCTTACCGGCGAAAGCCCAGCCTGTTTTAGCCAGCTTCGTGGAATACCCCCCAGGATAAACGACTAAGCCTGGCTCCAAAACCAAAATAAGAAGTGCACTGAAACACACTCCAGACTGCTGAAACATCACAATACTGATCAAAATGAGGTGATGCACATCACCGAAAATGCAGCTGTGCCCTGATTATGAGTTGCTTCAACTGCAAGTGAAACTGAAACTGAAATTGAAACGTCCACGTTTGCTCCTTATGCTCCATGCCCCAATGCTGTTGGATTGTATGTATGCAAGTGTGCACAAGCTTGTGCGTGCATGCAGAGCTGGTTCTACTAAATGTGGCATAGCATTGTTATACTGTAATCCTTAACTTAGAAGAAAACAAACCACCAAATATGCATGTGAACATAGTTACAAATACAAACAAAAAATCTAAAATACAATATAAATACCCTTACCACAAAATAAAAACCCTTTTAATAGGTGAACAAATAATAATAACTGATAATAACTGTAATAAATTATATTTACAAAAAAACATCAAACAGTTTAAATAAGCACACCGTTTGCACACAGTAACTCAATTCAAAAGTCACATTTACACTATGCAGTAACTGTATATCTATATTTGATTCACTGTGGGCTATTATATTTTTAGAGTTAATAGTAATAACTACTTTAAAAATTTTATTGAAAGTGAATTTTTTCTAACTGATCTTGTGGCGCCTCCTGGAGGCCACGGTGACCTTAGCATTTCCCTACTGGAAAAGATTGTTCTCCACCCCCCGAAAACTAAAGCACAAGAAGCCCAATGCATAAAAACTCTCCACCTTTAACGGCCCAGCAGAGCTGCAGATGTGAAGACAACAGGAAGTGACTTTATGATTAAAAACAACAGCGGCGTGTAAAGCCGTCTCTGTGGATGCAGCAAGATCTGCAGTTTTATCAGAAATTGACTCAATTTCTCCTTTAAAAGAGGAGAAAGAGCGTCACCTCACGCTTTCCTATGGGAAATCGAGATTTTGTTCTTCTCTTGACCAGAAAAAAAACACAAACATCCTGTCAACAACACATCAACAAAAAAAACACATCAACAACACATTGACAAAACATGAACATGTCAACAACTCATCAACAAAACATGAACCTATCAACAAAACATCATTATATATAAACAACATTATGTCATCAACACAAAAAATCATGAACAACATGTCAACAACACATAAAGACATAAACATCATGTCAACAACACATCAACAAAACATGAACATGTAAACAACGCAGCAACAAAACATGAACCTATCAACAACACATCAACATACATAAACATTATGTCATCAACACAAAAAATCATGAACAACATGTCAACAACATAAAAAAACATAAAAATCATGTCAGCAACTCATCAACAAAACATGAACAATATGTCAACCCATCAAAAACACATCAACATGTCAGCCGCACATCTACAACAAAGAACATGTCTTCATCAGAAGAGAAGAGTTTGTCATCAGCCTGCTCTGTTGTAAAGTGTCTTAAATATCCCTGTTATGAACTGATGTTAATAAAGATTGATTGATTGATGAACTGAGTTATTGATCTATCAATTGATTGAATGATTGATTGATTAATTGAGACTCAGCCTCACCTTGGGCTTCCTCCACTGCAGCAGGAGAAGGACAAAGGCCGTCGTTAGAGATAAGAACTGACAGACTCAGTTGAGTGTACAGGTGTGTTCCTGACCTGTTTCTGCAGACTTAGTCCTGGTCTCTGCTGGTCCTGGTCTTGCTGTCATCCAGAGTCCTCTCAGTCCTTTCCCTTCCAGCAGATCCAAACTTTGAGGAGGCTGATTCACCGCTGCCCAGGTGTACAGCTGCTCGTGCTGATGGACAAACACCTGAGTTTTAATCAAGATCTTCACTGAGGGAAATTTATAAACGAGTCATCACCACCTCTTATTTACTAACGACAGATGTCATAATGGCTGAGTTTTTCCTGTTTGGTTTGATGTGCAGCATGACCCTCGTCTTAAAGGACCAGTTCACTGCTATGAGCTGTACTGGTGAGCAGCTTTTCTCCTGAGCCCCAGCAGACCCAAAATTGGGTCCTCTAGTGTCATTGTGGTTTTTGAAGCAGATCCATCAGGTGATTGGATGATCGATCAATGGAGAAGCTTAAGGTGTTGTTTGTTTTTTATTTGATAAAGAAATGTGGTCCTGATCTGATCAAACTGTTGATGAAGCTGTTAGCATCTATGCTAATCTCTATACGAGCAGTCACTTCCTGCTGTCATCTCTGTTTAGCTCCGCCTCCTCCTGCTCTAAAGGGCTCTGATTGACTGAGCCGTTGGGAGGCTCAGAGTCATGGATGGAGCTTGGCGAGATGAACCTGTGTGATTACAAATAATCGGGGATATCCACCTGCACTGCAAGGTCAACTTATGACCATTTCATCATGACATCAAAGACGGAACAAACACCTGAGATTGTGGTAAATTAACGAGTCTTCATCTGGTTATGACATCATAACCGGCTGAGCAAACACCTGTGGCAGAGATAAAGTTTGAAGACATGGAGTTGTCCAGATGTCACAGTCAGATCTGCTTCTTCCACTTGAAACATTAAGATGACTCACCTGAAATAAAGACCACCTGTAAAGACCACGCCCCTTTATTAGAGTAAGGTGAGTTTGGAATGGATTCAATAAAAAAAAGGTAAGTAACGTGAGATTGTATTTTAAAAAAAGTCTGCATCATTTGTTGTTGATTATCAGTAATCTGTTGTGACCTTGAAGAATCAATGACCTTCATCAGATCAGGATGATACTTACATCGAACCTGGATGGTCCTGAAGCAGGGATGTGGGCGGAGCTTCCTCCCAGCTGCTCTCTGAAGCAATCGGTGAACGGCAGCAGCAGCCCCATGGCCAAGATCCTGGAGCACAGCCGCTCCGCCTCCTCAGTCTCCGCCTCCTCCTGCTGCTGCAGGAACAGCTTCTCCAGCAGGGTGCGCCCTACACATGAGAACCATAGAGAGTCAATACATGAGGACCATGAGGAGTCAACATGAGGACCATGTAGAGAAATGGCATGACAAGCATGGAGAGTCAACACATGAGGACCATGGAGAGTCAACATAATAACATGGCCTTTTTCATTCAGAAATGAGTCACAAGGAACTTGAAGAAGCATGCAGCTGCAGGAAACATGACAACACTTGCCAGAACACAGAAAACAGTGAATATATCACTGTTATGAATAGGGAAATTAGAGACTATTATAATTTGGCCCTTTTCCATTAGCCCTACTCTACTCTACTCGACTCTACCCGGATCTACTCTACTCACCTTGTGCTGCCTTTCCATTAGCCCCAGTCGCCTGCCCAACAGGGTGGAGTGTCCCTGAGCGGCTCTGCGGTGACGTTATTTTGAGCGCGACACAACAATCTGTGGCTTTTTGTCACAAACCGAGTAAAAAAGGAAAGCAGAAGAAGGCTGCAGGTGGCAAGAAGAAATACCCCTTGAGAAGCACAGGAGAGTTTTGGAAGCTTTACAACAGAATGAAGCTGAGGACGAGAGCAATCCAGCTGCAAAGAAAAGACTTATAAGGGTAAGCTAACGGTAGCTACCGCTAGCATGCTAGGTCGTCGCGCTCATGACTCATCGATGACGACATTGTCTGACCAATCTGCTCGCTTGGAACCAGAGCGGAGTAGGTACTAAAACTTGCTAGTTTTGTTTGAGGAGGTACCAGGCTAGTGGAAACACGCTGCAAATCGAGCAGGGCCGAGTAGAGTAGGGCCAAGGCCTGCTAGTGGAAAAGGGCCAATTCTTTCCCCACACCCACCATAAAAAAGTAAAGCAAAGTCTAATTACATTTGCATAAAAACTGTGGTTATCAGGCATCATATCAAAACAAAATCAACAATGTTGAGTTAGTTAAGTTAATAAAAAACAAAACTACACATTTTAGTTTGAAAGAGCAAAGAGTTTGAGGTAAATAATGAAAAAAATAAAATAATGTTTTATTATTATGTTGTAACAATACTTGCTATAATATAATGACATCACAAAGTAGCAATAGGAAAAATTTGGTAATTGTGGGGGCAAAAAACACCTGACTACTAATTAAACCATTTTTTTTAAATATGATGAGTGCACAAGGATGGATGATGATGAAGAAAAAAGGCTGTTATTGAAATGTGCTTCCTATGAGAGTTGAAGGTTAAATCCTGATCAACTAGAGCCCCAAGATTTCGAACAGTTGTGCTTGGTGTCAGGCTAATGCCATCTATGGCAATTTAATCATTAGAAAAGGTCTCTCTAGGGTGTCGAGGACCCAGCTCAATGACCTCCAACCCAGTTAAGAAGAAAATAATATCTAGCCATACGGGTTCTGATGTCTGTTAGACATGTGTTTGGTTTAGATAACTGATTTGTCTCACCTGGCTTCATTGATACATACAGCTGAGTATATTCAGCATAACATTGAAAATTAACAGAGTACTTTCTCATGATATCACCGAGGTGTAGCATAAATCGAGAAGAGAACTGGACCTAGCACAGAGCCTTGAGGGACTCTGTAACTTTCTTTAGTGTACATAGAAGACTTAGTGTTCACGTGTACAAACTGATATCTAGCAGATAAGTAGGACTTAAACCAATTTAGGACAGTCCCAGTAATCCTGAGTAACACCTCTAATCTCTGCTGAGGAACATTATGGGCCCTGATTTCCTGGCACAGCGCAGGGTGGTGCAGGGTGGTGAGCCTGGCGCAACCTGCACAGTGACAATTTCATCCAGTGCACCGCCATTCCCAGCCAATTTGGCAATCTGGAAGACCTGCTGCGCCGAGATGGGTGTGACGGCGCACCAGAGGGAGATGCCAACAGACTCAGGTTGGCGCAGTCACAATTTCATGCCAAAAAACTGCATGGAAGGTGCACTGAAAGCTTGCCAGCTCCAACTTGGTCTATTCTCGGTGCAGGTGAAGCGCACCCTCCACAGCTGTAATTTGGTGAAAGGTGCACAGTGCACACCCGTCAACAAAGCCTCACGGGCAGGTCTCCAGAGTGTCAATGCATTATTTGTCGCATGTTGTATGCCACACAGCATAGCTTTACGCCATGGATGTGACTTTTCCCTCATGGAGGAGATGTTACAGGACTTATGACAGAGAGAGGCCTAACAGCATGTGCTGAATCAGCAGGGAGAGCAGGAGATCACCTGCACAGCTCTGTCATTAAATGTGCTTATATGCCGCCCATTTATACATGTTTTTATGCCACAGTTTAATCAGTCACATTAAAGATACACAAAGTCCTTCATGAGAAAAATAAATTTGAATTCTAGAGCATCTCCTTCCTCTTTCTCCTTGGAAGAGAAAGTGATTATTACCATTATGGAGAAGGAAGGAGGGAGGCTGAGGAGAGCCCTTCCTTCCTTGGTCAGGGGATTCAGACCAGGGGAGGTAGCCTGCAATACATTTAAAGGCAAAGAGAGGCGTTCATTTGATTGGTTAACATGACACTTGGCTGTGTTAAACCCACTCACACCTTCTCTCCTCCCTCTCTGGCTCTTGCGTGGGGAGGCAGGGACTTAGGCGTGGATGCACCTCAGTGTGCCTCGCTGTGCCATCTAGGAAACTTGCAATGTGCGCTGGACACACCCTGTCTATGAATCTATGGTGTCAAAGCAGCACTAAGATCTAACAAAATAAGTACTGAGAGAAGACTCTCAGTAGATCTTCAGTTAGTTTGACCAGAGCAGTCTCTGTGCTGCGATGGGCTCCAAATCCTGCATCAACACCCATTACAGACCCTCCAAACAGGGAGGTAAGGGAAGTGAGAAGAACAAAAATGACTAATTCTTCTGGCGCCTCTTTAAGCCCAAACTGGCAAACACTCACATGATAATCATCTCGATTGACCAGGTCCATTAAACACACCTGAGACTGGATCCACCATGATTTTGGTGTCTTACCTGTAAAAACATCCTGGAATGGGCATGTTTGACTTTGGGATGACCTTCGTGTGGAGAACAGTGGCTGACTCCCTCCTCCTCCTCCCTCTTCCTCTCTGCTTTTCATCCTCTTCTCCAGCTCCTCTGTCCAATCTGCTGATCGGCTGAGAGAACCCACCAGGCTGTGAGAGCGCCTTCTGCCTGTGGTCTGAGCCCCGCCCACCAATCTGAGGAACGACACACCTGGTTAGGTAGGAAGTGAAGGTCAAGAAGGCTTCAAGTTAGCTTGAATTTGAATGCTACATTCAAATTTAAGCTAACTTTAAAAATTGCAGAGCCTAGCTTTAATGTCCTCTCGTTACTGAGCATGGTAAAACCTGTAAGGGGGAGGGGCTATGTCAAACACTAAGCATGGTAATACAGACCTGATCAAAATCTTAAGACCAGTTGAAAAATTGCTAGAATTTACCTTTTGCACATTTGGACCTTAATGAGGTTTTAAACAGAGCTACAATATGCAAAAGCAAGAAGGGGGAGTTTGACAAAAAGCACTTTGAAAAAGTAATTTATTGAAAACAACAAGTAAACTGAAATAGGCTGTTTATCAGCTGATCAAAAGTTTAAGACCACAGGCTATTAAAGCCAAAATCTGCTCCAAATGTTCATTTTCTGTCAGGCATTCACACGGTCATGGCCTCCTGATGGCTAAAGCTAAGAAGCTTTCTCTTCTTGAACGTGGTCGAATTGTCGAGCTGCATAAGCAAGGCCTCTCGCAGCGTGCCATTGCTGCTGAGTTTGGACGCAGCAAGACAGTCATTCTAAATTTTTAGAAAGATCCTGAGCATTATGGAACAAAAAAGTCAAGTGGTAGACCCAAAAGAATTACACCTGCGCTAAGCCGGAGGATCTGATTGGCTCTCCGTCAAGACACAGGGCGGTCCTGGACCCACATTAAGGCCCTTACTGGTGCCAACTGCAGCGCAATAACCATCAGACGGCATCTGTGGGAAAAGGGTTTCAAAAACAAAAAACAAATTCAAAGACCTCGTCTCCTTCAAGGACACAAAACTGCCCATTTAGACTTTGCCAGGGAGCATCAAACATGGGACACTGAAAGGTGGAAAAAAGTTTTATTCTCTGATGAGAAAAAATGTAACCTTGACGGTCCAGATGGCTTCAACATCACTGCCATGACAAGGAGATCCCACCTGAGATGTTTTCCGGCACAGTGGAGGGGGGTCTATCATGATCTGGGTACTTTTTCATTCAGTGGAACACTGGAGCTTCAGGTGGTGCAGGGTCGTCAAACGGCGGCTGGTTACGTGCAGATGTTGCAGAGGGCATCCCTCATGACTGAGGGCCCTCGTCTGTGTGGTAACAGCTGGGTTTTTCAACAGGACAACGCTGCAGTTCACAATGCTCGCTTGACCAAGGACTTTTTCAGGGAGAATAACATCACTCTTTTGGACCATCCCGCATGTTCCCCTGATTTAAATCCCATAGAGAACATTTGGGGATGGATGGCAAGGGAAGTTTATAAAAATGGCCATCAGTTCCAGACAGTTGATGCCCTTCATGAAGCCATCTTCACCACTTGGAGCAATGTTCCCAAAAGCTTCCTGGAAACACTCTCATCAAACACGCCCAAAGGAATTTTTGAAGTGATTAACAAGAACGGTGGAGCTACTCATTACTGAGTCCTACTGAGAAACATTTTTGTTCTGGTTTGGAGAGTTTTTTGTAATTTTTTGAGCAATGGTCTTAAACTTTTGATCAGCTGATAAACAGCCTATTTCAGTTTACTTGTTGTTTTCAATAAATTACTTTTTCAAAGTGCTTTTTGTCACACTCCCCCTTCTTGCTTTTGCATATTGTAGCTCTACTTAAACCTCATTAAGGTCCAAATGTGCAAAAGGTAAATTCTAGCAATTTTTCAACTGGTCTTAAGATTTGTGTCAGGTCTGTACCTGTGAGGGGGAGGGGCTAAGTCAAACACTAAGCATGGTACCTGTGTTTGGCTTGAGTTATAATATGTTGTTGACATCAGACTTTTTCCCCTCAGTTTTGAAAGTCTCTGTTGTTGCTCTTCAGTGTGAGACTTTAAACCTGACCATGACTGATGCTGCCCTGAGATTGGCTGGCCTGTTCAGCTTGTATGCCCTCACCTGAAAACAGCAGGGATAGACTGCAGCCCGCACCAGTGGAAATGAAAACAGACCACCCAGGTGTGGCCAAACTAGCCCTTGCAGAATGCCATCAGAGGCTCCACCTCTTTCTGGCGGCTGTGAACCAATCAGCTGTGAGCAGACACCCACAAGGTATCACCCTGAGCAGGTGAACTCAGAGCTCTAAAGGTCACCTGGCCTCCTGAGTCAGGGTCCTGATACTAGGGGCAGAGGTCAGAGGTCCTGCCTCAGCGTATCTGTTTGTTTGACTGAAAGAAACAAAATATAAATTCTAAATGAGTTTGACCTGACCAATCAAAGAGCAGAACCAGCAGCTTTCTCTCTGACCCCGCCCACACCTGCATAACACCTGAAAGTTTCCAGAGGAGCCGAATGTGGGATTGGAGACGGACAAGATCTTCACCGTGACTTTATCCCGTAATCTCCTCGTGCCTCAGAATTTCATCAGCATACCTCCCACAACCTGCTCAGGTGATGGAGCTAATGCTAACATACCTGCTCAGGTGATGATGCTAATGCTAACATTCCTGCTCAGGTGATGGAGCTAATGCTAACGTACCTGCTCAGGTGACGGTGCTAATGCTAACGTACCTGCTCAGGTGATGGTGGGCCCTGCGGGGGGAGAGAGGGCTGTGGGAGGGGGACAGGGCAGGGGAGACGCCAGGGGAGCTGAGCTGACGGGTGGTGGTCTTGATGTAGGAAGGAAAGATGGGGGGGTAGGGCTTCACCCCCAGGTTGGTGGAGGAGGGGGAGGGGGGGGAGGCCTGGGCTGTCCTGAGGAGGCGTGTTGCAAGGGGGGGGCTGTCATGAGGGGGGGGGAGGTCCCGCCTGGTCGAAGCGGAGGGGGCAGGGTCAGATGAGTCCTCCAAAGACTCAGCACTGGTCCCTGAGTCCAGGAGAGCCCCCCCCTCAGAAGCCAAGCTCTGCCCACCCCCACTCTCACCTGCAGAGGGGCCACTCAGGTCCACCTCAGGCCCCGCCTCCTCCCCCTCCTCTTCCGAAGGTCTCTCTGCACCATCAATTAGGAGGTCAGTGAGGCTGTTGCTGCTGGTCGCCATAGAGACCACGCTGACAGCAGCCCCCTCTGCTGTCTCCATGGCAACCTGTGAGACAGGGAGCTGCTGCAGCAAAGCATGCTGGTCCTTTGTGGCGGCACAAAGAGGGGCTTTGCTCTCCTCGGTGGGCAAGGTTTGGTCCAGAGGGGCAGGGGGGGCAGTTTCTGTCAATGAGGGGAGGGCAGCTGAGGACGTGGGAGAATGGGGGGGTACCGAGGGGGCGAGGGGGGTCTCCAGGAAGGACAGGGCGTCAGAGCCGAGCTCTAACTCAGGCGTGAGGTCCACGGGCTCAGGGGGAGTGAACCTCACCCCCCCATTATTCTGCTTCCTGCCCCCCTCCCCTGCCCCCCAGCCCCCCCCTCCGTGCTGCAGCCGGATGGCGAGCTGGATGTCTGCGAGCAGGTCGTCGTGGTCTGCGGCGGAGTGGAAGCTGTAGATGTCTGTGTCGGACCCTGAGCTGCCCCCCCTGGGTGCCCCCCCCTCCTCCATGGGAGACGTGGCTGCTGTTGAGGTCTTCCTCTGAACCCCCACTCCCCCTCCATCCTTCTCCTCCCGCCGGCCCGGTGGAAGTCTCCGGTCGGGGAGGGGGGGCTCGGGGTCCAGCTCGTCATTGGACAGGGTGGGGGTCTTGGTCTCATCCTCGTGGTTGGACTCGAGGACTTCCTCCCTGGACCCGGTGACGTCCCCCCGCCCTCTTAGGTTGCTCTTCTTCTTCCGGATGGAGAAGACCGACGCCTTGGACTCTGATTTGTTTTTCTTCTTCGTTGGTGCAGCGCTGTGTCTCTTTCCTCCTTTTCTCGCCCCCTCCCCCCCTCCCTCCCTCCCCCCTTCATCCAGAGATGGGTAGCTGCCATTCCCCGCTGCTGCGGCCGCCCGCCGCTGCTTGGCCTCCTGGTTGCCCATGACGATGGTAGAGGTGTGCTCAGGTCATGTCTGGCGCTGCTGCCCGATGGTCCAGATGCAGAGAATCCGTCTGATCTGAGGAGGGGGAGCTGCTGCTGCTGGTTCAGCTCCTTCTTCCTCGTTGGTGTCTGGTGACGGAGGCTGGCGTGGCCGTGATGCTGGAGAGAGGGAGAGAGAGAGCGAGGGAGATGCTGCTCACTTCCCTCTCTCGCCTCCTCCCCCTCCTCCCCCTCCTCCTCCTCTCCATCTGCTGAATGTGACGCAGGCACTGCAGGCTGAGAGAGGGAGGGGGGAGGAGGGGGAAGGAGCAGAGCGTGCTGGGAGAAAGGATGAAGGCTCCACAAAGTGATGGAGATGCTGCTCCTGTTCAGACTACATTACCCAGAGTGCAAATCGACCAGAAAGAAGGATCTGTCTGAGGATCTGAGTCTGATGGAAGAAGACGTCTTAAAATGAAGTGAATGAAACTGAAGGAGCACGAGTCCGGTGGCTTAGTGAAAGGATGGTGCACGTGTGGATAAAAGAACCATTTTTTGCATGATGATTCCTTAGAGTCAGTTATTGAACTTTAGGATAGGAGTCCCTGACAAATATCTATTTTAAGTAGGGTGGCATCAGGTAAATTGGGCCATCAGGTAAAATGGGCCATTTAAGCTTTAGATGTCCCAGCCCCTCTGATTTTAAGAGACAATAACAGCAAATGGTTTAAAATGGTTGACACAACTGTACTTGACAACAAACAACAGATTTGTTTGGTCTGTAGTTGATATTGTGGGAGGATCTAAGATTCAAATCCACACTGCACCAGAAAACTGCATGATGAGTTGACTGGCATAGGGATTTCTGATAAAAATGAGAAGGATGATAACTCAATTTAAAAAGCGTGTATATAAAAACATTTTGATGCATAATATCTGTCTTGATGACACCTATCAGAAATAATGCTTAAAGTGTGGTATTTGGACATATTTTTTGGAATATTGATGCTTTTGTTAGTGGCCCATTTTAGCTTAACCTATTCAGATAAGTTGGGCCCCCGGTTTCAGCTAAAATGGGCCACCCTTTTTATCAGTAACAAACGCACACATGCACATGTTTGGAGGGAATGGGGCCTATATGTGGTCTATATGCGAAAAGGATGCATCTGCCTAAAAATAATGATAGATCTTTTTAGTAACAATCCACTGACTTTATCTGCAGTGAGTATGTCAAGCAAGAAGCAGGTGGGAGGAAAAGAGTTTTTATTGTTTTATTGTTTTATCAATGTGTTTCATGCCGAAGTTCACATTGCCATGTGGGTTAAATACATTTGGGATGAGCATGTCATTTGGTGTTCATTTATTCATTCATTTATTCATACTGTACTCATACTATACTATACTCATATATATACTACTCATACTATACTCATTACTATGTAACTAATTGTCCTGATAATATGAAATTGTTCTAACAAAGTATGTTGCCATATTGACAGTTGTTTTACAATAAAAATTAATGACTATCCCTTTGCAGCTGGACTGGCCCAACTTACCTGATAAGTGTCCCATTTTACCTGATCGGCTGGCCCATTTTACCTGAACTCTGCTTGTGTAAAAAAGTTGGCACAGCTGACGTATCAAGACCTGTAGGGCCTAAAAAATATATATTTACTGCATAATTCCAACACAAAATGTAGAGAAAACAACCATTATTAGCCATAAAACCACATTTTAATAGAATACGTTGTTTTTTTGTAAGTGCCTGAAGCTATTTACCAAAAAGTGGCCCAATTTAGCTGATATCACCCTATCAAATTTCAAGACTATTAATATCAATGAAATATGTTAAAATCCACCTGGTGTTTTTCAGACTATATGCATCATTAAATGATCAAATTACTTCTAAATGTGATTAAGTTGACTTACTTTGACATTATTAAAGTCACAGAACATTACATTTTATCAATAACATCTTTATTGCTATGATGAATAAAAATGAATGTGTATCACTGTGTGAAAACATGTTATAGAGCTGTGCATTCTGTTATAGAGCTGTGCATTCTGTTATAGAGTTGTGAATTCTGTTATAGAGTTGTGAATTCTGTTATAGAGCTGTGCATGTGCAACCAAGTCTCACAGCAAAATGTGTAATACCTACGTTTGTCCACAGTACAAAACGTAGCAGTCTCACAATAAAGGCCTGAAAATTGTAAAATGTTTACGTTGTTTTCCCCTATTATTTTCTATTGACCTGCCGACAGGTCACGTGACTGCTTGCTGCGTGCCTCTAGAAAGGAAAACATGGCGTCCTTTACTGTCATTCTCGGTGGAAAATGCATTATTTCAGGACAGTTTGGACTTATAAAAGCATTTTGGTGACATTTCTAGCGAAAAATATACATTTATATTTCACAATATTTGTTCAGTTCTTATGTTTGACCTTTGGTTTGTTTGTTTTTACGATGAATCTTTCACGTCTCGGAATGGAATTGTTACATTGTTACGTTTTCTACCGTTGCTATGATGGTTGCTAAGGACGCTTCCACGGACGAAACCAAATGACGTATATGTTAATGTATGTATTCGTCACATTGTGTCGTTATCCGAGCTCTTACCATATTCCTGTAATTATTGAAGATGTCTATTCAATAGAGAAACAGCTTGAAACGGATTTTAGTGCCACGGGGATACACAGAGCCGGCCCAAGGCATAAGCGAACTAAGCACCTGCTTAGGGCCCCGTGACCACTAGGGGGCCCCCAAGAGCAATTAACTTAAAAAAAGCAGACAGTGAGAGGTCACTGAGAGTGGGAGTCACTTTCTGTGATTCTATGATTCAAACTGTGTCTTGATAGCTCATGCGCACATTTTAAGTGAACACAGAGACTTAAGAAATAACGGGTCGACCTTTTGATGAATCAAAACGCGACGTTCTTCATCAGTCCAGCTCTAAGCCTCTTTCACTTACTCACTGTTTTCTAAATGATTACTTCATCCTGAGGTTTCCCGGGTCACATATTCTTCATGATATAAGAGCAATCATGGAAGAATCAAGCTTCAAATACAATCTACTAGTGCAGTGGTTCTCAACCTGTGGGTGGAGGCCCATAAGTAGGTCTCAGAGCTGTTTTTAGTGGACAGTGTGTAAATGTGGTAAAAATGTCTTCAGTGTGTGGAGGCCTAAGTGCACAAATATCCAACAGTGTTTAACAACTAGAATAAAATAAAAAATTACACCACTGGTCGTTTCCCCACCTTCTAGTAAGTTATCCACCAGAAATCCCCACTGTAAACCCAAATAAAAGTTTTCCAAATTTATAGTTATGTTTTCTGACTGTACAGAACAAGCCAAGTCAAGTTTTATAAATACTTTATTTGACCATTTTAATTCCCAGCCACCCTCGGTTAATAAGGTCTTTATCACTTGACTTGTTAAACAAGCTTGCTGACAACATTTCAACATTTCACATTAACGCAGCATGGTATTTGAACTAAAAAGCAGGGAGTGAATTGTTAAAATAAAACAAAAAATTCCACTGTAAATAGCACAGCTGTTCATCTTGGTTTGCAATGAATCTGTGTACTGCCTGGCTGTGACAGTCAGAGGGTCTGACATCCTCACCCTCTCATTTATGACACAAATATTACTCTGTTTTAGATTTATCGAGATGTATAAATTAATTTATGTAGGGTATTATTACTTTGAGTTTGAAATTTTGAAAGATGTACTGATTTGAAAATAATGACTTGAACAAATCCAGTTTATAATCACATTCTGAAGGTGAATTTTCACTCCTTGTTGTCCTCCAATTAAAATCACAACATATGTTTTCAAGATTTATACTGGATGGTTCATAATGGTGTGGATTTGTAGCCTACACATTGATGCCAATGTGTTTCATTTACTAGGAAAATTAAATCTTGGCTGATTGTATATTCAATTGCATTTCATAATTTAACCCTTTCAAGCATGAAAGTACAAATAATAGCAAGAAAAATCTTTTTTTTTTTTTTATCTGAAATGTTCATTTCACTTTCTACTGACATTCAACAAAATTAAAAAATCTCAAAATTTACCATATTTATTTTTGTATCTCATTTGATAGAATTAGCTGTTGGCAACTGATTAGCCACAAAACAAATGTTTTTACCATTTTTCTGAAATACTCTGATGTTTTTTGGGGGTATTTGTTGTTCATATTGATTTAGTAAAGACATCACAAAAATATATATATCAAATATGATATAAAAGGCTTTGATGGGTTAATCGTGTAAAGGTTGTGTATTAAGATTTATGATATATTCAGATTATTTTGTGTAAAGTTTGATTAAAAAAACATCTTCAAGAATAGTTGAGTTTTAGATATTGTTTTGAGATTTTAATTCTTGTAAAGCTGCTGTAGTGGTGATCAGACTGGTGTGTTTGGAGAGCAAAACACTGGTTTGAAATTACTGGTTGTGCATGAACACAAACCTGTATACAGGTAGGAAATAGACTTATGAGGAACAATGACAGAATTACAGGTATGGCTTAAATGAAGGCAATTTGAGGATCAGACAACACAGCAAAAATATAGCATTTGTTTTAATTTTATTTTTTTGCCTTTACCTAAGTTGATTGCACTTGTACCATTTTGTTACTTCTGAGTGTTGCATACTCTGATTAAACCCACACAAAATGAGGCATTTTGTGTTGAGTGTCGCCCTGCTGAAAATTTGAATTGGCTTCACCAAATCTCACTCCAAGATTTTTTGAAAAGTTGGCAGCCCTGATTCATATATTGTCAAATGTACGTTCATGTACAAAAAAGACGTTACAATGTTAACAGAGTGTAGTTTCCTCTCTGCTCTAAATGTCAGAGCTCTGCTCTGCTCTGACATTTAGACCAGAGACTTTTGCATCTAGCTGTGCAGTGCACTGTGCATCCAAGGGCCTAGGTGCAGGTTACACATTATGTCGCAAAAAAGGACATACAAACGATCTGACATCTAGTTTTACAAGTGTATTCATAATGACAGAGTAGAACATGAAATGAGTTATAGTAGGTATGTGAATGATCAATATTGGCAGTAATAGAGGGCCCCAAAATCAAATTTTGCTTAGGGCCCCATGGAGGCTTGGGCCGGCCCTGGGGATACAAGTAAATGCTTCCTTGGAATTCGGCACCCCCGTTCTTTTTTTTTGTGAGACAATCTGGACGTTATTGCTCGCTCCCCAAAAAAGCACCAGCTTATTTGTAATTAACGTTATGCCTTTTAATAAATTAGATAATAAAAAAGTAACGTAATTTCCTGCTGGATGTGTGTATGTAGCCTATAAAATACTTTTTTTTTTCAATGTAATAAAGTACGATCATCATGGTCCCGGTGTTCATTGTTTGTTTTGTTCACTGCCATAGTGCAATAAAGTTTTTTTTTTCTAACCATCCAATACCGTAATGATATTGAATGAATATGACATCTCTTTACTAAGGAGTGAGTAGATTACTGATGCTGATATATGATACAAGTCAAGCAGAGGACTGAAATGTTATTTTTTTATTTTTATTTTATTTTTTAAGACGACTTACTTCCGGTTCAAAAACTCAAACCGAGTTGCTCTGGAACTGGTTGCGTATTTTATTAATTTACATTTTTCATTATTATTATTAATTATAATAATTATTATTATTGTTATTATTATTATTTATTTCCTTTACGTTTTAATGTCATTCTATACCTTGGGTCTTAGATCCCTATAATGATGAGTTTTAAAGTTTTTTTTTTAATTTTTAAGAAGGTTCTATTATTTTCTTAATGTTACGTAACAAGATAAACCTGACAAAAATTTTTATGTGAATGTAGTTTAATCATAAATTCTATTTATAGAAACAACCAGTGATAAGTATATAAAGGAATGACATGGTTAATACTAATGGGCGCATTATATTGACGTCAAATTCAGCTCGTAAGCAATCTCACCCACTCGTTTGTGGTGACACATACTGTTAAATATGGATTTTTATTAAAAATAAAATTAAAAAAATCTCTTACAGGCAACCTGTTAATTAAATCATTCGATCTACCACTTTGTGTAACACACCAAATTTAAATCTGTGTTAGTCAAGGATATTATTCCAGGGATCTAAACTATTCAACAAATTGTCTTCTTAATTTGTCTTCACATATCATACTGGTAGTTTTATGTAATTTCTTGTCAGGGTTTTTCTCTCAGATGTGTGTCCTTACTGCTTTAACAAACCTTTCCTCCTTCTGTGGTAAATCATTCATTCAATCAATAAATAAATCTGTCTGTATGAATGTATGTAATGCATTACAACATCTACATAATACCTTTTCAAATATTTTTTATTGTATTTCTGCAGAATATGAATTATTGACATAGCAACAAAACCAACAATAACAAAAACAATAACGATATTAATAACAGGCAGCATGGTGGCGCAGCAGTTAGTGCATGTGCCTTACAGCAAGAAGGTCCCGATTCGGGCAGGCCATTTCTGTGTGAAGTTTGCATGTTCTTCCCGTGCATGCATGGGTTCTCTGCGGGCACTTCAGCTCCCTCCCACAGACCAAAAATTAGGTTAATTGGTGACTAAATTGCCCTTAGGTATGAGTGTGAGTGTGAATGGTTGTCTGTCTCTCTATGTTGCCCTGTGATCAGTTGGAGACCGGTTCAGAATGTACCCCGTCTCTCGCCCAATGAGCAGAATAGCATATCAACAAAATGTCAAAAAAGGAAAAGAACAACAGTCAAAACATTTATGGTAAACAATTTGAAGAATTGGGTTGATTTGGTTAGTTTGAAAACATTTGAGACTAAAACTTATGAGTACTGCACATATGATTAACTTAAAAAATAATACTGTCTTTTTAAATCATACAAAGGGCAGCAACTAACCTGTGCTAACAAGTGATTGTTGTTAATGTGTATGTGTGTGTGGTTGTGTGTGTGCCTGCATTAGCATGGGTTTGTTTATTGGTGTGCATGAGTAAAGGCGTATGTCTGTATGTGTTTTAACTCTTGGTGTTCTCCTTAGCCACCCACTGTAGAGGCCACGTCTTCCCACTGCAATAAACAAAAAAAAAAAAGATTCAATGACAATGTGATGATAGAAGCCATTGGGCTACAGTGGGCACCAGTTTGTACCCTATACTCATGTTTCCTGTAAATTACCTTTGGTAAAAGTTTGACTGAGGTGTTTGTATGCACTCTCTGTGTATACTAGCAATTTAAAATAAGTTAATATAAATAAACAACACAAAAGTATTTAAATAAATACCTTAAAACTGCCATTTCATGAATACTTAGTCTTTGACAATTTATTTGTAAAATAAAAAGAAACTATACATACCTATTAGAGCAGGGTTCCCACTCCACCAACTCCGTTTGGTTCCCCTAAAAAATATTTTAAAAAAATGTCACTGTCAGAGGACTTTAGAAATGTGATGCAATGAAATCCACAAAATACATCCATTAAAGGTCTATATTTACATTAAAATTCTACTTCAAATAATGACAAATGACAACCTTTTGCATTTTGGTCTTTACTACTTGCTTCACTGGGTAATACTGGTCCTTTCCCTCGACCAAATGGCTGCATTCAGAAAGAGCAAAAAGCTCACACTTACATTTTTTTTTTTAAATTTTTACATAACGGCAAGGGATTCACAGAAATGAAATTATTATTCAGGACAACAGTTTTTGCTTAACACTGCAAAACAAAGAGAGTTTAATGCACATTTTATTGTGAGCAAGTCATTTTAAAGTTTTCCTTTTTAGCCTTCCAAAAAATACAATAAACTGCAGTTGACTAAAAGTGCAGAACTACTGGTGCCAACAAAGAACAGAAGAATAGAAAGGCACACTTTACACAAATAAAAAAAAATCTTTGCACTGGCTGCCTGTGATTTCTCTTATTGATTTTACAATTATTAAATTAGTTTTTGAAGCACTACACAGCCTTGCACCGGATGTCCTCTCAGAGATGCATTTAGTTTACAAACCAGGATAGCAGCCCCTTTAGCTTCTCTCTTTTAACTTAATAGATCAGATCAAAATTGATGGTGGTACTTCATTTCACTGTGATGCTCTGCAACAGTGTACAAGTGTGCATACTTTTTGACAAAAACTTAAAATCAATTAATCAGTCAAGATTTTGATGTTGTGTTTTTCAATTCAATTTTATGTGTGACAATAACTGTATGTCATTTAATTACTCATTTCATCACTATCTTAGGTTATCTTTGTTTCTGCCTTTGTATTTTTTTTGCTTGAAATTATATTTATTTCAAGTCTTATTGTTGGTAAAACATTTATTTTTAACTATTTGGGTTTGTTTAGTCTTTTTTCTAAGTCCATCTTTGTTTTCCACTGTGTTGTTGTTTTATGTTTTCATTTTTATATTACTGTAATGCATATTGAAGTGCATTCAATCTATGAAAGGAGTATAAATTGATGGATGTATTGATGTCATATTGAAAATGTAGAAGAACAATTAAATATGGATACTGTCCTATTTGAAATGAGGGAAAGTAAAGAAAGTATAACCAAATAACCTTCATGTGAATCTTCCTTGTTGTTCTTCTTCTTTGCTTTCTTCTTTGGTGGTACATCTGTAGAAGATAAAGAAAATGTCTTTAAAGATACGTCATTTTAATATTACTACTGACTTGTTGAAGTCTGATCTCATTCCAAGCTGACTGACGCTGATGTCATTTGACATGATGACATGATATTCCCATACATGTGAGAAGATTTTTTCATCACAACCTAAATGGCAACAGAATCTTTTACGGCAATATTATAATGTCATAAGTTGACAGTACTACAGAAAATAAAATAAGCAAAAACAACTACAATACTAATTGGATACAGACACTATTTATAGTACTTATTTATATAGTATTACTATTTCACTACAACATACCCTGGTTCTTTTTCGCTACTGTGTACACAACACTGGTGGAGGGCTGAATTTCAGGAGGCGTGGCAGGGGCGTGGATGTCAGGATAGTGGGAAGGTTTGATAGCAGGAGGGCAGTATGTCTGTGGTGGCTGGATGACAGGGGTGGTCGAGTGGAGGATGGCAGCAGTGGGCTGGACAGAGGTGGTCGTGGGGTAGATGGCAGCAGTGGGCTGGACAGAGGTGGTCGAGGGGTGGATGACAGCAGTGGGCTGGACAGAGGTGGTCGAGGGGTGGATGGCAGCAAGGGGCTGGACAGAGGTGGTCGAGGGGTGGATGGCAGCAGGGGGCTGGACAGAGGTGGTCGAGGGGTGGATGGCAGCAAGGGGCTGGACAGAGGTGGTCGAGGGGTGGATGGCAGCAGGGGGCTGAACAGAGGTGGTCGAGGGGTGGATGGCAGCAGGGGGCTGTACAGAGGTGGTCGAGGGGTGGATGGCAGCAGGGGGCTGGACAGAGGTGGTCAAGGGGTGTGTGGCAACAGTGGGCTGGACAGAGGTGGAGGACTGCTGGTTCATCAATGAAACAAAAAGACAAAATGATCGGAGTAAAGTTGTTTTGTTCTGTGTGTTACCATGGTTATTTGAGATACTTAAATGAACAGACTTAATGTTAACAGATGACAATTTTTCTCATTAATATTTATTTTATATTCATGTATATATTCATTGAGTTAAACTGTCAAATTATGAACACACTGTGAAATCAACTACCTTTCATGAATTGTTGAGTATTAAGAATAGGCTGAGCTATACATTGAAATTATAAAAGACTGCAGATAGACAGGCTTACCAGTGACCAGCACCTCAAATAAGGCCTTCACTCGGTCAAGGCACTTTGCAGCATGATCTGTTAGCTGCCACTTGGGGTGCACAACCTGTGTATGCCAAGTGGCAGGCTTTTTGCCTGGTTTGGCAATGATCACCACAGCTCTGTGTCCCAGCGCATGCAATTTTTCCAACTAAAAAAAAAAAAGTGTCACATAGTCACCCATAACTTGTAAAATTCAATTAAAGATGTTTACCACATACCAACACAGATGCCTCTTCCATAACATGTGAGGTGGTCTTGTTTCTTTGTTTTTTTTTCAACCAGCTCTCTTTTTTGGCCTCAAATCTTTGAAGCTTTTTTGCCAGCCTTTGCTTTCTTGGCTGCACTGTCTGGCAGGACTTGCAGGTCTTGGTGGCCATAGCCATCACTGCTTTGCAGTTGATGCAGAGGGTTGTTGTAGAGCCTCGAGGCATCATGAACTTGGAATTAAAAAAACAACTCCAGTGACAAGGGAAAAAAACACCACCATAAGTGATCAGCTTGTGTCATTTCTGGTCTCAAGAGGAGCCAGGCTAAGGCTCAAAGGACTGGCCTAGAGATCTTGGCAATTTGCCTCAGTTTACAGCAAAAAGAAAGACATATTAAGTCCAATAAAATTGTTGCTTAATCTAACTTGGCTGTTTACACTACATACTGCAGGAACTAAGTAAATTGAATATTTGTAACATATATATAATAAATATCTGAGTGCAGGACTGAGCACTTGTGTGAGAAAACAGATACTAGCACAATTCATACATAATCTACTTGGCTTGGTAATTTTATATTTCATTTCAATTGGCCTTCTTATGAATTGATGCTTTGTAGAATATACATGCTGTTGATTTAAAGATTTACATCTCAGTGACAAGAAATGCAAATTGGCTTTTTAATAACTAGTGTTCAGTTAGATTTTATTGTTCACTGCCCCTGTATATAATATGAAAAAAAGTAATATAAAATATGGTTTGCTCTCCTATGTGAAGACCCCCAAGTTCGTTTCACTTTTACTATATTGATGTGATAATTATTTATAATGATTGATTTCAGAATTAGTCAGAAATCTAGATGATCAACATATTCAGTTAAACTGGCTGTCTTTTCTCCGTTTTACAGAGTAGTACGTTTCAGAGGCGACTTTTTAAAATGAAATCATGTTATTTAATGTTATTATTAATTTGAGCATTTTAAATACCCTAGGATATCCAGGAAATTTCTCAGGTTCAGTCTCCAACCCACTGCTAACTAGAATGTCAGCAGAAAATGGTGTCCAGAATAAACATGAAGTTTTAGCTTAAATTACTTTTCCTAAAGCTCTGGGCCTATAAACTCAAATGAGGGCCCAGGACAACTACCTTTACACAAATGTCAAGGCTTGAAACAGATTGATGACAAGGCTGTGCTACACCTCTACCAAGCTTACAATCCTCCCATACTTGTTTCCAGAGACATGGCAGCAGTGACAATGCACTTCCATCGTAAAGGACCTCTTTCACAATACATGTAATTTTGCCCACAGCCCAATTTTTTGTTTATTGTGTGGTATTTGTAGTACACCCAGAGACTCCCAAGAATATACCTTTAGAAAATCCAAAAGTCATCCAGGGCCTGTACTATGACCTATTTTATGATCATTGCCATAGGTGTGAGCCAGGGTGCACACTTTACCCCAAAACTTACTCAAACACAAACAATAAATCATCAAATTGGGTCAAATCACCTTCACTGAAGTCTGGTGCATCTTTTGAAATCAAATGTAAAGCTAAGTATTACAATTGAAAGAAGTTATTGAATTTTAACTGGAAAAATAATAGTTTTTTTTAATGATTTTTTTCAACAAATTCAATTCTTTAGAGATGTGTCTGACCAACTTACAGTTGCTGTACAACTAAAATACTTACGAATTATTTGGCCACATATATATTCTCAAAGTGGGAAAAAAAATCATCAAATTCTGAGACCGGTAAAGTTGTTCAATTAACAGGTTGGGTTACTGTGGAAGAATCAGGATACTGTTCCATGTCTTGTATTGTATCAAGGGTAATGTTTTATTTCATGCAATTTGCAGCAAATGGATGTTAACTTCAATTTAGCATTGTGCATTCAATTGAATTATATATTTTTTCATATATTCTATATATGAAGTATATATATTATATATATTCTACATGAAGTATCCAAACATGAGACATCACCCAAACTGAAGTTTGAAACCTTGTCAGATTCTGACTGCCATGCATGGACTGGCTGGACATTGGTGCAATTTCAGAACATGTATGACATGTGTGAATCTGATCTTGTTTCAGGTTCAAGTGATAGTTCCAGAGCAATAGATTTGCTTCTTTACTTTTGGGCAAAACTGAAAACAAACCTTTCATGGAATCAAATGACCATGCTTACTAATCTTTCCCAAGCTACATTGTCAAGATATTTTCATACAATTGCAGATATTTTGAACACAATAGTTGTTCCCAAACACCTTGGCACAAATCATATTTCCCGCCACGATGCCATAACTCACAACACTGTCTTTACTAAAGCTTTTTATGGTGACCAGGTCACTCTTATCTTAGATGGTACATATATCTACCTCAACAAATGCAGTGATCATCAGTTTCAAAGGGCATCTTACGGAGGACAGAAAAAACGAAATTACCTAAAATTCATGTCAGTTGTACTGCCTGATGGATATGTTTTAAACACTATTGGCCCCTACCATGGTAACGTAAATGATGCAACAATAACTCGGCTCATCATGGAAAAAATTGAAATATTGAAATCTTGGTTAGAAGCAAATGACAATTTGATTGTAGATCGCGGTTTCAGGGATGCCTTAGATCTTCTTGCTAAGTTGGGGTATGATGCTAGAATGCCGTCATTTTTTCCAACTGGTAAATCCTAATTGGATTCCTCAACAGCCAATAGTGATCGTTGCTGTACCAAAACAAGATGGATAGTGGAGTCCTACCACGGGCGTTTAAAGAAGTGGATGTTGTTTAAGGAACAAATTATCTCAAATGATTTCGTTGAGGTCATTGGCAAATTAGTGTGCATAGTAACTGCATGTCTCAATGCCTTCAGAGGACCAATATATGTTTCAGATCCAGATCGAGAGGAACAAGATACTAAGATGGCTCAGCGTATGCTTTCACTTTTAAAAAAAGACAATGTTTTGGCAAAACGAGTTGCAGAAGACCCAAATATGTCACGTGAGCTCAGAGTGAATGGCAGAAGCTTGAAGCATCTGATATCTCGTTCCCTCATGTGGATCTGGAATACCTTGAGACCATAACATGCGGTACATACCAAATCAAACAGTCCCCTGGCTACATTGCTGAACATCAAAAAAATGATGGTGACTATGAGATTTGGGTTTACCAGCATGATGCTGATCTCATTAGAGGACAGATTCATTCTCGTCACAGATCTCAAATAAAATACAATGTTTGGATTCAATTTGACAAGAATGCATCAGATGATCCTGTGAAGGCATATTATTGTCTCTGTCCTGCTGGAAAGAGAACCTCTGGCATGTGTGCACATGTTGCAAATGTAATCTATTATTTGGGATATTATAAACATTTTCAAAATCAGAAACCCCTCCAACCATACACAAGCAAATTCAAAGACTCCATTCTATGAAATAACCAGCCAATCATACATCTTGTGAATTTCTCAGATCCCCTTTCCCTCACTATAGTTCCAGTCTACAAATTAAAATTGTCCAAGCCGTTGCTATGCAAAAAGACACAAAGGCCATAAAACAGATTACATGTATATATAAGTACTAGAAACAGAAATTGACAGAAGTAATGTTTATGTATTGCTGTCATTGTAGATATATACAATCTGATTACCACAATGCAAAACTGCATCGGTTTTTACTTGTATCAATGGCTCATTATTATCTCATTACAAAGGCATAATGTACAGGCCCTTTGTGGCTGTTCAATATTAAAATGAATAACATTTCATGTGAAATGTTTGTTTTGAATCTAGCATTCAAATTCTAAAAGAAATCATACTTAAAGGATGAATTCTGAACAATTCTTTAAAGGTTCCCTGATAACCAAGATATGGAACAGTATCCTGATTCTTCCACAGTAACCCAACCTGTTAATTGAACAACTTTACCGGTCTCAGAATTTGATGATTTTTTCCCAGAATATATATGTGGCCAAATAATTTGTAAGTATTTTAGTTGTACAGCAACTGTAAGTTGGTCAGACACATCTCTAAAGAATTGAATTTGTTGAAAAAATCATAAAAAAACTATTTTTTTCCAGTTAAAATTCAATAACTTCTTTCAATTTTAATACTTAGCTTTACATTTGATTTCAAAAGATGCACCAGACTTCAGTGAAGGTGATTTGACCCAATTTGATGATTTATTGTTTGTGTTTGAGTAAGTTTTGGGGTAAAGTGTGCACCCTGGCTCGCACCTATGGCAATGATCATAAAATAGGTCATAGTACAGGCCCTGGATGACTTTTGGATTTTCTAAAGGTATATTCTTGGGAGTCTCTGGGTGTACTACAAATACCACACAATAAACAAAAAATTGGGCTGTGGGCAAAATTACATGTATTGTGAAAGAGGTCCTTTACGATGGAAGTGCATTGTCACTGCTGCCATGTCTCTGGAAACAAGTATGGGAGGATTGTAAGCTTGGTAGAGGTGTAGCACAGCCTTGTCATCAATCTGTTTCAAGCCTTGACATTTGTGTAAAGGTAGTTGTCCTGGGCCCTCATTTGAGTTTATAGGCCCAGAGCTTTAGGAAAAGTAACTTAAGCTAAAACTTCATGTTTATTCTGGACACCATTTTCAAAAATCAGTGTGAATTTCAGCCTCCCATAGCTTCCGTAGAACTTGTGCATTGCTAAGCTTTTACACTTGCATGGTAGCCCAGGAAATGCCTGTAGGTACCTGCCACATATGGGCTCTGATTTGGACCAAGTACATGATACACGTTTCACTGAATTAAGGAAGCTATGACAGGATCAGCCCCCAGCTTCTTCCTGTTGGGTGACACCATGTTGGCTACTTCAATCTTTTAAATTTGCATTATATAGAATATACACATGTGCATTGTTTTACTTTAATATCCTTTATACCCTTGTACTGAACAAAGAGGCTGGAAATTTCACTGGATTAAATAGTAAGCTCATACACTCCTCCAACCCTTGCTCATATCAAACCTACGTTGCACACCTTTACTTATTCAGAGAAGTTTGCCTTTTATGATTTATGCTTGCTTGAGATTATTCAGTGAAGTGTCTTCAACACAGGTGCAAGCACTATTAAGTGTTTTGGGTTAAGTTATGTGAAAAGCCCTTTGTAACCACCCATGCATCAATGTTTTGAAATTATGACTCAATTTATATCAACTGCATCAATCTTATTGGCCAAATAGTCAATTTAGCAATTTAAAATAGTGCAGAAAAAAATCCACAGAATATCAAAGTTCAAGGAATTTCTTTTTCGTATTGCACAATAAAAGTAGTGTCAATATATTTTTAAAACAGGCAGCAGTATTTTAGTCTTGGTCATCCCTGCAAAGTGTGTGTTAACGCTCCTTCCACTGGCTGAACCATTGTAGGAAATGGTCCGCTGGGGCTCTGGTAAAGAGCAGCTAGAGAGCACTGGAATGTCTGTATATGCATGCATCTTTGGGTGCTGGGGTGACTGCCTCAGGGGTAGGTCAAGGTTCTTCATCTGTGGAGGAGCTACTGTCCAAGTTTTCCTCATCAGTGGAGGAGTCATCCAGAGATAATGCCTGCAATCCCAAAACATGTTGGTATGTTGTGTGAGCAGCACCCTGCTGAGCTTGAACTGCAGACATTCTCCTCCTCAGCAGACAGAGTAGCCCCTCGCACCCTCTCTCCGTCAATGCCTCAGTGCTGCCTGACAATTACATCAAAAAGGAAAAGCAAATCAATGCTATGAGCTCTGGAGATCCATGCAAACTGTGAAAGAATATTTAACTTACAATGCAGGGTGATCCCCTCAGAAAGCTGTGAGGAAAGCTCTTCCATCATTCCCATCACACTCCTCAAGTACTCCCTGTGCTGCTTGACTTCACGAACCACACTAACCTCCTCTTCTTTCAGTCTGGTCAGCAGCATTACCTTGTCATAAACCCCTTTTTTCTTCACCATATCACCATGACCTGCAACTCACATTAAGTTTTGTTTTAGATTAGGTTGAATTTTGTTAATCCCTTTGGGACACTCTCTCAGGGAAATTTTATCAGTTATCTTCCATTTCTCTAAGAAAGCTGTGTAAAATTTCCATCCATGTCTTTTAACATGTAGTTTTATCTTTGGGGCTTTCAATGCACTGCCAATCTCAGCTCCCATGATGCTATCCTACTTCTTCAGAGGGACAATTACTACAGTAGGACAGTGAAGCTTGTATCTGCAACCCCACCCAACAAAAAGTTCACTCACTAATAGAAAAAAAACAAAACAAAAAAAAACAAAGTACTTTGTCTCCCTGGCTTCTAATCCAGTAAGGGCAATAACCCAAATATATGAAACAGACAAAACTTGCCTGATTGCATTATCCAAATCCTTTTGCTGGAATTTAAGTGAGCAAACAGTTGTGTTTTTATATACTTACATTCCCAAGGCCAGGAATAATATTCCCCAGCCAAGAGCTCATTGGGAGAAGGGAGTTTGTCAGCATCCCCCACAAGAGCATTATATTTTGTGATGGCATCTTCTAAGGCTCTCTTCTCTGCAGCAATCTTTTTTTCTTAGTTGATGTCTCTGCTTGTTCCCATCTAGAATGGGAATCAAAAACATTTGTGTATGCCAACTCAGTTACAGATAAATACCCACTTAATTGAGTCTGGGAAACCCAAAACTGTATTTTGCTGTATGTTTTTCAAGTCCTTAGTGCCTTTTTTCATGTAAGAAAAAAAAGTTTAGGTCTTAGTTGTGGTATTTTTGTCTTACCAGACTGACGATATAGCTGATATTTTCTCTGCTTGATGCTTAGGTACAGTCCTTCAATGGTTTTCTCCAGGTCATTTTGACATTTTGATGAAAGTATAAATCAACTCACACCAACATAAGTTTACAATTCCAGTCTTTTTCAAGGAACTTTTACAAAAATTGAGGGAAAAACCTACATGAAATGAAAGTTTCACAGTACCTGCAGCCCACTGTTTAACATCAGATACCCATTGCTGGACTGTGTCTTCCAGGATCCACAACTCTGTAGTCAGTTTCTTTAGCTCCTCAGTTGCCTCTGAAATCCTTTGCACAGTCTGTCAAAATCAATGTTTGAGTAACAAATCACTGAGCCAAAACAAGAAAAAAAAAGGGCTGTTAATAAAAAACAAAGGTCTGGTCTTTACCTTGATGTATCGTTTGGCCAATGTCCAGTCAAGGTTTTCTGCCTTCCGCTTGTTCCAGCCACTGGCCTGGATGGTAAGGATATCTGTACGGACTTGATACACAATGCATATTAGGAAAGGATACAAAAAAATAGATAATAAAAAAAAATATATTTAGATGCACTGAAAACATTTACCAGCTTTTGACATGTACTTGGAACATATGGCTGCTCGAGAGAGGAAGCCGTTAACCTGTTCAACCTCCTCCCCCATTGTTGTTCCTGCTCCCTCTTGATTTGGTCCTCCCCACTGCAACAACAACAAAAACAGGGGGTTGGAAGAAGACCAGTAATAATGAGCAATAAAGGCCATTGGCAATAATTACCTCACACATCCAGGAATGCGCTTTAGCATGCATGGTGGAGAGGAAGGGACGCATGTTCAACAGGTCCTGAAACTCAGGACAGTGGCCCACAACCCTCTGCAAATATGGCCAGTATTTGCATACCACATCAGAGCAAAAGAACTGCACATTCTGTGAAGCAAGCTGTTTCTGGAGATATAAGGGGTATGCAAAAATCTCTCCACGGAACATATTCAGTCCCTTTAGCAGAATCCCATGACGGCAGACAGCAACCTCAACACCTTCCTAATCTACTTTGCTTGCAGACTTGTTTGAAGACTCTCGTGCTGCCACCCACTCGCCTGAACCACACCTCCCTTTCCCAGGATTCTATTACAGATAAAAAAAAACAACAAAAAAACAGATGTACAGAACATTGTACATTAAAGATTAATTATTGGTTATATGATATTATATGGGGTAAATAAAATACAATATTCAGGAAGTAGGCTATAATTTATAATATAAAGATTGGAAATAAACTTTACATGTCGAGTCGATCCATGAACGTAGTCAACAAAGGAGGCCACCTCAGCTTGGCCAGAAACACACCTTCAAAAAAATCCATTAGGTCTAAAAGAGCAAGAACAGGAGTTGAATGTAGAGGTTACATCTATGACACTCTAAAGTTTTAAAGGACAAGAAATTTACACACCCCGAGTAGTTATAACTGGTCCATTGGGCGGAGCTTAATATTTGTGGGCGTGGCTTATTTTTATGGTTATTGTGGGCGTTCCTATTGGACACGTGATTGTGACGTCATTTTGGTCGCACACCCCGGATATGACGTGATTTGGGGAGGGGTCGTGTCGGGGCGGTGGGCGTGTTCTCTGTGACGTTAGAGGAAAAGGAATGTTTGAATTTCTTGATCTGAATATAAGTGTTAAATTAAAAATAAAACAAGAGTGAAATAAAAGAAAGGAAAAAAGAAATATCCCATAGTCGACGAAGCAAACACCAGTGGATCTTTAGTAAAACTTTAAAATAAAATACATGAGAAATAGTAAAAAAGAAAGAAAGAAAGAAAGAATTGTTAAAACTGGAAATGTGTTAACCTGTGTTAACTTTAAGAAGAAAGAAAGAATTGTTAAAACTGGAAATGTGTTAACCTGTGTTAACTTTAAGAAGAAAGAAAGAATTGTTAAAACTGGAAATGTGTAAACCTGTGTTAACTTTAAAAATAAAGGCAAAAATAAAAGAAAAATCCAGAGCCGAGAAAGCAAATACATTTGTGTTAGATTTTTTGTCTTAGATAAAAGTGAAAGACCACAAACATCTCCCCAGAGGGTCTCTTCCTGTGTCTTTTGGTGAGTAGTGAGGGGGGAGATGATGTCTGCTCAGTAGTCAAGGTCTGACTGATCAATTGAAATGGTCAAGAGGTCTGCGAAATGGTCAATGGGGTGGGGCCATCTACAGTAACCAATCCAGTGATACTCCATAGGTGTGATGAAAGGGCAGGGTTGTTGTGGCCTGGGTTAATTACGAGGGTGACCCATGCATCAGCCTCATTTGACCTCGAACCGACTGTCTGAAGGACTCATTTTTGTGCCATCATGTCTGCTGCAGGTAAGTTGACTAAGTTTTTACATTACTTAGTTTCTCTGAGGTTTTTGAGTTTCTTTTTACATTGTATTGAAAGTAACTGTAACTCCACTTTCAGTTTTTTAGAACTTGGTGTTTTTTAACAATATAAAACAATTCTACAATGTTCTTAAAGGTTTTATTTATTAGGATTCCCAGACCGTGTGGAAAACCACCAGGATAGTGAAAATACACCACCTCCTAACCATTCAGGTAGGATTTTCTAGGGTTAATTTTAGTTATTTTAGATGTTAGTTTCAACTTTATTCAAACACTTTTTTTCCTCAAACAATCAGGAGCCAGAAGAGTTCCAGGAGAGCGCATTTTGAACCATCAAAGTGTTTTACAGCAGCTGGACCAAAATCTTGAAGGTATAAATTGGTAAAATAAGGGGGTGTTTTAACTGATTGTGGCCTAAAAAGTGTGTATCTTCAGCATTCCTTTCTGTTTTCCATGTGTGTTATTCGTTAAATGTAAGATCAAGTAGAGAAGAAACCTGCAAGATCTTTGAGTCTAAAGGTGATAAGAGCCAGAAGAGCAGAAGCTAAGAAGTGCCAGAGGGCTGAAGAAGAATCTGCTTTGCGGAAAAGGCCCAACAATATTGTTGAAGTCGAACAACACATCAGGTTAGTTTGTAAAAAGTGGATACATAAAACGGTATCCTTTTCCACCATGTTTCTTTGTGTCTTATTTGTAATCTACTTAATCATTTAGATTTTTTATTTCTTGTTTTTAGTGGTGTTGAGGAACTGGTCTCTTCTGTGTCCTCTATTCCAGTGGTTGTTGAAGTTGAACAACACATCAGGTTAGTTTGTAAAAAGTGGATACATAAAACTGTATCCTTTTCCACCATGTTTCTTTGTGTCTTATTTGTAATCTACTTAATCATTTAGATTTTTGTATTTCTTGTTTTTAGTGCGGGCAAGGAGGAACTGGTCTCTGTGTCCCCTAATCCACAGAGCCCTCCAGAGGTACATGATTACCAGTGTGAATTAAATCAGGCCATTGATGGGCTAATTCATGAGAATTCAAAGTGGGGAGTCTACAGTCAAGAGAATACAGCCACGAGGTTTGTTTAAAGTTTTAAATATTCTCACATCTTTTTCATCATTTTAATTTTATTAGAGTTGTGCATTTTATTTGTTACACTTTTATCTTTGTTTTCTACATCAGTTTTTACGTGGTTCTGGAGGCAGGGAGTCAACTACCGCCTGCGCTCATAGAAGAAGAAGAAGAAGAAGAAGAAGAAGAAGACTCTAATTTGGCGGAAACACCGCTCTCTGTCGAGGACACAGAAGACATCACAAAAGATCAGTTTTTATCAGATTTACTTAGTTGTGAAAGGGCCAGCACTCCCGATTTGTCTTTTATATACGACAACCTCACTTTTCCCGACCATCCAGACCATATTATTGCAGACACAATCATTCCTTTACAGTCTGATATACCTGTACAGGAGGAGGAGGAGGAGGAGGAGGAGGGTTCAGCTTCTTCAGCTCCGTCAGATTCTGTAGATGTTGATGTGTTTGATTTAAGTGGTTTTTCTGAGTTGGATATTAGTGGTTTTGGTGGACAGTTTCTAGATCCTGAGGATTTAATAAATCAGGGTCTGCTTACTACATCATCACCAGCTGTTGAAGACACGGTGGAGTTGTTTTCAGCTAATTCAGAAAAGTTGGAAGAATTAAGTGTTTCATTGAATAATCTGCTTTCCAATTTGAATGGTCGTGTTAATGAAGTTGTCAACTGTTTGAAAACTAGTATTGAGAATAGTGTTGATTTGGTACACTCCCTCCATACCTCTTTTAATTTATTTGGTGAAGAAGTTGGAACTTATATCTCTTTGCTGAAGCAGAGGGCTGCGTCTGTTGAGGAAACACAAAATCTGATTTTTACTTTTTTACAGCAGGTATTCAACAGCCCGTAGCCCACTGTATTTTTTTTTAACTTCTTTTTTCCTTTTTGTGGTCCTTAAGATTCAAAGTCTGTCTTTAGGTTATTTGCTTTTTTTTAAAAAACAACAAAAAAAACCATGTCTCAGCCTCCTATCAAGAAGACTAAATATAGTGATGCAAGTGATGTTTTCACTAATATCAGTTTTAGCAACAGTTCCAACAGTGAATCACAAGAAATATCTTCTGACTTAGATCCACTGTCTAACATTCCTGGCATTGATGTCTCTAACATAATAGAATTGGCTTTTCAACAAACTGTGTGTGGAAGTGGCAGTGTAGATGTAAATCAGCATTTCCTCTCGCCCCTATGTCAAGGTGTTGAAGGTGCGTCTGATTCTGGCTTGAATGAGTGTGTGAATGGGGATGAGGAGGGGGTCGTGTCTGGGGGGGCCAACAACAGCAATGCAAATTTAACTACACCTCTGTGTCACCTGCCAGGGGTTGTAAATATTATACAACAGGCTTTTGATCAGGCGATGTGTGAGGATGTCAACAGAGATGGCGCCCAGTTGTCTGATTTCCTTGCATCTTCAGATCTGGGGGTCCCTTTGTGTGGGGAGGTGAGAACTCCCTCACATCCTGCTTTGGACAGCCTTTCTCCTAACCCTGTTTCTGTTGGTGGGAACATTGATAACTCTAATATTATACATCAAGCCTTTACTCTTGCTGGGTGTGATGGTGAGTATGTAGACATGGTGTTCGGAGATAACCGGCTAGACATTGCCACTACTACTTCTTCTTATTCTGCTTCTCCAACTAGTGCATATGTGGTCATTGTCGATGATGATGACAATGATCCTCCATCATTAGGTCAAACCCCAGAGAATCGTGAACGATATCAGATTGGGGCCGGTGTTTGTTCTGATGGTGGAGAATCATTGTCATCACCATCAGAAATACCCTCAACTTCCTATAACGGGATTATTAGTGATCAAAGTCAGATAACTGTTAGAGAAATCCCGCATTTTAACGCAAGAGAGCTGCGCCAACATTTAGATTTACGCAGTATTAATCAAGATGATTTGACACAAATGCCTGCGGTAATCAGAGAAAGTCTGTCATCTATAATTGAGAGAGCCCTGGCTGATTCTCCAACAGGTAGCGTATTAAATGTGGTGTTGAGAGGACATTCCTTAGCAAATGACGTGCAGGCTGTCTTAAATGTGGATGATGACTACAACACAGATTTATTTTTAGACCAAATTTCAAGTGTTATACAGAGTAATGACACATCACTTACAGATGATGATTTAGAATTTATAGTTTCTGTCGCAGAGGGAAGAAGTGGTGGTAGTAATCGTCTGAAGCTGGGTAAAGTCTTCTATGATGAGATTCTGTCCAAAAAAGGTAAACACCTGTTTATCCCCAACAATGGTAGCGAAAATAATCTTTGTTTCTCTCTATGTCTTGCACATTATGTGAATCCCATGATGTCTCCTGAAGAAAAACTGGAGCGTGCAAAAAAACTACACCTCACAGTAGGCTTTGACCACATGCACAAAGTCTCACTCTCAGATGTAAGCAAATTTGAGAGATATTTGGATGTCAAAATAATAGTGTTTCACCACACATCAGAGCGTAAGCGCCTCCAGTGTTTTGAGACACATGACAACCCACACCCTAGAACAATTTGGCTTTATCTCCATGATGACCACTATTTTCTGATTGAAAATGCAAAAGGGTTTTTTGGTGCTTCATATGTGTGCTCTTTTTGCTATAACACATATGAAACGCCGCTAGTACACAATTGTAAAAGGCGGTGTAACGTGTGTTATACACAATGTAGCAACCAGACATCCAGATCAGTTAAATGTCCAGACTGCAAACGCATTTGTAAATCACAACTCTGTTTTGAGCAGCACAGGCGACCTGAAGGGATTCACAATAAAATCCCTTGTCAGGAAATGAAATATTGTGAGGTGTGTGGAAAAACATATCAAGTACACAAAAACAAGAAACACGCCTGTAAACCAATTCGGTGCTCCCACTGTCATGAAGAAATCGTGGATGGTAAAGTATCACACGAATGCTTCATACAGCCAACTCCAAAAAAACAAATTACCTCAAATTATATCTTTTATGACTTTGAGACCCAGTATTATGATGGCAGACACCATGCGAATTTTGTGTGTGTAATGGATACAGAGGGGGAGAAAATTTGTTTCAACACCACTGACTGTGTGTCTGCTTTTTTAAACTGGTGCAGACGAAAAAAACACCATGGCTACACATTCATAGCACACAATGCCGCAGGATTTGACAATTATATTGTGTTGAATCACTTTGTTAAAAACGGTATTGTGCCCAGAGTGACAATGAGGGGTAGCAGGGTTGTCTTGATGTATGATGTAACATACAAACAGCGTTGGATCGATTCATTTAGTTTCCTTCCAATGCGTTTGTCAAAAACACCAACAATGGGGTTTGAAGATCTTGAGAAAGGTTACTTCCCACACAAATTCAATACCCCTGAAAACATCTTTTATGTTGGCAAGTACCCAGACCCCTCCTTCTATGGTATTGAAAAAATGGGGAGTGATGAGAAGACCCGGTTCTTGAGCTGGTACGAGTCAGTCTGCGAGAAATCTTTGATTTCCAGACTGAGATCAGCAGGTATTGTGTTAATGATGTTGAAGTCCTACGCAAGGCCTGCATGATTTATCGGGACACTTTTCTCAAGTGTACAGAGCTTGACCCTTTTTCTTTCACCACATTGCCATCTAGCTGTATGGGTGTTTACAAGACATTGTTCCTCCCCAGAGACACGGTGGCCCTCACGTATGATGGAGCCTACACTCGCCAGAACAAGACATACTCAGAAGTGTCTATTCAGTGGCTTGAGTATGTTTCTCATACTGAGGGGGTTGAGATACATCACGCATTAAACTTTGGTGAGTATCAACTGGGGTCATACTTTGTAGACGGCTTCCATCCTGCCTCAAACACCTGCTATGAATCTGCAGGATGTATTTTCCATGGGTGTGTGAAATGTAAGGTCCCTGCAGATGTCAATCCGCTAAGTGGTGTATCCTTCGGTGAACTTTATCATCAGTTCATCACTAAAGTAGAGGCATTAAAATCCATCCATGGTGTCCGGGTAGTGGTGATGTGGGAGTGTGAGTGGCTGGATATGACCAAAAAAAATCCGCGTGTCCAAATGTTTCTGAGCACTTACAAGAGACCAGAACGTTTGGATCCTAGAAAGGCTCTGTTTGGCGGTCGTACCAATGACATGAAGCTCTACCACAAAGCCGAGAGTGGTGAGAAAATCAGGTACTATGATTTCACCAGTCTTTACCCCACTGTCCAGTCCAAAATGCCTTACCCTGTTGGACACCCCAAAATAATTTCAAGCGGTTTTGACTCCATTGACACATACTTTGGTTTCATCAAATGTACTGTGCTTCCTCCAAGAGGCTTGTACCATCCTGTCCTCCCCTACAGGTGTCATGACAAGCTGATGTTCCCGCTGTGCAGAAGTTGTGCTGAGGGCATGAATCAGGCGACTTGCTCACATAGTGACAAGGACAGACAGCTGTCAGGTGTGTGGGTATCGTTTGAGCTTCAGAAAGCTATTGAAAAGGGGTATAGCATTGTGACCATAGACGAAGTGTGGCATTTTCCTGACAAGACAGACACTTTGTTTAAGGACTATGTCAAGACATTTCTGAAATGTAAACAAGAGGCATCAGGCTACCCCACACATGTAAAGACACCTGAGCAGAGGAAACACTACATTGATGATTATTTTGAAAAAGAGGGCATCAGACTGGATCCAGCTAAAATCTGTGTCAACAAGGCTGTTAGGAGTTGTAACAAGCTGCTCCTTAACTCCTTGTGGGGGCGATTCAGTATGCGGACTGACATGGCTCAGTGTGAACTGATCACCGACCCCACCAGATTCACCCAGCTGATGTTTAGCGACCAGTTTGACGTGAAACAGTTTTGTTTCATGTCAGACAATGTCGCTATGGTGCAATGGCGTCATGCTGATGGTAAGATGTGCAAGGTCAACGATATAAATGTATTCATTGGTGCTATGACAACAGCTCATGCCAGACTCATGCTTTATGACCTGTTAGACAAGCTGCAGGAGCGGGTGTTGTACTGTGACACAGACAGCATCATTTTCACATCAAAGAGCGGTGACTGGGTCCCTCCCCTGGGTCCTTACCTTGGGGATTTAACCGATGAAATAAATGATGGTGATGTATGTGGTCTTCCTGAGGAAGAGTACATAACTGAGTTTGTTTCAGGAGGACCCAAGTGTTATGCATACCGCACCAGCAAGGGCAAATCACAGGTAAAATGCAAAGGGGTGACATTAAATGCTGCAAACGCATCGGTTGTCACCGCTGAGTCTTTGGAGAGTCTGGTTCATGCCTTTGTAAACAATCAGTCGAGTGACGCACATCTCATCACCACGGCTGACAGCTTTTTCACGCTCACCCTGTCTCACTAATGTGAGGTAACGTTGTAAGATGGCGCTGTACTTTTTGGCCTTCTCATAAATGTCTATGTCTGATAGTTGAAGTACGTCAATCATTTCTTTGTCCAGTTCATTCTGGACAGCTTGTTGCAGATTTGTACTATTTTGATCCGGTGGGTGATACTGTTGCTGCTGGTGCCGCTGCTTCAACAGGTCAATCTGATGCTGAGGTACCAAAAACATTTTTTGAGTGTGCTCCATTTCAGTTCTTGTTGATTAAGCTGACTATAAAAGGAATAGCCGCCCCTAATAGAGGTAACAAAAAACCACCTGTCTGATTGATGACCTTTTTCTTTTTTGCCAATTTCACCCCCTTGTCTACAACTAATTTAATAGATTTTCTCTTCCTTTTTAGTTGTTTGTATTGTTTATCATTTAGTGGAATGTTACCCCGTAATACGTTGAGTGCTATTTCACACAAAGCCTTGATAAAGTCTGAGCTGGCGTTATTCACAATAATCCTTCTGACACTCGGCGGCGATTTATATATCAGCTCTAAAAGCCCCAGATGTCTCTGTACACGAGATGACATTTTTATTTTTTTATTTATTTTCTCTTTACTTCTTTTGCTTTTTGGAAATGTACACAACCTGCTGATGCGAAAGCAAGTTTGTTCTGAGTCTTAAATAATCAGGGGTTTTAGCTTTATAATCAATGAGCAGATAACCGTAAGGTGTGCTAGTGGCGTCATTGAAGGCCTCTAAAAAATATTTTGTGTCACCTGGAAACATTTGTCTAGCTAAAAGTGAAATTTGATATTTATCTCTGGGGTTTTTGAATAAAACAAGGTAGTTTGTAGTTAAACTAATAGTACGACTAGCCTTGCCTTGAATAAATAAATTTTGAACAAGATATATACAACTTAGATTTCTATGGTGGACATATTTAGTAAAAACATTTTGTACTTCTAAATTGTTACTCGCATCATTCATTAAATCATCAATTATAAGGAGATTGTTCTTCTCAGGGGGTAACAAACTGTCATCACATAACGTATCAGGTAGACCATTTACAAAGTTGATATCACAGATTTTTAGAAGCTCATCATATAAAGACTGCCAGCAAGAATAGATATATACAATATTATCAATTTTATGTGAAATAACACTCGACGCCTGTTCTAAAACACTCTTTACAAAAAATGTCTTTCCACAATTGGAAGGCCCGCTCACCACCAGACTGAATGGATGCTGCAGTTTACCGTCAAAACACACCCCCGTACTAAAAGCCATAAGGTACTGTGGTGTAATCAGCAAGAACCTTGCGTTTATTGTACACTACCTGTACCTTCTTAACAACTGACACATTTTTGAGGTGGAGCCGCAATTTATCGCGCTTAATGCTGTCAGCCGTGGTGATGAGATGTGCGTCACTCGACTGATTGTTTACAAAGGCATGAACCAGACTCTCCAAAGACTCAGCGGTGACAACCGATGCGTTTGCAGCATTTAATGTCACCCCTTTGCATTTTACCTGTGATTTGCCCTTGCTGGTGCGGTATGCATAACACTTGGGTCCTCCTGAAACAAACTCAGTTATGTACTCTTCCTCAGGAAGACCACATACATCACCATCATTTATTTCATCGGTTAAATCCCCAAGGTAAGGACCCAGGGGAGGGACCCAGTCACCGCTCTTTGATGTGAAAATGATGCTGTCTGTGTCACAGTACAACACCCGCTCCTGCAGCTTGTCTAACAGGTCATAAAGCATGAGTCTGGCATGAGCTGTTGTCATAGCACCAATGAATACATTTATATCGTTGACCTTGCACATCTTACCATCAGCATGACGCCATTGCACCATAGCGACATCGTCTGACATGAAACAAAACTGTTTCACGTCAAACTGGTCGCTAAACATCAGCTGGGTGAATCTGGTGGGGTCGGTGATCAGTTCACACTGAGCCATGTCAGTCCGCATACTGAATCGCCCCCACAAGGAGTTAAGGAGCAGCTTGTTACAACTCCTAACAGCCTTGTTGACACAGATTTTAGCTGGATCCAGTCTGATGCCCTCTTTTTCAAAATAATCATCAATGTAGTGTTTCCTCTGCTCAGGTGTCTTTACATGTGTGGGGTAGCCTGATGCCTCTTGTTTACATTTCAGAAATGTCTTGACATAGTCCTTAAACAAAGTGTCTGTCTTGTCAGGAAAATGCCACACTTCGTCTATGGTCACAATGCTATACCCCTTTTCAATAGCTTTCTGAAGCTCAAACGATACCCACACACCTGACAGCTGTCTGTCCTTGTCACTATGTGAGCAAGTCGCCTGATTCATGCCCTCAGCACAACTTCTGCACAGCGGGAACATCAGCTTGTCATGACACCTGTAGGGGAGGACAGGATGGTACAAGCCTCTTGGAGGAAGCACAGTACATTTGATGAAACCAAAGTATGTGTCAATGGAGTCAAAACCGCTTGAAATTATTTTGGGGTGTCCAACAGGGTAAGGCATTTTGGACTGGACAGTGGGGTAAAGACTGGTGAAATCATAGTACCTGATTTTCTCACCACTCTCGGCTTTGTGGTAGAGCTTCATGGCATTGGTACGACCGCCAAACAGAGCCTTTCTAGGATCCAAACGTTCTGGTCTCTTGTAAGTGCTCAGAAACATTTGGACACGCGGATTTTTTTTGGTCATATCCAGCCACTCACACTCCCACATCACCACTACCCGGACACCATGGATGGATTTTAATGCCTCTACTTTAGTGATGAACTGATGATAAAGTTCACCGAAGGATACACCACTTAGCGGATTGACATCTGCAGGGACCTTACATTTCACACACCCATGGAAAATACATCCTGCAGATTCATAGCAGGTGTTTGAGGCAGGATGGAAGCCGTCTACAAAGTATGACCCCAGTTGATACTCACCAAAGTTTAATGCGTGATGTATCTCAACCCCCTCAGTATGAGAAACATACTCAAGCCACTGAATAGACACTTCTGAGTATGTCTTGTTCTGGCGAGTGTAGGCTCCATCATACGTGAGGGCCACCGTGTCTCTGGGGAGGAACAATGTCTTGTAAACACCCATACAGCTAGATGGCAATGTGGTGAAAGAAAAAGGGTCAAGCTCTGTACACTTGAGAAAAGTGTCCCGATAAATCATGCAGGCCTTGCGTAGGACTTCAACATCATTAACACAATACCTGCTGATCTCAGTCTGGAAATCAAAAATTTCCTCGCAGACTGACTCGTACCAGCTCAAGAACCGGGTCTTCTCATCACTCCCCATTTTTTCAATACCATAGAAGGAGGGGTCTGGGTACTTGCCAACATAAAAGATGTTTTCAGGGGTATTGAATTTGTGTGGGAAGTAACCTTTCTCAAGATCTTCAAACCCCATTGCTGCTGGTGTTTTTGACAAACGCATTGGAAGGAAACTAAATGAATCGATCCAACGCTGTTTGTATGTTACATCATACATCAAGACAACCCTGCTACCCCTCATTGTCACTCTGGGCACAATACCGTTTTTAACAAAGTGATTCAACACAATATAATTGTCAAATCCTGCGGCATTGTGTGCTATGAATGTGTAGCCATGGTGTTTTTTTCGTCTGCACCAGTTTAAAAAAGCAGACACACAGTCAGTGGTGTTGAAACAAATTTTCTCCCCCTCTGTATCCATTACACACACAAAATTCGCATGGTGTCTGCCATCATAATACTGGGTCTCAAAGTCATAAAAGATATAATTTGAGGTAATTTGTTTTTTTGGAGTTGGCTGTATGAAGCATTCGTGTGATACTTTACCATCCACGATTTCTTCATGACAGTGGGAGCACCGAATTGGTTTACAGGCGTGTTTCTTGTTTTTGTGTACTTGATATGTTTTTCCACACACCTCACAATATTTCATTTCCTGACAAGGGATTTTATTGTGAATCCCTTCAGGTCGCCTGTGCTGCTCAAAACAGAGTTGTGATTTACAAATCGTTTGCAGTCTGGACATTTAACTGATCTGGATGTCTGGTTGCTACATTGTGTATAACACGTTACACCGCCTTTTACAATTGTGTACTAGCGGCGTTTCATATGTGTTATAGCAAAAAGAGCACACATATGAAGCACCAAAAAACCCTTTTGCATTTTCAATCAGAAAATAGTGGTCATCATGGAGATAAAGCCAAATTGTTCTAGGGTGTGGGTTGTCATGTGTCTCAAAACACTGGAGGCGCTTACGCTCTGATGTGTGGTGAAACACTATTATTTTGACATCCAAATATCTCTCAAATTTGCTTACATCTGAGAGTGAGACTTTGTGCATGTGGTCAAAGCCTACTGTGAGGTGTAGTTTTTTTGCACGCTCCAGTTTTTCTTCAGGAGACATCATGGGATTCACATAATGTGCAAGACATAGAGAGAAACAAAGATTATTTTCGCTACCATTGTTGGGGATAAACAGGTGTTTACCTTTTTTGGACAGAATCTCATCATAGAAGACTTTACCCAGCTTCAGACGATTACTACCACCACTTCTTCCCTCTGCGACAGAAACTATAAATTCTAAATCATCATCTGTAAGTGATGTGTCATTACTCTGTATAACACTTGAAATTTGGTCTAAAAATAAATCTGTGTTGTAGTCATCATCCACATTTAAGACAGCCTGCACGTCATTTGCTAAGGAATGTCCTCTCAACACCACATTTAATACGCTACCTGTTGGAGAATCAGCCAGGGCTCTCTCAATTATAGATGACAGACTTTCTCTGATTACCGCAGGCATTTGTGTCAAATCATCTTGATTAATACTGCGTAAATCTAAATGTTGGCGCAGCTCTCTTGCGTTAAAATGCGGGATTTCTCTAACAGTTATCTGACTTTGATCACTAATAATCCCGTTATAGGAAGTTGAGGGTATTTCTGATGGTGATGACAATGATTCTCCACCATCAGAACAAACACCGGCCCCAATCTGATATCGTTCACGATTCTCTGGGGTTTGACCTAATGATGGAGGATCATTGTCATCATCATCGACAATGACCACATATGCACTAGTTGGAGAAGCAGAATAAGAAGAAGTAGTAGTGGCAATGTCTAGCCGGTTATCTCCGAACACCATGTCTACATACTCACCATCACACCCAGCAAGAGTAAAGGCTTGATGTATAATATTAGAGTTATCAATGTTCCCACCAACAGAAACAGGGTTAGGAGAAAGGCTGTCCAAAGCAGGATGTGAGGGAGTTCTCACCTCCCCACACAAAGGGACCCCCAGATCTGAAGATGCAAGGAAATCAGACAACTGGGCGCCATCTCTGTTGACATCCTCACACATCGCCTGATCAAAAGCCTGTTGTATAATATTTACAACCCCTGGCAGGTGACACAGAGGTGTAGTTAAATTTGCATTGCTGTTGTTGGCCCCCCCAGACACGACCCCCTCCTCATCCCCATTCACACACTCATTCAAGCCAGAATCAGACGCACCTTCAACACCTTGACATAGGGGCGAGAGGAAATGCTGATTTACATCTACACTGCCACTTCCACACACAGTTTGTTGAAAAGCCAATTCTATTATGTTAGAGACATCAATGCCAGGAATGTTAGACAGTGGATCTAAGTCAGAAGATATTTCTTGTGATTCACTGTTGGAACTGTTGCTAAAACTGATATTAGTGAAAACATCACTTGCATCACTATATTTAGTCTTCTTGATAGGAGGCTGAGACATGGTTTTTTTTGTTGTTTTTTAAAAAAAAGCAAATAACCTAAAGACAGACTTTGAATCTTAAGGACCACAAAAAGGAAAAAAGAAGTTAAAAAAAAATACAGTGGGCTACGGGCTGTTGAATACCTGCTGTAAAAAAGTAAAAATCAGATTTTGTGTTTCCTCAACAGACGCAGCCCTCTGCAAAGAGATATAAGTTCCAACTTCTTCACCAAATAAATTAAAAGAGGTATGGAGGGAGTGTACCAAATCAACACTATTCTCAATACTAGTTTTCAAACAGTTGACAACTTCATTAACACGACCATTCAAATTGGAAAGCAGATTATTCAATGAAACACTTAATTCTTCCAACTTTTCTGAATTAGCTGAAAACAACTCCACCGTGTCTTCAACAGCTGGTGATGATGTAGTAAGCAGACCCTGATTTATTAAATCCTCAGGATCTAGAAACTGTCCACCAAAACCACTAATATCCAACTCAGAAAAACCACTTAAATCAAACACATCAACATCTACAGAATCTGACGGAGCTGAAGAAGCTGAACCCTCCTCCTCCTCCTCCTCCTCCTCCTGTACAGGTATATCAGACTGTAAAGGAATGATTGTGTCTGCAATAATATGGTCTGGATGGTCGGGAAAAGTGAGGTTGTCGTATATAAAAGACAAATCGGGAGTGCTGGCCCTTTCACAACTAAGTAAATCTGATAAAAACTGATCTTTTGTGATGTCTTCTGTGTCCTCGACAGAGAGTGGTGTTTCCTCCAAATTAGACTCCTCTTCTTCTTCTTCTTCTTCTTCTTCTTCTTCTATGAGCGCAGGCGGTAGTTGACTCCCTGCCTCCAGAACCACGTAAAAACTGATGTAGAAAACAAAGATAAAAGTGTAACAAATAAAATGCACAACTCTAATAAAATTAAAATGATGAAAAAGATGTGAGAATATTTAAAACTTTAAACAAACCTCGTGGCTGTATTCTCTTGACTGTAGACTCCCCACTTTGAATTCTCATGAATTAGCCCATCAATGGCCTGATTTAATTCACACTGGTAATCATGTACCTCTGGAGGGCTCTGTGGATTAGGGGACACAGAGACCAGTTCCTCCTTGCCCGCACTAAAAACAAGAAATAAAAAAATCTAAATGATTAAGTAGATTACAAATAAGACACAAAGAAACATGGTGGAAAAGGATACAGTTTTATGTATCCACTTTTTACAAACTAACCTGATGTGTTGTTCAACTTCAACAACCACTGGAATAGAGGACACAGAAGAGACCAGTTCCTCAACACCACTAAAAACAAGAAATAAAAAATCTAAATGATTAAGTAGATTACAAATAAGACACAAAGAAACATGGTGGAAAAGGATACAGTTTTATGTATCCACTTTTTACAAACTAACCTGATGTGTTGTTCGACTTCAACAACCACTGGAATAGAGGACACAGAAGAGACCAGTTCCTCAACACCACTAAAAACAAGAAATAAAAAATCTAAATGATTAAGTAGATTACAAATAAGACACAAAGAAACATGGTGGAAAAGGATACCGTTTTATGTATCCACTTTTTACAAACTAACCTGGTGTGTTGTTCGACTTCAACAGTATTGTTGGGCCTTTTCCGCAAAGCAGATTCTTCTTCAGCCCTCTGGCGCTTCTTAGCTTCTGCTCTTCTGGCTCTTATCACCTTTAGACTCAAAGATCTTGCAGGTTTCTTCTCTACTTGATCTTACATTTAACGAATAACACACATGGAAAACAGAAAGGAATGCTGAAGATACACACTTTTTAGGCCACAATCAGTTAAAACACCCCCTTATTTTACCAATTTATACCTTCAAGATTTTGGTCCAGCTGCTGTAAAACACTTTGATGGTTCAAAATGCACTCTCCTGGAACTCTTCTGGCTCCTGATTGTTTGAGGAAAAAAAGTGTTTGAATAAAGTTGAAACTAACATCTAAAATAACTAAAATTAACCCTAGAAAATCCTACCTGAATGGTTAGGAGGTGGTGTATTTTCACTATCCTGGTGGTTTTCCACACGGTCTGGGAATCCTAATAAATAAAACCTTTAAGAACATTGTAGAATTGTTTTATATTGTTAAAAAACACCAAGTTCTAAAAAACTGAAAGTGGAGTTACAGTTACTTTCAATACAATGTAAAAAGAAACTCAAAAACCTCAGAGAAACTAAGTAATGTAAAAACTTAGTCAACTTACCTGCAGCAGACATGATGGCACAAAAATGAGTCCTTCAGACAGTCGGTTCGAGGTCAAATGAGGCTGATGCATGGGTCACACTCGTGATTAAGCCCAGGCCACAACAACCCTGCCCTTTAATCACACCTATGGAGTATCACTGGATTGGTTACTGTAGATGGCCCCACCCCATTGACCATTTCGCAGACCTCTTGACCATTTCAATTGATCAGTCAGACCTTGGCTACTGAACAGACATCATCTCCCCCCTCACTACTCACCAAAAGAGACAGTAAGAGGCCCTCTGGGGAGATCTTTGTGGTCTTTCACTTTTATCTAAGACAAAAAAATCTAACACAAATGTATTTGTTTTCTCGGCTCTGGATTTTTCTTTTATTTTTACCTTTATTTTTTAAAGTTAACACAGGTTAACACATTTCCAGTTTTAACAATTCTTTCTTTCTTTTTCAAAGTTAACACAGGTTTACACATTTCCAGTTTTAACAATTCTTTCTTTCTTTTTTAAAGTTAACACAGGTTAACACATTTCCAGTTTTAACAATTCTTTCTTTCTTTCTTTTTTTACTATTTCTCATGTATTTTATTTTAAAGTTTTACTAAAGATCCACTGGTGTTTGCTTCGTCGACTATGGGATATTTCTTTTTTCCTTTCTTTTATTTCACTCTTGTTTTATTTTTAATTTAACACTTATATTCAGATCAAGAAATTCAAACATTCCTTTTCCTCTAACGTCACAGAGAACACGCCCACCGCCCCGACACGACTCCTCCCCAAATCACGTCATATCCGGGGTGTGCGACCAAAATGACGTCACAATCACGTGTCCAATAGGAACGCCCACAATAACCATAAAAATAAGCCACGCCCACAAATATTAAGCTCCGCCCAATGGACCAGTTATAACTACTACCCCGGTTGGCTCTTAAAGCGGTAAAGTTTGCGGTTTCCATCCACAGCAACAGCCAACATGGTGGGTATGCATGCAGGACACTGAAACTGATGCACCTGAGACAGCCTTTCAACCTCAAATTTTGCATTAGACCATTCCAGGAATGATTTCTACATTGTGTCTCCACATATCTTACCACTCTGATGGTGAAAGGATAACAAAACAGACAAGAAAAACTATAAAAGACACATTTCAAAGTCATTCAACGAAGTAGACGATTGTTTTAAAGATATACTCACCCGACCATAGAATTTAGTGCGCTGATCAAGCATGCTAACAAAAGCCTGCCGAGACATTCCTGGAGCAGTAATCTTGAGATCTTCAAATGTAGTGAACTGTGTACAAAGTCTCAAAATGGACTGTGGCTGGCCAATAGCCGCTTTCAACCAGATCACTAATGCTTATTTCCCAAGTCTTTCCACAGGAGCAGCTGACAGTTGGAAGGGACACATTGTATCGTCTTGAAAAATGTGATATATACATTTTTTTAAATAGATCAGTTACTTTATTACACAAGTAATCAAAAAGAATTAATCAAAGATTCCCTTTTGGACTTAACACACTGAGTAAAGTGTAGTAAGTGATCTTGGACACAGAAAGTACCTCTTTCATGGTAGGAGAATTTTCCTCTCTTCTTCCCTGATGTACGTGGTTGGTGGCAGTGGCCTGTAGAATCCTACAATGGATGATCGGTTATGGAGCACCATGGAGTAGTGCATGGCTAGATCACAGGTTGTACAGTGAAGTGGTCTTGGCAAACAATCATGACAGTTCACAACTACAACTTTGGATCTACAGTGGTGGCAAGTTCCCTCTTTAGGCTTCTCAGATATTAACATCTGATTAACCATAAAAGTTCTTATCACAACCGACGCTCCTTCGGTTTGTTTGCGTTGAGCCTCCTTAAAAGAAACATAATGGGGCATGCCAGCGTTACATTACAACATTACAACATTACAAACTTAGGTTTGTAATGTTTCCAACGTGGAAGTTTGTCTATCCTTCCAATGTGATGGGGCTGGGTCATCAGCAGGTCCCAAAAGGTCTTGCACTTCTTGGATAAGGGAGCCTTAAAAACAGGGGTGGGTTTAACAGGTAAAAGTAGCCCATTACAGCAAGGCAAACAATGAAAGTAGATGGAAAATAAAGAACACTGGGGGAAAAATGATGATGAGGGGTCCATGCTTCCACCGGAGGTAACTGTTAAGTGTTTGAGTTTGTGGAAGGGATAATGAAGTACAATAGTTTCAGTACAAAGCATGATACTGATGTGCTGTAAATAAAGTCTATAGCTATTGATCTTTTCCAGCTCCTGTCCCTTTAGGGGTTTTTGTTTAAAATACTTAAGATCCCAACACCACATTAAACTATGCAAGGATATATAACAATAGGTGCGCGCACACACACACACACACACACCCACCCACCCACACACAGGAGTTAGTACTTTTTTTATGTACGTACATATACACACAAACATCAACCAAGCACTAAAATATTGATTGAATTTTGTTCTGTTATTCTGTCAGACATTATGCTCAAGCGTATTTCAACAAATTGACCAGCAAGATTACTGGGGAAGAAAACCCACCTGTGGATGAACCTCGTTTCCGCCCCTCCCCCGTTCTACTCCTTTTTGGGACAGGGTTCCCTTCCTCGACCTCCTCGACCCAAACAAACCTCTGTGAGCCCGTTTCCGACGCTCCTTCGGTTTGTTTACGTTGAGCCTCCTTAAAAGAAACATAATGGGGCATGCCAGCGTAACATTACAACATTACAAACTTAGGTTAAAAACAGACTGCTCAACTTTCAGAAAGTCTATGGGGATGTCTTGAGAGCATGGCTTACCTCACATTCATCCAAGAGCACATCAGCAAGAAACACAGCATCGTCGTCTTCAACCGGATCCATGATACCTCCCGGCGTCGTGATTGAGTCTAAATGATTTCAATAATGCGTTCCAGGCCTTTAAATCTGTATTGGGCGTCACGGCGCAGCTGCAAATATTATGCGCTTAATTACGTGGTGAATGTGACGTCAATATAACGCGCAGATTCGTTTTAATTTATATATATATGTTCTTATCCCTGGATGTTTCAACTATTACTTAAGATTCATGATTAAAGGTTAAGGTTTATCTTGTCACATAAAATTTCAAAAGCAAAACAAACAAAAAACTTGATTTAAAGATCATCACTATAAGAACTGTAGGCAGCAGATGTAGAATGGCATTTCATGTAAAGGAAGTGAATAATAATGATGATAATAATAATGATAACAATAATAATAACAATAATAATAATAATAATAATAAATTGCATGAGTGTGATTACTTATTTAATTGTGTTTCTTTGATTTGGACTATTACCTCGTATGTGGCATTTTTCATTTGCATGATTATATTTATGTGATCATTTGTTGTGTTTATTTGGGGCGGGTTTCTGTATTTACTTGCTTTGAATTTGTTTATTTGGGGTTGGTTGGATTTATTATATTGTGCTCTTTCAAAAACATTGACATGGAATAAAACATATATATTTTTGTACTCTAACCTGCCTCTGTCCAGTGGTATTACGAACCCTGTTGAATCTAGAGTCCAGAGAGTGGTTTTCTGGTTGTAATTTCCCAGAGGTGTAATTCCCTGGGTGGCGTTGTCAGCTAAAATACTTACCCTAGCCTCCCTCATGCCACATTCTGGCGTTGTTGGCAGGATACCACTGTTAAAGGGCAGAGACAGGTTATTATTATTATTATTTCCTTCTATGTCAATGTTTGTTGTATTTTAAATCCTTTTTTTTCCAGCGTGTGTGTTAGTCAGAGCAACAGCGTTAGCCCTGGGGTCCACCCCCATTGTTATAGGTTGGTAGGTATTTGGTGCAGCTCCCTCAGTAGTCATGGATGAGGAAGAGCAGCAGCTAAGTTTCCTTTGCTACGCAGCTTAAGGCGGAGAAGGAGCGTCTTCTTCAGGATCAGGCTGCCTCATCGGGGGACTCCGATGGGGCCTCCATGTCCTCCTCTGCTCCGGCTAGTCAGGCCCTGCCTCCAGGTGTCACCCCTACTGTCACAGAGCGCCTTGTTGTTATCCCTCGAGATCGTAAGTGCCCCCTGTTTAATGGGAAGACTGGCATTAGTATAGCTGAATGGATTGAGGAGATGCAAGCGTGTGTGCGTGCTCGCCACCTTTCAGCTGCAGACCAGGCCCTTTTCATGTTTGACCACTTAGACGGTGAGGCAAAGGAGGAGATTAGATTCCGTCCTAGTGCAGAGCGGGGAGACCCAGCTCGGGTCCTCGCCATTTTAAAGGAGCTTTACGGCTGCTCCCAGTCATATGTCACCCTGCAGCAGGCCTTCTTTTCCCGGCACCAACAGGAAGGTGAGACTCTTCAGGAGTTTTCCTTGGCCCTTATGGCTTTAATGGAAAGGGTTAAGCAGTGTTCACCTGATGGGATGCCAAATGCTGATGTTCTTCTTCGAGATCAATTCATTGAGCATGTCCTTGATAGTTCACTCCGCCGTGAGCTTAAACAGCTAGTTCGTCGCCAGCCAACAGTCACCTTGTTAGAGCTTCGGAGTGAGGCTATAAGGTGGGAGAGGGAGGGTGTCCCTGGGGGTGCAAGGGGTTGTAGTTTTTCTCTGCCATCAGCTTATGGCTTGCAGTATGGAGTGCAGGGTCACCTCCAACCTGCACTTCAAGCCAGTCCACCAGGGCCAGACGTGAACTTATGACTCTTTTAAAGCGTCAACAGGATCAGCTTGATCAGCTCACCCGTCTGTAGCATCCCTTCAGGGTCCTAGCGTTCCAGTTCGGACTTTCAATCGTGGCACTGTAATCTGTCGAAGGTGTCAGCAGCCTGGTCATTTTGCCCGAGAGTGCACTCAACGGGCTCCGCCTCGCATCCGTTCCAACTCTTCTTCCGGTACAAACTCCAACAGAGTCTTGTCTGCCCAGTCCGCCCACCAGTCGGAAAACTGAAGCCCACTGAGTCGGAGAGCCACTGCTCAGTTGGAGGGATTACAGGCTCACAAGATGGTGCTGTTGCAGATTTAATTGCTGCTTGCCCAAACATCGATGTCTTGATTGGGGGAGTCAGCGTTTCATGCTTGGTGGACACTGGTTCCATGGTGTCCACAGTCACTGAAGGCTTCTTTATGTCACAGTTTGGGCCTTGGGGGCACGATCGCCTTCGTTCTTGTAATTGGCTGCAGCTGCGAGCAGCCAATGGGCTTGCAATCCCCTACATTGGTTACTTGGAGCTGGATGTGGTTCTTTGTGGCAAGGTGATGCCACGCTGTGGGATCTTGGTTGTGAAAGACCCTCCTGGTGCTGTGTCTTCTGCCCCTGGAATTTTGGGGAGGAATGTGATCCGCCGCTGCTATCGTGAACTAATTGGGGCATTTGGCCCCGCCCTTTTTGACTCCCCATCTGTTTCACAGGCTCCTGGTTCAGTTGTTGCAGCCTTACAGAAGTGCCACCAGTCTGATGATGCTCAGGTCCCCAAGAGCTTGGCTGGTGCTGTGAGAGTCCATGGGAGGCGGGCCGTGCGCATCCCTGGGGGAACGATGAAGCTGGTTGCGAGCACCTGTTCTGAACAGTTCTCTGGAGAGGGTACTGTGCTGTTTGAGCCTCCTGAGTCCGGTCTGCCTGCTGGGCTGTTAGCATCTCCATGTCTTGTTCAGGTAACCAGGGGTACGGTTTACGTACCAGTGGTGAATGTTGGGGCCACAGAGGTTCTTTTGTATCTGCGCACTGGCCTTGGTGTCTTAAGTGCTGCCCAGGTTGTCAGCCTACCTGCAGGTGTGACTGAGGTGGGAACCCACACTGCCACTGTGTTGTCTCAAAGTGCTGCCGCTCCTGTGTTAGACCGGGTGGAGTCATTGGACTTGTCTGTGCTGGCCGAGCAGGACCAAGCTGAGGTTAGAGCTTTGCTGTATAAATACAGTTCTGTATTTGCAGCCCACGACGGTGACCTGGGCTGTACTGATCTTATATCTCATGACATTCCCCTGCTTGATGACATCCCGGTCCGGCAGAGGTATCGGCGCATCCCTCCCTCGGATTATGAAGCAGTGAAGGCGCACATCAACCAACTTCTTGAATCCCAGGTCATCAGAGAGAGCAGCAGCCCTTATACTTCGCCTATCGTGTTGGTGCGTAAGAAGGATGGAAACCTTCGGTTGTGTGTTGATTATCGCTTGCTAAACAGCAAAACGAGGAAAGACGCTTTCCCTCTGCCTCGCATTGAGGAGAGTTTGGACGCCTTGTCTGGGGCCCGCTGGTTTTCAACAATCGATCTCGCCAGTGGGTACAACCAAGTTCCTGTGGCCGAGCAGGATAAGCCAAAGACTGCCTTTTGTACACCTTTTGGGCTCTTCGAATTCAACCCTATGCCATTTGGCTTATGTAATGCTCCGAGCACCTTCCAGCGGCTGATGCAAAGAATGTTTGGGGGTCAGCAGGGTCAGTCTTTGCTGCTCTACTTGGATGACATCATCGTCTTTTCATCCAGCGTCGAGCAACATCTGCAGCGACTTGAAGTGGTCCTTAGCCGGCTTCAAAAAGAAGGTCTGAAGGCCAAATTAGAAAAGTGTGCATTCTTCCAGAGGGAAGTTGGCTACTTGGGCCACGTCATTTCTAGCCAGGGGGTGTCCACAGACCCCAAGAAGATTGAGGCTGTCGCAAACTGGCAGCGTCCTCGTCATGTCTCAGAGCTGCGATCCTTTTTGGGTTTTGCGAGTTATTATCGCCGTTTTGTTGACGGCTTCGCAAAGCTTGCTAGCCCGCTGCATCAGTTGGTGGCTGAGAGGTCAAGCACCAAGTTGAAGAAAGGGTCAGGGCAGGCCCTGGGTGCTTCATGGAACCCTCAGTGTGAGGAAAGCTTTGAAGCTTTAAAGTTGAGGTTGGTCTCAGCTCCTGTGTTGACTTTTGCAGACTTCTCACGTCCTTTCATCTTGGAGATTGATGCCAGTCATAGTGGCTTGGGGGCTGTACTCTCGCAGGAGACGGACAGTGGTGTTCGACCTGTGGCTTACGCCAGTAGAGGCCTTAGGCCCACTGAGCGTAATATGTCAAACTACAGTTCGATGAAGCTTGAATTTCTTGCACTCAAGTGGGCCATGGCAGAAAAGTTCCGAGAGTACTTGTTGGGGCATAAGTGCATCGTATACACTGACAACAACCCCTTAAGCTATCTTCAGTCTGCCAAACTGGGGGCCACCGAGCAAAGATGGGCTGCTCAACTTGCCTCATTCAACTTCGATATCAAGTATCGCTCTGGTCGTAGCAATAAGAATGCTGATGCACTCTCGCGCCAGTATGTGTCTGGTTCTGCAGTGGTTGCAGACTCCTTGCCTGGAACTTCCATTCCTACAGACCTATTGCAGGATCCGCATGTTGGTGCTGTGCCAGTGATACAGTCCATGGTGTCCGTCCTTCCATTTCACTCTGCTGTTGATCTCCGTCCCCTGCAGGAAGCTGACCCTCTCTTGAAAGAGGTGTTTGTGTTCTGGCGGCGAGGGACTTTACCTGATCGGGCGGAAAGGCGGGTACTTTCTGGGCCGGCCAGGGCACTCTTGCGACAATGGGACCACTTAGAGGAGAAAAATGGGGTTCTTTTCCGACGAGTCTTTCGGACCGATGGGGGAGAAGAGTCCCTCCAGCTTATCTTGCCTGCAGCGCTGAAGGAGGACACCTTGACTCAGCTCCATCAAGAACACGGGCATCAGGGCCTTGAGTGAACCACAGATTTGATCAGGCAACGTTGCTATTGGCCTGGGATGTCGGTGGACATAAAGAGGTGGCTTCAAGAGTGTCAACGCTGCCAGGTTGCCAAGGACTCTGGCCATGGGCCTCAGAGCTACATGGGTCACTTGTTGGCTTCTCGACCAAATGAGATTTTGGCCGTAGACTTCACTCTGCTTGAACCTTCCCGGAATGGGTATGAGAACGTCTTGGTTATGACGGATGTTTTCAGTAAATTTACAGTGGCTGTCCCCACTCGGGACCAACGGACCACCACTGTGGCTAATGTCTTGCTTTCGGAGTGGTTTTACAAGTATGATGTTCCGAGTCGCCTTCACTCAGACCAAGGCCGTAGTTTTGAGAGCTCTTTGATCCACCAGCTCTGCAGTTTGTATGGTGTCTCCAAATCTCGTACGACCCCCTACCATCCAGCAGGTAACGGTCAATGTGAGAGATTTAATCGGACTCTGCATAATCTCCTTCGTACTCTCCCACCATCGCAGAAACGGGACTGGGCCTCCTGTTTGCCGCGGGTGTTGTTCTGCTACAACACCACCCCTCACCAGGGTACGGGTGAGTCCCCCTTCTATCTTATGTTTGGACAGGAACCAAGGCTTCCTGTGGACTTTTTGCTGGGTCGAGTCCAGGACCCGGTGCCGGGGGAGGTACAGGACGGGGTGGTTGAACATCAGGCTAGACTGAGAGTTGCCTTTGAGGGTGCCCATGAGCGACTGCTGGCTGCTGCTGGCCGGCGTAAGGAGCGGCACGACCAGCGGGTCCGGGATGTCCCGCTGGCTGTTGGCCAGTTGGTGTACCTGAGAGACCACAGTGTCAGAGGTCGTCATAAAATCCAGGACCTTTGGAGCTCTGTGGTGTACCAGGTTTTGAAGGCCCCGAAGACTGGTGGAGCTGTGTATACTGTGGCCCCTGTGGGTGATCTGTCCAAGGTCCGCAATGTTCATCGAGACATGTTGAAGGCTATAGTGCACTCTGGAGCCTCTGCTCCTCCTCCCAGTGTGTTGTCTCCCCCTGTTGATGCAGGACTGGAAGGTGACTCCTCCAGTGAGAGTGACATATGGCTGTTGGTTCCTGAAACTCCTCTGCCTCCCACGACAGCATCTCCCAGTGCCTTGTGCGCTTCAGACCGTCATGTTGTGACCCCAGTACAGGTTAGACCCAGACAGGGACCTCCCCTGGATGAGCCAGTTTGTCCCTCTAGTTCAGCAGGTCAGCCAAGTACTAGCCAGCAGGCACTGCGTCGTACAGGTCGTTGCACGGCCGGTCATCATTCTAACATTAATCATCTTCCCCGGCCTGTTAATCACCAGGCTCACGCCTCTAACGGACCTCCAGGTCCAGTGTCTAATGCGCAGTCTGCTATATTTAGGCCGTGGAATGAGTGCTGATCTTTTTCGGATCATTGTCGGGCCGACGATTCCAAAGTGGGGGGTAGCTGTGACCGGAGGTCTGTGACCCTCCTTGCCACTGTTGGCGCTGCGCGTGGATTGTCTCCACACTGAGAGTGGGGGGGCACTTGGCTTGTCTATATATACAGGTGCGGCTAATTGCACGGCCTCTCTGTCTGCTCCCGTCTCCTCCTGGAGGTGTTTCGGCGTCTCGCTGGGTGTGTGGTTCAACACGTTAAATCTGTGTTGCATGGCTGCGTGCGGTGCATGTAATTATCTGCAATCCAGGTAACGTGCTCTGCCTTTCCCTCAATCCATTGTTCATGCGTTCTGTGCGTAATGGTGACCCTGTTACCCACCTGTTGTAGTGCGGCTGGGGCTGGCTGTTGTGGTGGACGGGTTGCCCTGCAGGAGACTCTGCGGTGTGTGGCATTTCTTTTCCTGTGGTAAGTGGCTGTTTCCTGCCCTTTTGGTGTGTCCGTGGTTCCCTGCTGCAAACTTAAGTTTTCCTCCTCCGCTCTAGTTGATCGGAGCAGCGAGCCCTTCACGTGGCTCTCCCCTTTCGGCCTTGGACCCATGGCTGACGCTGTTGCTCTGTTGCTCTGATGCTGGTTCTGCGCTGATGTTCTGGTGCTGGCTCGGCGCTGGTTGTTCGGACCGTCCTGGCGACACGACGTGTGACGTCACTGTAGGTTCGGACTCGACGACAGGACGGTGAAGTCGGGCCTTGTCGGGACTGTATAATTCACCTGCTGCATGAACTCTGGCTGCAAGTCAGCGCTGAAACCCCTCTTCTACGGAGGCGCAAGGTGGGCGAGCCTGTGTCCCCGTCTCGGCGCTTCGCAGGTGTTGCATTCACGGTCCACATCCAGCGCAGGTCATTTTTATTCTTTTAAAGTGGTTTAAGTTGTGGGATTAGTTGATATTATTTTGGATTGTGTCTTTCTTTCAGGTATTTTGTAACAATTTGTTTCATTGGGTTGTTTTTCCTAAATTGCATGAGTGTGATTACTTATTTAATTGTGTTTCTTTGACTTGGACTATTACCTCGTATGTGGCATTTTTCATTTGCATGATTATATTTATGTGATCATTTGTTGTGTTTATTTGGGGCGGGTTTCTGTATTTACTTGCTTTGAATTTGTTTATTTGGGGTTGGTTGGATTTATTATATTGTGCTCTTTCAAAAACATTGACATGGAATAAAACATATATATTTTTGTACTCTAACCTGCCTCTGTCCAGTGGTATTACGAACCTGTGTTGTTGAATCTAGAGTCCAGAGAGTGGTTTTCTGGTTGTAATTTCCCAGAGGTGAAATTCCCTGGGTGGCGTTGTCAGCTAAAATACTTACCCTAGCCTCCCTCACGCCACACGTGCGCAGTTAGCGTAAGAGAGAGATACAATCGTTGCGGTAGCAATGGCTGAAAAACAGCCCAAAAGAAAAGTCAGAGGAGTAAAAAATGGAAAAGAAGGGCTATGACCAAAAGAGCAAAGACCCGGATCAACATTGGTGTTGCTTTCCGACGGTGGAGGGAACTCCGCCAATTGAAAGACCTGAAAACGGAGGCGGATGTCGCGGATGTCTGTCTGCTGGATAGGTAAGCTAAGCAACATTAGCTTCGTGGTGCTTCACATAACAGTAGCAGCCGTCAGACATTCATCTTATTGTCTAATCTGCCAGAATGTACTGTTGTTGTGATGTTTTCAATATTGGTAGTGGAGTTGTCTGACCAGTCGGGGTTTCCTTTGCTACGTCAGCTACGCAGTTTCTACGGCCGTTTCCATGACGATGCACGTCCATCAGCTTTCGGGAGGCGGGTCTAAATTCGAATATAAACAAACCCTCCACCCGTTTTCTCCCACATCGCTGACTACACCTTTAATATATCATTGAACAAATTAAAAATAATTAAGATTTAGCTTGTTCGGTCACATGATCCATGACCTGCCCTGAGCTGACCTGCCCTGACCTCAGCTAAGCGCCGCGCCGACTGAAGTTGCCGATGCTGCCGACAGACAAGAGAATCAACTGCTCCGGTGAGTACCCACATAGCAAAATTAGTCTGGCCCAGTAGTGGGCCACACAACTCACTCACACTTGGCCCATATATCGCAATGAATTACGGCACTTGGGAGGACCACATCTGGTTGCCACATATGGCCCATGTCTTTGCCATGTCTCAGCCACCTATATAGCCATATGTGGCCCTGTCCTGGCCCAGTGTTGGGCCAGATAAGTTTAAGTTTTCTTCCCAGATGTCAGCCACCTGTATGACCACAGGTGGCCCTAAGTAGGACCAGACAAGTTTCAGAACTGGTTCCAGATGTCAGCCTTAACTAAACTGTAACCAAGCCACTTCTTTAATACACTCACTTGCCGTATTTGGCCCAGAAAACAAAACACCCCAACAATGACAGTATCAAATATTTATTTATTGATACAATTTCAATATAATCTTAAAACTGTATATAAAATTAACAAGTTTAATACAATAAACTCCTACAAACAAAGCAAAAGTTTTATACAATATATCCAGCAGCCTGTGGTATCAACTCTGCTAGTCTCGTGTATAGCGCTGCTTTCCACTGAAGAAGATCTCTGAGATGTTACTGCAAGCAGTCAAAAAACATGGCGGAAGCGAGTAGCACTATATGGGCACCACAGGAAAGTTTAAAAGTTGACGTTTGGACATATTTCAGATTTAACAAGCATTAAAGAAAAGACAAGTTGTACAAAAAACAAGTAACTTGCAGAATATGCACTAATGCATATCATTAATATGTGATTAATGTAACTGCTTTGGGTTCAGTTCTTAATGTAAAAACAGTTATAATACAGTTTTTCACGATTGTTAACACAAAAATCTAAACTTTGGCACAATTTGCACAACCTTAACTTCACCTACCATTCGCTCGACCCGAATTGTCACTACTTCAAACTCCCTTATGACTCCCCTAGACTCTGACTTTCCTTCTTTACACTCTGACGCCAGCTGCACATCACCTTGTTGTCTGAACACTACACACAATGTTCTGTTGTTGCACACACCTCTCATGTAACATCTCAGTGGTATCAACCTACAACACACGTGTTCAAAACTCAACAAATTCAGGTCTGGTGAGCAATTAGCAATCAGGACTGCAGCATATAACTGCATTGAGCCTCCTCCTCTGAGTTTGGTGAACAATGGAGAACTTTGAAGTGAGAGCCACCAGAGAGGGAGAAGTGTAAGAGTGAGAGGAGGAGGGGGAGAACAAGGAGGAGAATAAGGAGACAAAGAAAGAGGACAAGGAGGAGGACAGAGAGGAGCAGGAGCAGGAGGACAGATTGGAGCACGAGGAGCAAGAGGACAGAGAGAAGCAGGAGGAAGACAGAGAGGAGCAGGAGGACAGAGAGGAGCACAAGGAGTGGGAGGACAGACAGAAGCAGAAGGAGGACAGAGAGGAGCAGGAGGAGGAGGACAGATTGGAGCAGGAGGAGGACAGATCGGAGCAGGAGGAAGACAGAGAGAAGCAGGAGCAGGAGGACAGATTGGAGCAGGAGGAGGACAGATCGGAGCAGGAGGACAGAGAGGAGCAGGAGGAGCACAGATTGGAGCACGAGGAGGACAGAGAGGAGCAGGAGGACAGATTGGAGCAGGACAGAGAGGAGCACAGATTGGAGCAGGAGGAGGACAGAGAGAAGCAGGAGGACAGATTGTAGCAGGACAGAGAGGAGCACAGATTGGAGCAGGAGGAGGACAAATCTCAGCCGATTCACAGTTGGTGCAATCGGCTGAGATTGGGCTGGACCCTCAAACCAGCCTCCCTCATGCTCAAACCATGGATCAGCACATGGTCTATCACAGTGGCCCGAATCTCATTAGATGTAATAGTTCTCCTTCTTCTTACTCCTCCTCCTGCTCCAATCTGTGCTCCTCTCTGTCCTGCTCCAATCTGTCCTCCTGCTCCTCTCTGTCCTCCTCGTGCTCCAATCTGTGCTCCTCTCTGTCCTGCTACAATCTGTCCTCCTGCTTCTCTCTGTCCTCCTCCTGCTCCAATCTGTGCTCCTCTCTGTCCTGCTCCAATCTGTCCTCCTGCTCCTCTCTGTCCTCCTCGTGCTCCAATCTGTGCTCCTCCTGCTCCTCTCTGTCCTCCTGCTCCGATCTGTCCTCCTCCTGCTCCAATCTGTCCTCCTGCTCCTGCTTCTCTCTGTCTTCCTCCTGCTCCGATCTGTCCTCCTCCTCCTGCTCCTCTCTGTCCTCCTTCTGCTTCTGTCTGTCCTCCCGCTCCCTGTGCTCCTCTCTGTCCTCCTGCTCCTCTCTGTCTTCCTCCTGCTTCTCTCTGTCCTCCTGCTCCTCGTGCTCCAATCTGTCCTCCTGCTCCTGCTCCTCTCTGTCCTCCTCCATGCCCTCCTTCTCCTGTCTTCTCCCCTCCTTGTCCTCTTTCTCTGTCTCCTTATTCTCCCCCTTGTTCTCCCCCTCCTCCTCTCACTCTTACACTTCTCCTTCTCTGGTGGCTCTCTTCAAAGTTCTCCATTGTTCACCAAACTCAGAGGAGGAGGCTCAACGCACTTATATGCTGCAGTCCTGATTGCTAATTGCTCACCAGACCTGAATTTGTTGAGTTTTGACCAATTGTGTGTTGGAGGTTGATACCACTGAGATGTTACAAAAGAAGTAGGGCTGGACAATTAATCGGATTTTGATCGTGATTTCAATTTCGCCATCTGACAATTATAAAAACATTATAATCGATGAAAAACAATTAATATGCCACAGTATGAAGTGCCGTGTATGCAAGTTCTTGCGCTTCATAGCCTGTGGTCCATGTGCAGCCACAGCGAGTGTGTGTGACTTATGTGGCTCAACAATACTGTATGTGCCACTCGCTGGTTCTTTAAAGTTGTGTTTAAATGAATACTAACATTTTTAAATAAATGATTAATTGCGTATATTAATTGTGATTTCAATATCACTTATAAAATCAGGATTCTTATTTTTACCATAATCGTCCAGCCCTAATAAGAAGTTTGTGTAACAACTGAACATTGTGTGTAGTGTTTTAACAAGTTCATGTGCAATTGACTGCAGAGTGTATTGTTGGTTGAAGCTTTGAGCTTTCACAAGAGGGGTGTGTGCAACAACAGAACATTGTGTGTAGTGTTTAGACAACAAGGTGATGTGCAGTTGGCGTCAGAGTGTAAAGAAGGAAAGTCAGAGTCTAGGGGAGTCATAAGGGAGTTTGAAGTAGTGACAATTCGGGTCGAGCGAATGGTAGGTGAAGTTAAGGTTGTGCAAACTGTGCCAAAGTTTAGATTTTTGTGTGTTAACAATCGCATAAAACTGTTATAGACCAGGTCAAAAAGTCATTTACAGCATTATTTTTACTGAGATAACCCAGACTGAACAAATTTTGAATTGTGAATCGAATCAATACGAGACCTCTTAATAACGAATCCAATCGATCTGGAATATCTGAAGTGATACCCAGCCCTAACAAATAAGAATACAATACGATGTAAACATTTCCATAAAACTTTTCTTGTAAGTGTAAAGAACAAGCTTTATACAATAACACATTAACTTCTGAAGACAACTAAGAACACAAATGCCCACAAAAAGAAAATCTTACTTTGCTGATTACAAGCTAAAAGTAATGAAATATGCAGCTGAAAACAGTAATCGAGCAGCCGAGTGACTCTTACTGCAATGAATAGAACAAAAAAAAGCTTTAAGGGCTAAAAGCTAGATGGCTCCAAATAGAAAAACGAGTTTACAAATGGGTGCCATCATTAATTTCCCCTTTCCTCTTCATTGCTCCTCCTCTGCATCCGCTCTTTCCTCCCACCGTCTCGATCAGGGGCCAGGTGTAGCCATCTCTTCACAGTGGTATCAATCTCTTGGTCAGTGGCCCCACTCGTTATTCGGTTGCACCTCACGGCAGCTAGAACATCCATATACACATGAATTCCATTATCCAAATTCCACTAGCCAGGTCTTATTGACATTCTGATTTGACATCTACACACAGGGAATGTAATTTTGCAGATCAATCCAGTAATGAGCTGGCACTCCAGGAGAAAGCATATCTGAACGTTGTATCACACAATCACACAATTTAAAAATGGATAGTGTTATGTCCCATCCCAGGTTACATGGTGGAGGAGTATGGAACCCAAGAAGGCATTTGACAGCTTATTTTAAATCTTGTGTGGCTCCATGTGATCCAAAGCACAGTTTGCCACAATTTCTTTAGGAAAACACAATAAAGATGGCATGAACTGGTATGAGACTTTCTACTGAAGTTCTACTCTACTGAACTGAAGCCAATTTACAGTCTATACATGTAGAACAACATTCTTAATTCCTACCACCTAACCAGTTTTCTATAAATAGAGCTGAGTCCTACTACATCTACTAACATAATACAAACAATCATGCTTCTTTCCATCTCCCCTACCATACTTGTCAGCTCACCTCTATCTTCCTCCACCCTCCTCTGGTCTCTTCTTATGCCTTCCCTCTAATTTCTTCCTGCACCCCTTCCTTTCTTCTCCCTTTTCCTAATTCATCTACCTTTCTCCACCCCTCCCTTCTCTCCCCTTCCTTTGTCCTCATCTTATCCTCTCTTTTTCATTCCCTAAGACCCCAAATGTCAATGTAAATAACTTTTGATGACTCTTAAAAATGAAAGACAGTACTGGCATCAAGGTAAACTTACCACACACCACATCCCTGAGGCGTAGGCGCTGGAAGCCAATTTTCCCGTTGACGCCTCTCATATTTATATTCCTGGCCAAGGAGTTTGTTATTGTGGCCTGCATCACCCTCCAAACACTCTCTTTGATGTCGGTCCCTCCTTTCAGACCCAGTGTTTTTGCCTGAAATCATATATTCTGCATTACTTTTTTCGGCAATATAAAATACTCAAGTATTGTAATTGTCAAAGTCTAAGAATATCATCAATGGCAGTGCAAACAATTTTCCTCCTCACAAATTCCAAATATTAGTATTCCTACAGCATACTATGTCCAATGACTCTTGTCACTTTGGTATACAAATAATCTTCAAATGAATTCAGCCCATATGAAACAGTAGAACAAATATACCGGTACTTAATTTCCTAGCATTTTCCCATATGAAGGGCATATGGGAAAATGCTAGGAAATTAAGTAGCTAGACAGGATATTTTTTTCATTCACTACCATGTTCCACTACCATAAATACTTGTAATATAAAAAAATATTGTTATGGTAGTTATGTTAGTCTGGTATTGTTCTTTAAAATTACTTTACAAAATCTAAATGAAATGAAATGAAAAATACTTTATTTATCCCAAAGGGAAATTCAGGATTGTAGTAGTTCAGGGGTCTGTACTACGAAGCTGGATTAAGTCATCCAGGATAACTCTGCGACATCTCGCTGAACTTCACCGGATCTCCGCCATCCAGATCTGCTGTACTACGAGGCTCGTTATCAACTCGATAAGTGAATCCGGCTGGGATCTGTGCGCGCACACATAAAATGGGCGTGGTTAGCGGCCCCGGAGCATTTTCCACAATGGAGAAGAGAGCAGCCTACTTCACGGCGGAGGAGCAGCAAATAATCCTGCAAACGTATGAGGAGTACCGCAGTATTATCCAGGCCAGGAGCAACACGGTGAAAAACATGGCCCTACATTTTCCAGAAACACAAATCGCTGAAAATGTAATAAAGAACTCATCCACATTAAACCAAAATTATGTAATTAAATAGTCTTTTAAATGGTGATGAATAATTATTTTTATGTATTTTAAATGTAATTTAATTAGCCTAAATGTAACATTTAATTTCACTTTTATTGTGCATCTAAAATAACATTTGTCCCACTGTCATGATTCACCGCTATTGGACAAAGTAAAACATTTCCTCTTTTTTGTTAATAAAAATAATAAATGGACAGTGTTGATAACACCGGGATAAATCTATGAATGAAATTAAATGTAAACTAGATATTTAAAAATATTTCTTCAAATGAAATTCTGTCCCTCGGTGTCATGGTGTTACTACCAAAATTTGGAGATCATATTACATTAGACACACTGTCACACCCCGTGAGCTCTTATCCTGGAACTTAACCTGCTCCGGACCAGGTTTGGCGTTCAGCATCAGTTACAGGGGCAACGTGTCTGGATAAAAAGAGATCCACATTCGTAGTGCGGAAACTTATCCAGGAAGTTATCTCTCTAAGAGCTAATCCAGGTTCGTAGTACAGGCCCCAGATTGTGTTCAATAATAATAATAACGATAATAATAATAACAATAATCAATTCTGGACTTTGTTCATGAGGCTGATGGCTGCTGGCAGGAATGATCTTCTGTACCTCTCAGTCTTACATCGGACCTGAAGAAAAAGCTAAAACTAAAGCTAAATTAAATAAGATTAGATTAGATAGTACTTAATTAATCCCTTTGGGAAACCTCCTTCAGGGAAATAAGGATTCCAGTTGCAATATAGTATTATAAATTAAAAAGATGTGAAACTAGTTTGCTACTTCTGCTGCTCTTTCCCATCCTGTCTTTCTGGTATTCCTCATTCCCCCAACTGAGGAGTTGTACAGTCTAATGGCTCTGCACTTGAGTTGGAGCAGTCTTGAGCTGAACAGGCTCATCTGGTTGTTGATGGCCATGTGTAGAGAGTGATTGGCATCGTCCAGAATGTCCAGCAGTTTGTCCAGTGTCCTCTTCTCTGCCACTGTCACTAAAGAGTCCAGTTTCATGTCAACCACAGAGCCAGCCCTCCTGATCAGTTTTTCAATCCTTGATGTGTCCTTCTTGGATGTGCTGCTCCCCCAGCACACCACGGAGTAAAAAAGAAAACTTGCAGTGTCATTTAAGGACACTAAAATGAACGTTCATTTGAATTGCTTTAGTTTATCAAGGATTTTTATGAGGAGGAAAAGGGCATTTGTGGAAGATAAAAGCTAGCCAACTCCATTTTAGGAAATGTGGTCACTGTGCTAACATACCAACTGTTTCTGGAGGTCAGGGTTGATCCCAAGTTGTTCTTCAAGGTTCTTGAGAGACTCAACATCTTTGACAGGCAAAACATTTGGATCCAGGCCTATCTCTTCCTCATCAGAAGATTTCATAGACTGCAGGGTCTTAAAGATGATCCTTAATTGGTCCATCATCATTTCCTGGTTTATCAATATATTTTGCAGGAGGGCTGAGGTGGGGAAAATGGCGAGGACGACAGATTAGAAGCAGCACAAAAACTGGTTAATCCACTTTGACTGAAGTGCAATTTACTGTAAAGGTAAATTTGCCATATACTTTGCCATATTATGTCTGATATCATGGCTGATGATGTGAATGCAAAGCTTTTCAAATTTGCCCCCGGAGGCAGGCAAGAAGGAGGAGGAAGTGGAAGTGCTCAACAGTGGAGAAAATGATGATTATTAGTCAATGGAATACTTGATAGAATACTTAATTACAAAAATATTCAATAGCTGCAAAAAACAACATTTTTCTTTTTACCAAAATCGAAGTTTACATGCCTTTAACTGGCTCATGTGTTTCCTGCATTTGTAAGTTAACTTCTAAAGCGTATGAGACTGTTTTAAAGGAGAAGGGTAGACATAGAGGACTCGTGAGGTTCAATCCTGGATCTCGACTCTACCGGCACATTTGTCAGAAAAACAGCTGTAAAACAGCTTTCTCTCATCAAAGGAGTTCATCCACGCTCAGGTTTTATGAGGTAAGGAACTGAGGTAAGGTGGATGTTCTGAAGCATGTTTTGTGATATTTTGAACATAGTAGAGGCCACACTCGTGGTTAGAAAAAGATGTGCCCATTGTTTTCCCCTCATAGCGAAAATATAGCACAGTTAGCAGTGGGTGGGTTCCGACCCAGCTGCACAGATTCTTCTTGGGGGTTTTCCTGTGGTAGTACTGGGAGAGCCTAAGCTGTGGAGCCTGACATTGAATCTGGCCGGAGTTCTCCTTTAAGAGTAAACAGCCATAATAAACATTAGTGAATACTCACAAATTTGCATGCAGGATGTCTGCTTCCTGGTCTGGTCTGGCTCAGCATGCCATGATGGGACTGGAGGGGGTGCGACATGCCTCGGAGAAAGCATATCAGTGCTGGCGTGCCTCAATGGATGAATCTCAGTGTGTGCATGTCTCAGAGTGCACATCTCATTGCTGGGGTGCCTCGGTGAAAGGATGTCACTGCTGGGGTGTCTCGGTGAAAGGATGTCACTGCTGGGGTGCCTCGGTGAAAGGATGTCACTGCTGGGGTGCCTCGGTGAAAGGATGTCACTGCTGGGGTGCCTCGGTGGACGGATGTCACTGCTGGGGTGTCTCGGTGAAAGGATGTCACTGCTGGGGTGCCTCGGTGAAAGGATGTCACTGCTGGGGTGCCTCGGTGGACGGATGTCACTGCTGGGGTGCCGCGGTGGACGGATGTCACTGCTGGGGTGCCTCGGTGAAAGGATGTCACTGCTGGGGTGTCTCGGTGAAAGGATGTCACTTCTGGGGTGCCTCGGTGGACGGATGTCACTGCTGGGGTGCCTCGGTGAAAGGATGTCACTGCTGGGGTGCCTCGGTGAAAGGATGTCACTGCTGGGGTGCCTCGGTGAAAGGATGTCACTGCTGGGGTGCCTCGGTGGACGGATGTCACTGCTGGGGTGCCTCGGTGAAAGGATGTCACTGCTGGGGTGCCTCGGTGGACGGATGTCACTGCTGGGGTGCCTCGGTGAAAGGATGTCACTGCTTGGGTGCCTCGGTGGATGGATGTCACTACTGAAGTGCTTGGATGGACGGATCTCATTGCTGGGGTGCCTTGATCTACTGCTCACACTGCTGGTGTACTGATTCTGGTGTGGCTCGGGTGAGCTGTGGCAACTTTGCAGGTCTAGGTCTGGAGTGCTGTCACTACCTAAGAGGTCAGGAGTGTTGTCTCCAACAGGAAGGTCAGCAAAGTCATTATCATTTGCAAAAAGGTCAGGACTATCCTGCCCCCTTTGGCAGAGCATTGGGCTGCTTTGCTTTCCTATATCTAACAAGGGGGCTGGCTTTTTGATGTTTGGTGCTTTGGGCAATGGATCCAGTCTGTTCAGAGAAACAAAACAAGTCTTAGTACTCAATTGCAACAAAATACTTTACTACTTTATCATACATTACATTAGTCTTAATACTTTAACATAAGTAAATAGATTATGGTTTAATCTTACATTACATTGCATCTCATTATCTTATTATTAGGGGGTTGAAACTTTTTACCCTTTTCTCGAATGTTTGATTTTCGGGATCTCTTCTTCCTTCTCTCTTCTTCTTCATCAGAATCTTCTTCCCCAGGGAAGAGAAGGTTCTTGCGTCTGACAACACATTAAATCATTTCAACAAAATTAAAGGGCTTCTCCAGTAATAATCTATGTTTGTCTCATAAATCACCTCTCCTATTATTTTTTCATTTAAAACCATCCATACCCCCAACCTTTGCTTGTGGAAGTTTAGATTCAATTTTGTTCAAAAATCAAACATTTTGTCAAGCTAACATATGAGCAAATCCAACGCATGCGGAAAGGTACGCGGTTGCTCAGCCAATGCCTGCAATTACCTGGACAGCCACTGTGTTAGTAGTGAGCTAATTTCACAATTCCTGCCACCAGCCCCCAAAGTTTTCTGTTGTTGCAAGTTTCAAAACATTACACTTCTCTTTTCAGCACATATTATAACTGTTCTTCACATGTAGATGCTTTCTGTTCTGCCTGCCCTCCATTATTACAATCGGAGCTGTGAACTCACTCCCCACAAAGTTAACAAAAACAAAGCTGAACAAGCTGACTACCAAACAAAAACATGCAAAAATTAATTGTGTGGTGTTCTGTCACATGGTCTAACATTTGGATGGTACATCATTGCTTTGATAAAGGATTAATCAAGATTTCAATGACTAATCCTACATCTGTAGAGAGTTTGTAGAGATCAAGAGCAGCGCAGACCCAGAAGTGAAACGAACTGGAAGCTGCCAAATTCAAATTCGGTTAAAATGATCTTTTTAAACCTTTTTTTTTTTTTTTAAATGAAGTGTAACGTTTTGAAACTTGCAACTACAGAACATTTTTAAATTATTCAGTGCTCATATGTTAACATTGACAAAATTATGTATTTTTTTAACAAACATGAATCTAAACTCTCACAAGCAGAGGCTGGGGGTATGGAAGTTTTTAAATGAACTGATAATATGAGAGATGATTTATGAGACAAACATAGATTATGACTGGAGATGCCCTTTAAGTATTTGTGGTTTCATGCAGATAGGGAGATAACAATAACCAGTAAAATGATAAACTGTGATAAAAAGTCAGACAGTTGGTAGCAGGGCTCTCAAGTGCGACCATTTTGGTCGCATATGCGACCAAAATTTGTAAGAGTGCGTCTAACATTTTTTGTTAGTCGCACCGGTGCGACCTCCCGAAAACAAGTCTCTCATCTCCCTCTCTCAAATCTGAAGTTTAGAAGTTGAGAGAGCACATCTCGATATACTTACAAACGTAATATAGCCTTTTAATGTTGACAAAAGTGACAGCGGTGACGGAAAATCTGCCTAAAACTGACAAAAACACATTGCCTGTTTCTCCTCCTCTGTCTCCGTTTTACAGCAGCCCCAGCACAGGCACGCACGCACGCATGCACGTCATACGCACACACAGCCCTCAGTAATCATCCAATCAGCTGTCAGTATGCAAAAGAGCCCAGACTCTGTGGTGTCAGGGTAGGCTACAGTAGGGAGCGATAAGTCGAAGCGGAGCGCTACCGAATATGTCTAAGAGACTGTCGGATAATTCATAATTAAATAGAATTTCAAGTAAAACAAAGTAAAGTTTCATATAACATCTATATTTATTCAGTCCTTTCTCCTGTTAAGGGGGGGGGGGGGGGGGGGGGGGGTGAAGTCACACAGGCACTGAGGTGAGTGCTCACACTCGGTGAGGACTGCTGAGCTGACTGACAGCTCCTGACTGAACATTAAGCTGGGCTGTAAAAAAAAAAAGCTAAAACAAGAGAAATAAATAAAGATAAAAAGTAATAAATGCTCTGCCCTTAAAGTCATTTTCATAAATTAGTTTGAGAATTGTTTTTTATTATTTACCTTAGTTTCAGTTTTGTAAATATTGACTGTAGTGTGTGAAGTCTTATTCTAGGTTCAAATTTATTGGAGAGTAAGTCCATCCAGCTAAATATTATGTTGTTGGTTGTTAAAATATGGATATTTATTTCATTTTCAGCTCAGTATAGCACATTAGCTCTTATTATTTTGAAAGATTTTATTTAACTTGAGATGTTTGAAATATTAAATTTCAGTTCAGTAAAGCACTTCAAGCACTTTTATTTGGAGATGTTTTATTCTGCTTAGTGTTTTAGCTTGAATTTGTAAATTTTATTCAGTGAAGCACTTTAAATGCTCTGTTTTTCTCCAAATGTATATTTTTGCTTCAAATAAAGACAAGCATATTATTCTTGTTTAAAAAGCATTTACAGTAAAGTTAGGGACAGTGATAAAATGGTGACCCTATGGCATTAAAGGTGACACTGAAAAATGTGGGTGCACCTAATTTTTGTGCTGGTGCACCTTAAAAAAATTTTTTAGGTGCACCATTGCAACCAACTCAAAAAGTTAGTCGAGAGCCCTGGGTAGTATTGTTTCAAATTTTAATTGTTGTTAAAACTGTGTTTGATTACTGCACTCTGAAAACCTCAGGGTGACACAGCTCAAAGCCCAGAAGTTCATTCTACTCGTTATTCTATTTTCATCTTTTCAAAACAAAAGGTGGTTAAATGATTTCAGTGTGAGTATATAAATACTTATTAAGCATTCTGAGTATATTTAAACCATCCCGTGATAGTACTGATAACTGTAATCATTTTGGTCTCAATATTCGTGATGCGAAATCATCATACCGTTACATCCCTGTATGTGTAACAGATTAATAAAAAAAATCCCCAAACTTACATTCTTTTTCTTTTAAATTTAATCGGTGAATCAGCTTCCTCACTTCCAAGGTCAGTGTGGTCGACAGCTTTAGGTAGTTTGCGCCTTGCTTCATTGTAGTCATCTGGAAAAACAACACAAAACAAAAACATTTTTTAATGACACATTATATACTGTTAGCTCAAGAGGTAGGGGTCACAGCATTTAACTTACCTGATGTGAAAATGATTCTTGCTTTGTAGGGCTTCCATTCATCTCCAGGACATTCTTGGGATTTTATATATTTTGCCACATCACTTCTATTTGGAGGCCACATGCAATTTCCATTTTTAATCCACACTGAAGGCACAACTTCCACCTCATTTGTGTTGTCAAAGACAACAATATGGAACATCTACACAGAATAAATCACCACATAAATAGAAAATTCCTATTTAACTAAAATATTCCTTAGCAAACTATAATACAAAATAAGGGTTATTGTTCTCAATGCAGGAGTGGAACAACAACAAATTGGTTTTGGTATGGTAGTCTCACATACTTCTGCAGCTTCCTTCCAACCATGAAACACTCGAGACGGGTTGAGAACCACATAAATACCCAATTCTTTAGAGTCAATTGGATATTTAAAGAAGTGTTCCGCCTGTTTATACTCATTGCCCACAATGTACAATATCCCTTTATCCTCAGCAATGTTTTGGACTAAAACCAACTTGTTATCAATTTTGACACAAAAATCTCTCTCTTTGCTGTTCACAATAACGTCATCAAAGATGAGAACTTTAAATTGACGAGCTTGCTGTGATAAGCACTCTGGTACTGGCCCATCCATATGCTCTTCATCTACTTTAAGAGATGCTTCTTTACCATCAGCACTATAGATGCCATGTTCCCGCTCTGATAATCTGCGGATCACCTGACTCAAAGGATTGCATGGGCCCCGAACCATTTTTTTTAATTCTCCTAAGAAATTCTCATAGGGAAATGCTGATATAAGGTCTAAACTGCCATGGATTTTGACATCATCACTGAGATGGACCAGACCATGAATGTTCACCGTAGAGCTGGCCAAAGTGTTCAACAAAGGAAACCAACAGGGTGTGAGCAAGCTCATTCATCTCCATACAGTGTTTTGCACTTGCCAAAATGTACACCCCCACTGATAGAAGCATGAAGTTGTCATAGATCTGAGGCTGTAGCACACCCCTCAGCACAACCGGACCAGTGTATAATAAGAACTGACGCAGTTCTGTGGCTTTCCACCTACTTCGTTCAGCCAGTGCCGGGGCCTTGAGCAAACTCGCTGGGAATGAAATTTCTTAGAGCAAGAAGTTTTTCTGAGACCATAGAAGCTTGCATAGCGAAATGCGACAGCGCAAGGGGCCAGTGGTGCCGATCCACAAATCTAAGAGGCCTCATTACACCTAGACAAACTAGGTGCATATAATCATGTGGGAAGCAAGCGACCATGTCAATGCCAACCTCTGCAAGTGGTGAGTGGTGGAGGTGGTGTTCTTCATCTGCTTGTCGAAAACTATGATCAGTTCTGCGCCTTGCATTAACCTCAGGAAATGTCATACGATTCGATTTACGGACACCCTTTTGGTGGCACTTGTCACACCCGTGATATCCAGTGTGTGACTTCACTCCTCTGATAAAAGCTCGGGCCGGGGTATCACACACAACCGAAATAACATTCACAAAGAATGTTTCCTGCTTGAAGAAAAACCCACTTTTCAACATTTTCAACTCCTCAACCAGATTACGGAGATACTCAGACAATGACTTCGGCTTAGAAGTGCCACAAAACAATCCGATCAACATTGGTTTCTTGGTGTATCCTTGTAACATTCCAAGAATCGGCCAAAACTGTGTACTAGAGCTCTTAAACAGGGGTAGACCATCAAAATTTAGCTGCAGTTTGAAGACATGTCTATCAGGCACAGCAGACCACACTTTATCTAGGATTTTCCCGATAGATTTTAGAATTCCAAAGTAATGGAACACACCACCAGCTAAAGAGACAATTTTGTAGCTTGTTTTTGTTTGCAGCAACGTGCGTCCATCCTTTGGTAGAGAAGGATGGAATATTTTGAGAATGCTGAGAAGAGCAGACAGAGCAATGAGAGAAATACCAAAGTCAACTGCCCAATCTGCCAATGAGCTCTGCAGATCCCCATTACTCTGAATGGCCTGTTCTCCAACATCAGGCCTATCCTCAACAGGAGCCACAGTCTCTTCATATTCTTCATTATCCTCAATATTCAGATCCTGATCACTTTCCTCGTCAGTAATTTGGATCTCAGATTCCTCTGAGTCATCAACACAAGCACTTGCCACAAAGTTGGCATCAACCATCCCTTCCTTTTCAAACTCATTTTCAATTAATTCATTAACTCTTTTTAATGCTCTTCTTCGCACATTGCCCCTATCATTGTACTTCCAATCTTTTTCCATACCTTGACTTTAATCAAGGGTTAGTCCTTCCACCTGAAAGAGATACAGCAGAACATGTCAAATAAAAAAATGTTTCTAACAGTTTATAGGGAAAATGAAATTGTAAATGACAAGAAACTAACTTTTGGCTCAGCTGTGTTGTACAGAATTTAAAGTGATATTTGGTAACAAAGATTTGAAGAGTGACAGCAGTCATTGTCTGACTGATTCATTTTTAAATAATTTCTGTAACATAACATCATAACGAAAATCCACTGTACTACTGCATTTTCTCACCTCCTTTTCAATACTATATCAAATTAAACATTTTTTATTCCTCAGGAGGTACTAGATGCTCTAAACAAAAACAACCGACTTGTAAGGCACGAACAGATAATCCTAATGCTAGCTACAACTGAGGCATGTTTAACTTCACAAAAGTATTTTTACATTATAAATGGATACTTGTATTCGCCTCGGGGTGATAAGAGCCTCACAGCCTTATTTATGTAGTTTATTAATGCTTATTATGGATTCCAAGGTTCCTGTCATCTCCTGTTCTGATGTCTGGCCGGGGCATCCCCAGTGATGTCAGCAGGGATTTCCTAGTGGGCTGGACCAACCAGGCACAGACATGTCTGGCTGCCCTCTGCTAATCAGCTGATGAGTGACTTTCCTAGCTGAACCGGGTGAAGTTTAAGTTTATATAACACCAGCTGCAGTGGACTAAGCGGATTAACCCTGGATGAAACAGGAAAACATTTGGACGACAAGTCTACCAGGACGGACTGTTGTATTGTTGGCTAGGATTAATGTTAGCTAACTTTCGCTAGATGCTATATTGTTGCACTGACTGAAAAATACTTGTTTGCTGAAGTGGACTGCATGGCGTCACAGATTCGCCTTGCAAACTAGATAAGAAGTCTAACGTTAATCCTCATTAGGCTGGTCATTAGGGATGTAACGGTTACAGGTAAAATGGTAAACCGCGATAAAATTTCCCACGATAATCGTTACCGTGTCCCATTAAAATTACCGTTATATCGTGCTTGATCACCACACTGCCTCAGTAACGCACGGTGATGCTACTCTTTGACTGGAAAAGCCGGAACTATGTATCTGCCCTCGATTAAGGAGCCTCATGTGAGGTGCACATGAGCAGTTTGCATTGTTTGGCCTCTGAGTCTGACACATTTATTGACAAAAAAGACAAAAGAACTGTTATGAATATAACAATAAAGGGGTTAAATGATTTCAATTCTGTGTAAATGTACTTTTAGAACATTTTGAGCACACTGCAACAATACCGCGATAATAATGATAACCGTGATAATTTTGGTTACAATAACCGTGATACAAAATTTCCATATCGTTACATCCCTACTGGTCATGTTATAGGAAAAAAAAATCAATCCTTGAACATCTGGGCACTGTAAGCAAGCTAACATTGGCACGTAGCATGACAACTTTAGCATTGATCTTGTTTTATAAGGCACCTTGTTTGACTGACTAGATAGCCTAAAACACGTCACTGCTAACATTATTATTAGTAACTGTGTGAGCGGAGTAGGGGTGGGCGTATCGATCTTAATATCGATAGTATCCATACCAAGCTGAGTATTGGTATCAGATCGATACTAGCATGATGAGATCCATGCTGCAGTTTCTCTTATGTCGTCTTTACTTTACTTTACTCCGCTCCGACTCCCACTTCTAAACGGCGCACCTCTCTCACTCGAGATATAATCAATCAATGGAAACAGAGCCAAAAGGGCAACCCAAGAGAGGGCTTTGTGAGCAGAAAGCCAAAGGTTAAGGTTAACTGTATTTGCACTTAATTTGTGCAATGGAAGGTATTTTTTTGTTGTGATGCTGACATTGCTATATTTATATATATTTTTACATTGCTGCTATTTTTTATTTTTGCAACTTGTGATTTTTTTTTTTTTGCCTAAACGTGGAATAAATTATTACTTTTATACAGTTAAAATTTTGTTCTATTGTTGTGGTTCATTAATAAAAAGCACTTTTATTGCCAAAATCTTTGTGCTGTGTTTTACCATAATCATAATCAACCAACTCAAGGTAAATTACAAAATTATTCAATGATCATTACATTTCATGTAAAAAGTATTGGTATCGGCGAACCTAGCCCTGTATTTACTTGTATTTACTGAGCTGTACTGTATTTACTTTCTCTGATCGATACCGAAGTTCCCAGTATCACCCACCCCTAGAGCAGAGCGATGTATGAGCAGACTGAAATGGCGGCAATGGGCTGAGATGGGCGAGGGGGAGCGGACCATAGGTAATGGCAGAGCGAGCGCTCCATGAGCATCTGTGGGGCTATCTAGACACTCCGCTCTCGGTCGTATGCCCTGGTCAATAGTCATTTTAAACATAGGTATATCGGTTGTCAAACACCCCTCATCGGAAGTCAGGTTACCCTGCTTTTCAAATTCAAATGTGCGCTCCACTTCCGTTTGGGCGCGAAAAACGCATATAGTAATTTTATTTGTTTTAAGTAGGCTGAATACAGCATACCACTTCAGTTAACGTTATTGGTATCATTTATCTGTCTTTGTAAAAGAAGCCTCGCACAAAATGGCATCCTGACGTTGGCAAACACAAGCTAACGCTATCTGATGTATACATTAGATAGCCACACCATTCAGATTCAAACCAAACCATGAACCAGACTCCCGACACATTGTTTTCTTCGGCGGTTAACAGCCTACACTCTAAAAACTTTATTTTATTAGCACGTGGATCCTGTTTTGTACTTACCAATATTTTCTTGTAATATCCCGATTTGGGCAGAGTTCCACTGTGACCGTGCAGTCTAGACGGGAAACGGCTTGACCTGGAAAAGGCGCAAAAGCGAGGGCGGAACAATAGGGTTGAAAGCTGGGTTCCAGTCATTCACAGCCCCATTCATTTCTCCATAGGCGTTTTCATCATCAGCCAATAAACTCATAACAATTCAATATCCACTTATCACGACGATTCTGGTAGAAAATGGTCACATACGCTTCTGCAGAGACCCCTTGTATGTATGCTTTCACGCTAAATTCATTGAAAATGTCTTTTGTTTACGATCCCACAAAAATAGACTTCATAACCCATAATGCCATAGTTCCGATGACGTCTACGTCTGTGATTGGGTGAGGCTGAACATACAGCGGAAATAGCTACTGCCCCCTGTCTACCCGGTGGATTAATGCACCCAGGGCGAATTAAAATAAATTAAAATCGCCGCCGTGAGTTAAACTTTAGAATATCTCCGGCAACTAGGGACTTCTGACCGGTGATTGCAGTCAGGAACAAAGCACTGCACCATATTATAGTCGGATGAGTAAAGAAAAGGTCCAAGGGAAAGAAAAAGAAAATTAACGGTCACAGCACAGGAGGGGCTAAGCCGACTAAACCGCTCAGATGTCAGACCCGCAATGGTTCATGGGATTGTAGTTGTTCTTTTTAATAATTTAATGTTCACAGTGTTGTACCCTGCCCTTTTTTCAGCGTTTCAAATAATCGTTGACGAATGACATGAAATACTATGGCTGGAAGAGAACCCAGGGGAGAATCGAAAGTCACTTCCGCTTTTCAAATCCATAGGTCATGGGCAGAAAGGCGGAAACAGGAGGCATTTTCTTCTTCTTTTGTATTTATAAAAATTACGTTATTTAAAGTTTGCAATCTCCAGGAATGCACCAAAATGGCAACAAATACATAAAAAAGGAAGCAAATAATACATTTGTAACATATTGCAGATACATACATACAATAATTAATAATACATAAAAAGACACAAGGGGTCATACAGAAATTGAATCAATCTAAAGACATTGAAAAGGGAGTCGATTCACAGTTTTCACAGCTTGCTTGTTTTTAGCAGAAGCAATAGATTGAAAATATAATCCCATTTCTTTCATAAAAGACAAAAAAGGTCTAATTTTAGTAAAATAACATCTATGAATATAAAATTTTGCTAGAATTATGAAACCATTGATCAAAAATATTCATTTTCAACTGAAGAGTCATTGTTTATAAAACCACAGAGGACCTGAAGCAAGAGTAGTTCAAAGTCACAGATGTTGTTATCCAAAATGAATCTACAAACAAATAGGGTCTAGGCCAATATGATTTTAAATGAAACAATTCCTTCACCTCACTGTCAACAAAATATTTGAGGTAAGGTCCAAATTTTCTTCCAGCACAAGTTATTTAGTCAGCTATTCCAGTATGAAACAGCAGGTGCTTTGTTTAGAGCATCAAAGTCTATGAAGTTGAGTCCACCATTCTCATATGTATTCATGACGATAGTTTTTTTCCACAAATATTTAAAAAGCATCTTATTTATGCACTGGATGGTTTTATTATCAACATATAAAAAAAAGGCCTGCGTAAGTCTAGAGATTCCCTCTGCTTTCGATATAGGTGTTCTACCCTTGATTTTCAAAGATGCTGTGGATAATGCTTCACTTTATAAAATACTTAGAACATATGGATATTGTTCTTTGTTCCGGATTTAAGGTTGAATAGAAAATAAAAAATAAAAAGATAATATAAGCCATTGGTAGGCTACAGCAGAAATAAAACTAATTTTAAAGTTATAGATGCTACACTTATGCTACATTCGTGCATATTGATTCTTTAATTGATATGGTTATGTGATGTATAAAGTCAACACTTTGACCCTACTTAAGAGAATCACACTAGTTCATTAAAAAAATATAAATAAATGGAAAATAAAATGTTTAACCCCAGTTCTCCTCATGTGTACCAAACGTGAATTAATGCTCATAATTTTAACAATTTAAAAGCCAGTGTAGGGATACACCAATGATTAGCAATAACCTGTTTTGATACTAATACTAATAATAATAATAATAATAATAATAATAATAATAATAATAATAATAATAATAATAACTGATATTATTGTGCAATTACAAAAAAAAAATAAGACACTGTGGGTTCCAAGGCTACACTGAAACACACACACACCACACACACACACACACACACCCACACACACACAATAATTTCTCACTACACATACACAAATAATTTATTTAACTCACACTGTTATCCTAGTGGTTCAAACAAGTTATTTTTTCCCACAATGTCTCTCTGCAAACATGAGAGAAAGGAATTAACAGGATTGCACAGTACTCTATTACAATGGTAGTAGAATGAAAATAAGTGGTTTTAATGATAGTAAATGGGCCCAAAATCGTCTAAAGGAGAAAATGTGATTTTTTTTTTGTCTACACATGTTGTTGAAATGTCAACATTCATTAAAAAAAATAAAATCTTTGCCAGATTTCACAGCATGAAGGACATGAACGAGAGCACAAATAAAATTGATCAGCCTCTAGAAATAGGCCAAAAAATATGGTGCATTAAAAGAGGCCAATTGAAGTTAATAGTGTTACATACTTGAAATTGAATTTGTATTGCAAACAATTATATCTGCCATTGTGAGCTGATCTTTTTTTACACCTTAAAGTGGTACCAACTGAATGCCACCTGTGGCCCACCGCTCTAATTTGATATGTGGTCCACATATTAAACTCAACATCTGGCCCACATTTGGTTTGCCACCTTAAAGAAGGCACCACCTTTGCCACATCTGGGCCATGTTTGGTTCACATGCTGCATGCCAGTGCTGACTGAATGCCACCTGTGCCAGCTTCCAGCCAAATGTGGGCCAAATGTCTCTGCTATGTGAGTAGGTTTAGCAGCGGCAGTGTTTAGTTTGTGCACGGATTATTCTACAAGATGACTGAAGTGAAGGTGAGCAATAAGCATCCTCTGTCTCATGTCGTGTATGTGCAGAGTCATGCACACCAGACTCTGGTGTGTGTGCGTGTGCGCGTATACGTATGTGCGTGTGTTTAACAATCATGTTCAAAAATAATTTAACTTTAAATTAAATAAAAATAATTTAGATTTAGCTTGTTCGGGCATGATTCATGACCTGCCCTGACTTGACCTGCCCTGAGCTGACGTGCCCTTACCTCAGCTAAGCGCCGCGCTGTCTGAAGTTGCCGATGCTGCCGACAGACAAGAGAATCAACTGCTCCGGTGAGTCGATTTGGCAGCGGATTATTCTTGCAAGATGACTGAAGTGAAGGTGAGCAATAAGCATCCTCTGTCTCATGTCGTGTATGTGCAGAGTCAGAGGAGTGAGTTGAAGGAAAAAATCTGCACACCAGACCCTGGTGTGTGTGTGTGTGCGTGTGTGCGCGTGTGTAGCTTAACTATCATGTTTCATGCAGCGATGCCTCATAAGGAAAGATTACTTAAACAAAGAGAAAAGGAGCTTAATGAGGTCAGAAATAAAAAACTAAAGCTATGAAATTAAAATAAAGGTGTCATAACTGATTTATTTTTGTCCTCCAATTTCATTTAAATGGAAATGCAAGGTTCCTAACAACAGTAGGGCTGGTCAGTCACAGGAAGCCATTTTAAGTGCTGTTTATCTTTGCATCTTGTCATGATCATGTAACACTTGCCTAATCGGCTGCTATTTCTCACATGCCCTTTTTAGCTTCCACACTCAGATTAATACAGCCCACCTTCAACAATATCAGCACAAGCACCCTCCTCACCAACCCCTCAACAGAAGCTGCTCAGTGTACCCCAGGCCATCAGGTAAAACATACACTACTTTTGCTTTACACTGGCGTCTAACAAATATATGAGGTTTTGGACAATGATATGGTACAATGGTTCTGTTACATTGGTTATGAATATGGGTTGCTACAATTCAGCCTGTTATATTGTAAAGTATGTAGTTTCTATATGGCGTTTCAACTTTGTGCTCCATGTGCTCCCTTTTTTACTTTGAGCACCTGCCCCTCTCAAAGTCTTTGCATGTCCCTGAGGGTTAGGGTAGGGCAGTGGTTCCCAAACTTTTCACAGCCTGTACCCCTTCAGACACTTGACCTCCAGCCATGTACCCCCAACTTTCATGCACTTATAACACAGAGAAAAATAAATGTTTTAGCCTGCTGTACTCCGACCTCCCACATTTGACATGCATAACATACAAATAAAACCTATTAAAGTTAATTATTTCTCACTAAACAGATTTAGTTACCAGCAATGTCAGTGGGCAACACCAGTCCACTTTTGAAAAAGAAATGTACATTTCTGAAACAGTTTCATTAATGAACTTGAAGCTTTAATGAAAAGGCTGTCTGACTGAACTTACTGTATGTTATTTTAAGAATCTTAGATAATTTAGGACAGATTTCCTTCTCCAAGATGCCTCACCCTCTCTTTCAACACTTCAGGCTTTTATCAAAGCTCACAATACAAACAATTATCAGTTTGAACTTGAACTACTGAAACAACTGTTTAAGACCTGACAGTTTTTCACGTACCCCCTGCATCATTTCACGTACCCCTGGGGGTACACGTACCCCAGTTTCGGAACCACTGGGGTATGGTAACCCTTACCCTGAAATGCACCAAGCATATGAAATCACTTTTCAGTCAGTAGGTGTCTCCAAATGACCGTAAAACACACGTCAAGGAGAGAATTAAGCACAGAAACACTAGTGTCAGGAAAAAGATATCAGTTTTTATGAATACATCAAATAATTTTTTCATCAGTAAACAGATATCTCTCAAGCAGCAACATTTTGACATGTTTTACTCTGAAATGCATCAAGCTTATGAAATCTATTTAAAGGATGGTATATGTCTCCAAATGAGTCTTAAACACTTCAAGAAGTGTTTCAGCTTCGGACCTTTGCTGCCTCACACTTAGATGGTTTCCCCGATACTCCTCAACACCCTTGTTAGACTCAGATTTTAAGCCAAGAACAGACTTGAAGCAGGTGATAGGTCGGGTACATAGCCTTCTTAATCTTCATTATTCAGCATTTAATTTAACTTAAGAGCAAGTGGGAGGGGGGCTTAAATGAGCAGATCTCAGAGGATAATTGGACAAAAATTATACAAAGAATTTACACATCCTCCATTTGCCAAAGACATATTGTTGTTCAAATTAAAAGAATTAGGGTTCGGGACTCCATTGGTCAATGGTCAGACTGGCTAAAATCAGGCCAGACCTGGACCCTACATGTGACAGGTGCAGACAAGCCCCTGCAGACATACGCCATATGCTTTTAGCCTGTCCAATAATACACACATTTTGGGAATCTATTGATACTCTTTCCAAAATATTAGAAGTGCCAGTAGATCCATCCCCTCTCACTGCCTTATTTGGTATTATGCCGCAGGTTGTACATCTAGATAACTGTAAAAGAAACATGCTAGCCTTCTCTACTTTACTGGCCAGGTGCTGTATACCTTTCAGTTGGAAAGAGCCTCTTCCTCCTAAATATTCTCACTGGATTAAAGAGAACATGCAATACGTCAAGTTTGAGAAGATGAGATATTCTCTTAGTGGCTCTGTTTTCAGATTTTATGAAACCTGGAACCCTTTCTTGATGTTTGTTGAGAAGTTAGGAGTGGAAAGTATAGTCCCATCATGTTTTACACTTGTTTCTGTGCTGGCTAGTGGTAATGTGAGATGACTGATTAATATGATATATTATCTGTCCAGTGGGTTAATGGGTGGGACTTTTTCTTTAGTCTGTTGTTGTTTTTGTTTTTAATTTTGACAGTTTGTATTTGCATTTCTTCTATACACTTTGTAATTATTTTTTATTTTGTATATTGAAAACTTTCAATAATGAGACCTTGATGAAAAAAGGAGAGAATTAAGCACAGAAACACAATTCAGTACTAAAGATGTTTTATGAATCTTAACATTAATCTGAATCTGAACATTATTCTATCAAAAATAAGCAGATATCTCTGAAAATGAAACATTTTGACATGGTTTAGTCTAAAATGCAACAAGCATATATTATCTATTTAAAGGATGGCATATGTCTCAAAAAGAGCCTTAAAAGGTGCAAGAAGAAAGTTAAGCACTGTCAAGCCAAGACATCACTTATTTGAATACATAACATTATTCTATCAAATCTAAGTTAAACTTAATATTTATGAAACTGATGAATTCTTACTGAAAGTTGTGTTTTTCTGCTTAATTCTGTTCCTGCAGTGTTTCCTGCTCATTTGGGGACAAGTGCTGTCCTGGAAAAGAAGATCTACGTTTTACTGCATGTTCTACCATGCCAAAATGTGTTGTTTCACACTAATCTGCTTATTTTTGGCAAGAAAGTCTGTTATATTTATGAAACTGATGTATTTGTATTTCTGCCTAACTCTGTTCAGTGTTTTTGCTCATTTGGAAACTTATCCCATCCTTTAAATAGATTTTATATGCTTGGTGCAATATAGGGTAAAACAAATACATCAGGTTCAAACAAAAAAAAAGACTTTTTTGCCAAAAATTATCATATTCGTGTGAAACAAGACATTGTGTCAGGTATGACGTGCGATAAAATAAAGATTTTCCTCCCAAATGAGCGAAAACACTGCAGGAACAAAGTTAAGCAGAAAAATAAAACGTTCAGTAAGAATTCATCAGTTTCATAAATATAACAGACTTTCTTGCCAAAAATAAGCAGTGTCTCACATGTGCCCAATAGAGTGGTCACTGTGGCAGCAGTTGTTTGTGTATTTAAGTTTTTTTTTTTGTTGTCAGATGTACTTGCATGTTTATTTCTGTTTCCCATCACCCGAAGGAAATCTTTGTATAAATCAGATAGAGGAGGGTCATATGACACAGGTGCCCAATTCCCCACTACAAGGACAGTATCTTTCTGTGATACCAGTGAAATGTGGTAAATGTCGGGGCTTAATAGTATTAAACTCTGTACATTTAATGTAAACGGCATTCATCATCCGATAAAACGTAAGAAAATATTAGGTTTTCTAATAAAGGACAAAGTACAAATAGCCTTTTTGCAAGAAACACATTTAGTAGAGAAAGAACACATGAAACTCAAACGTCACTGGGTAGGTCAGGCCTATTTTTCATCATTTACCTCCTATAGCAGAGGAGTTGCTATCCTAATTCATAAAACCATACCATTTGTTCTCAACGTCTGTACAACAGATCCAGAGGGCAGATACGTCCTTGTTCATGGTATAATATATACGGGACACATATTACTTTGATGAATATATACGCCCCTAATCGACTGCCACCTTGATTTTGGACTCATATAGCATCGGTTCTGGAGGAATATCACTGTCCTCTCACTGTGTTAGGTATAGGGATGTAACAGTTACCGGTAAAATGGTAAACCGCGATAAAATTTCCCACGATAATCGTTACTGTGTCCAATTAAAAGTACCGTTATATCGTGCTTGATCACCACACTGCCTCAGTAACGCACGGTGATGCTACTCTTTGCCTGGAAAAGCCGGAACTATGTATCTGTCCTCGATTAAGGAGCCTCACGCGAGGTGCACATGCGCAGTTTGCATTGTTTGGCCTCTGAGTCTGACACATTTATTGACAAAAAAGACAAAAGAACTGTTATGAATTTAACAATAAAGGGGTTAAATGATTTCAATTCTGTGTAAAAGTACTTTTAGAACATTTTGAGCACACAGCAATAATACCGCGATAATAATGATAACCGTGATAATTTTTGTTACAATAACCGTGACACAAAATTTCCATATCGTTACATCCCTAGTTAGGTAGTGATTTTAATTGCTGCCTAGACAATAAATTAGACAGATCTGTAACAAATATCTTTCGACAAACAAGCACAGGCGCTCCTCTGGCTAAAATGCTCGATGATATTAATTTGACAGATATATGGAGAACTGGAAATTCGTCAGTAAGAGATTTCACGTTTTACTCTAACCCACACAATTCATACTCCCGTATTGATTATTTCTTCATACCACCACAAATCATAGGACAGGTGACTGCTTGTAATATAGGGTCCATCCATATCAGTGATCATGCTTCAGTCTATTTAGAGCTGACTGTTAGTGAAACCATCTTAGCCAGGCAAAGGTGGCATTTTCCATCATATTTAATAAATGACAAAGAATTTAAGAGACGGATGGAGACAGAGATAAAAATGTTTTTTGACATAAACGATAACAATGAAACAAATCCTGAATTTCTTTGGGAATCTGCAAAGGCCTATATCAGAGGATTCACCATTTCATATATGTCACACCGAAATAAATCATTGCTGTCAAAGCAAAGGAAACTGGAAGCAGACTTGAAAATGGCAGAAACAGCTCACAAATCTGACCCAACCAGGACAAATCTTATCAGGATACAAACTATTAAAGCAGCACTAAATACAATTATGAATGAGAAGGCCTCCAAATCAATATTTTATCAAAGACAGCGACTTTACGAATATGGAAACAAACCTAGTAAATATCTGGCACGCTCACTCAATCAAAAACAAAATTACAACACAATAGCAGGGATTAGGGACCCGGGAGGGAAGAAACACTTTGATAGGAAAAACATAAATTCTGTGTTTGTCTCATTTTACAAGTCATTATACAAATCTAACAACAATAACACTAAAGAAGCTCTTGACAAATTATTTGCAAAAATTAAATTACCAACACTGACTGCAGAGCAGCAGAAATTACTGGACAAGCCTATTCATGAGAAGGAAATTGTAGAGGCAATTGCCCTGATGCGCAGTGGCAAATCCCCAGGCCCCGATGGGATGCCGGTGGAATGGTTCAAGGCTTTTAAGGACAAGCTCGCTCAGCATCTGGCCAGAACATACAACTATAGCTTTGATACAGCCCGTCATCTACCTGAAACCATGTCATTCGCCAGTATTAGTCTGATCTTGAAAAAAAACAAGGATCCTGAGGACCCAGCTTCTTATAGGCCTGTGTCATGTAGATGCAAAGATTTTAGCCAAGATCTTAACTTTGAGGCTTGAACCACTAACACCAACTTTGGTGAAGCCTGATCAAACAGGTTTTATTAAAGGACGGAATTCCTCAAACAACATCAGGAGGCTTCTGAATATAATACAACTGGCCAGAGACAACGAAATTCAGGGCCTAGTAGTATCTTTGGACTCATTAAAGGCATTTGACAGGGTTGAATGGCCCTTCTTGTTTTATACAATGGGGAAATTTGAAATAGGTACAGGATTTATTGATTGGGTAAAGTTGTTATATTGTTCCCCTAAAGCATCAGTAATAACCAACTCTTACTGCTCTGAACCATTCGCATTAGAGCGTGGTACCCGTCAAGGGTGCCCATTGAGTCCCCTTCTATTTGCGCCCGCCATTGAGCCTCTAGCAGAGCTAATTAGATCAACTTGATTGATCAAAGGCTTTGATGTTAAAGGCACAATACACAAAATTTCTCTGTATGTGGATGACGTCCTGCTATATTTAGTTGACATAGATACCACCATACCGTGTTTACTTGAATGCTTACATCAGTTAGACCCTCCAGAAAAACGCGGGCAAAAATCCTTGATTCTGCAAGCCAAAATCCTTGATTATGCGGGCAAAAATCCTTGATTACGCGACTACATATTCAGGCTTTTTATGCAGGAAAATTGCAGAAATTTGCAAAGTATGCGAATAGTTGTGAAATATGTAAAATATATGCGAAATATGCAATATATGCAAGAACTGGGCTAAAAGATTCCTCTTCTGACATCCTGTTATTAGGCTACTACTGAATGAAAAAAGAGAAATTTTAAGATAAATTGGTATACTAGATACAAGACACATCACAGTTAGTGCTGGTTATGTTTAATTTATTATCAACTTAAGCATGGCTTAAACATTCCTCCACACATTTCTCAAAAATTTAACATTCTTTCTGCTTAGTTGTACCTTGAGGTAGAGCACTGCACTGTTGAGGTTGCTGCACTGTTTTCAAACACAGTTAAAACTTAACTGATGAACATCAACATTAAATATAAAAGCTCTCAATGAGCCAATAATTGTTCTTAAAATGAGAGCCTTATTGCACTTTAGGGAACCCTGCTCAGTGAAACCACTGAACAATACCATATTGCTATATTAATGTACAAAAGAAAGTGCATATATGCAGTATCAAAATAAAACAAAGTGCAATCTCTGGGTATTTCTGATGCATGAAAAATTAAAAGAAAACAAAGTATAGATCCAATCCTATTTCTTTTCCCTTCTCCCTCTCTCTCAAAACAATGCATCAGTTTCTGAAAAATTAAATAACAAAAACTGAGAAACAAGCATTTATTTCGGTTATAGTCTTCTCATTTTAATGCGGAAATTGTACAATCAAGCATGACCCGCATATTTCGCATTTTTTCCGTGAAAATGTGTGAGTATTGCGGGAATTATGCACCGTTCTGCGGGGAAATATGCAGCATTTTGGGAAATATTCGACCCCCGCATAATCAGCGACAGATTGGTGATTTCTGCGTGAATTCATGCGATCGCATAATCGCGTTTTTCTGGAGGGTCTAATCAGTTTGGACATATTTCAGGCTTTAAAGTTAACTTGTGGAAGACAGAAGCCATGCCTATTGGTGCCATGACAGGCTGCGCCCCGCCCAGTGGCTTCCCCTTTCAGTGGTCCCACAAGGAGATAACATATCTGGGAATAAGAGTTTGTCCGTCTCTGAAAAAACTGGTCAAGCTTAATATTAAGCCAATCATAACACATATTAAAGATGACCTACACAGATGGGGAACCCTACCTGTATCCTGGCTGGGTAGAATATGCGTTCTTAAAATGAATATATTACCCAGAGTCTTGTACCCTTTGCAGATGTTGCCGAACTCAATTCCCAACAGTTTTTTTGCAGATTTGGATGGCATTTTTACCCAGTTTATTTGGCAAGGAAAATAGGTTAGAGTAAAAATAGGTAAACTACAGAGAAGCAAAGAACAGGGTGGACTGGGGGTCCCTTGTTTGCGGTTATACCACTGGGCGGCACAAATTAGGTATACATATATGAATGGGTGAATCCAGACATTACAAACACTTGGATTGATATAGAGTCTAGAAATTGTGGCTTCCTAGAACTGAAGAACTGTCCTTTTATAAAATATAAGAAGGCAAGGCTGGAGGTACAAAATAACTTTATTGTAAGGAACACATTAAACACCTGGTATAAGATTATGGTTTTCTTAGACTTAAAGATCATTTCTCACTCTTGGCCCCTATATGAAAGAGCCCAGATTTCCTTCATGTCAGGACTCAACCCAGCTCCCAGCTCTGGCAGGAAAAGGGTCTCGATCAGCTTGTTAAACTTTATGAAGGTGGAACAATGAATGATACAAAAGTTCTGGGCAGAGGTGAAAGAGGAGGTGATTACTTTGATTGGATATAACTTGGACCTGTCAGCCTTGCAATGCATCCTAGCAGCTAAACCAGCCAATGTAAGGAACACTCAAAATGCTAAACTGGTTGGAATCCATCTGTACTTAGCAAGAAAGACCATTCTTAACTTCTGGATCTCTAAGGACATCCTTACACTGGATGACAGGTATAAGGAAATACTGAGAGTTCTTCCCTTGGAAAAACTGACCTACACTCTCCAAGACAATGTTCAGGGATTTGTCAAAATCTGGCAACCAGTCTTGGAGAACGTGGACCCTGATGGGCGGACTTTTTCTCTGGTTAGCATGATGAACATAATGGCAACCAGGAGAATGCTGGACATCCCATACCAACTGGTGATATCTGTGTCTTTGACCAGGTCTTGTTGCTTTTTTTCCATTGTCGTCTTTATTATTATCATTTTTTTTCTTTTTAATTTTATTCCTTATTTTGTATTATGTCTGGTTTAAAGGTGTCCTGCTGCCATTTGTTCTTGTTCTGTAAAGATTGTTTGTTAAAAAAGAAAAACGGGGTTCTAGCTTTGTGAACTGAATTGCAGTGTTGAATACCAGAACCTCATTCACAAGAAGCTTAAAAAAAAAAAAAAAAATAATAAGCAGAGTAGTGTGAAAAAAAACATTTTGGCATGTTTCAGTATAACATGCACTTAAATATAGATTTTATTCCCTAAAGAGCAAAAAACACTGCAGGAACAGAGTTAAGCAGAAAAACACAACTTTCAGGAAGAATTCATCAGTTTCATAAATATAACAGACTTTCTTGCCAAAAATAAGCAGCTTAGAGTGAAACAACACATTTCGGCGTTTTCAGTAAAACATGCAGTAAAATAGAGATTTTCCTGCCAAATGACCAAAAAACACAATAGAGTTAAGCAGAAAAACACAACTTTCAGGAAGAATTCATCAGTTTCATAAATATAACAGGCTTTCTTGCCAAAAAAAAAAAGCAGCTGAGAGTGAAACAACACATTTTAGCATGTTTCAGTATAACATGCAGTAAAATAGAGATTTTCCTCCCTAAAGAGCAAAGAACACTGCAGGAACAGAGTTGAGCAGAAAAACCACAACTTTCAGGAAGAATTCATCAGTTTCATCAATAGAACAGACTTTCTTGCCAAAAATAAGCAGCTTAGAGTGAAACAACACATTTTAGCATGTTTCAGTATAACATGCAGTAAAATAGAGATTTCCTCTCTAAAGATCAAAAAACACTGCAGGAAGAGAGTAAAAGAAGAAAAACACAACATCCAGGAAGAATTCATCAGTTTCATGAATAAAACAGACTTTCTTGCAAAAAATCAGCAGCTTAGAGTGAAACAACACATTTCGGCGTTTTCAGTATAACGTGCAGTAAAATAGAGATTTCCCTCCCAAATGAGCAAAAAACACTGCAGGAACAGAGTTAGGCAGAAAAACACAACATCCAGGAAGAATTAATCAGTTTCATCAATAGAACAGACTTTCTTGCCCAAAATAAGCAGCTTAGAGTGAAACAACACATTTTAGCATGTTTCAGTATAACACGCAGTAAAATAGAGATTTTCCTCCCTAAAGATAAAAAAACACTGCAGGAAGAGAGTAAAAGAAGAAAAACACAACATCCAGGAAGAATTCAACAGTTTCATAAATATAACAGACTTTCTTCCCAATAATAAGCAGCTTAGAGTGAAACAACACATTTCGGCGTTTTCAGTGAAACATGCAGTAAAATAGAGATTTTCCTGCCCAATGACCAAAAAACACAATAGAGTTAAGCAGAAAAACACAACTTTCAGGAAGAATTAATCAGATTCATAAATATAACAGGCTTTCTTGCCAAAAAAAAGCAGCTGAGAGTGATACAACACATTTTGTTGTCTTTCAGTATAACATGCAGTAAAATAGAGAATTCCTTCCCTAACGAGCAAAAAACACTGCAGGAACAGAGTTGAGCAGAAAAACACAACTTTCAGGAAGAATTCATCAGTTTCATAAATATAACAGACTTTCTTGCCAAAAAATAAGCAGCTTAGAGTGAAACAACACATTTTAGCATGTTTCAGTATAACATGCAGTAAAATAGAGATTTCCCCTCTAAAGATCAAAAAACACTGCAGGAAGAGAGTAAAAGAAGAAAAACACAACATTCAGGAAGAATTCAACAGTTTCATAAATATAACAGACTTTCTTGCCAAAAATAAGCAGCTTAGAGTGAAACAACACATTTTAGCATGTTTCAGTATAACATGAAATAAATTACAGATTTTCCTCCCAAATGAGCAAAAAACACTGCAGGAACAGAGTTAAGCAGAAAAACACAACATCCAGGAAGAATTCATCAGTTTCATCAATAGAACAGACTTTCTTGCCCAAAATAAGCAGCTTAGAGTGAAACAACACATTTTAGCATGTTTCAGTATAACATGCAGTAAAATAGAGATTTTCCTCCCTAAAGATAAAAGAAAACACTGCAGGAAGAGAGTAAAAGCAGAAAAACACAACTTTCAGGAAGAATTCATCAGTTTCATAAATATAATAGACTTTCTTGTCTAAAATAAGCAGAGAAGTGTGGAACAACACATTTTAGCATGTTTCAGTATAACATGCAGTAAAATAGAGATTTTCCTGCCACATGACCAAAAAACACAATAGAGTTAAGCAGAAAAACACAACTTTCAGGAAGAATTCATCAGTTTCATGAATAACACAGACTTTCTTGCCAAAAATAAGCAGCTTATAGTGAAATACATTTTAGCAGTTTCAGTATAACATGAAGTAAATTATAGATTTTCCTCCCAAATGAGCAAAAAACACTGCAGGAAGAGAGTAAAGAAAAAAACACTACTTTCATCAGTTTCATAAATATAACAGACTTTCTTGCCACAAATAAGCAGCTTAGAGTGAAACATCACATTTTAGCATGTTTCAGTATAACATGAAGTAAAAGATTTTCCTCCCGAAAGAGCAAAAAACACTGCAGAAACAGAGTTAAGCAGAGAACACAACATTCAGGAAGAATTCATCAGTTTCATCAATATGACAGACTTTCTTGCAAAAAATCAGCAGCTTAGAGTGAAACAACACATTTCGGCGTTTTCAGTATAACGTGCAGTAAAATAGAGATTTCATTCCAAAAGGGGCAAAAAACACTGCAGAAACAGAGTTAAGCAGAAAAACACAACTTTCAAGAAGAATTCATCAGTTTAATAAATGTAACAGACTTTCTTGCCCAAAATAAGCAGAGAAGTGTGGAACAACACATTTAAGCATGTTTCAGTATAACATGAAGTATATTATAGATTTTCCTCCCAAATGAGCAAAAAACACTGCAGAAGCAGAGTTAAGCAGAAAACACAACTTTCAGGAAGAATTCATCAGTTTCATCAATACAACAGACTTTCTTGCAAAAAATCAGCAGCTTAGAGTGAAACAACACAATTCGGCGTTTTCAGTATAACATGAAGTAAATTACAGATTTTCCTCCCAAATGAGCAAAAAACACTGCAGGAACAGAGTTAAGCAGAAAAACACAGCTTTCAGGAAGAATTCATCAGTTTAATAAATGTAACAGACTTTCCTGCCAAAAATAAGCAGATAAGTGTGGAACAACACATTTTAGCATGTTTCAGTATAACATGAAGTAAATTACAGATTTTTCTCCCAAATGAGCAAAAAACACTGCAGAAGCAAAGTTAAGCAGGAAAACACAACTCTCAGGAAGAATCCATCAGTTTCATAAATATACCAGACTTTCTTGCCAAAAATCAGCAGCTTAGAGTGAAACAACACAATTCGGCGTTTTCAGTATAACATGCAGTAAAATAGAGGTTTTCCTTCCGAAAGAGGAAAAAACACTGCAGGAACAGAGTTAAGCAGAAAAACACAACTTTCAGGAAGAATTCATCAGTTTCATCAATATAACAGACTTTCCTGCCAAAAATAAGCAGCTTCTAGTGAAACCACACATTTTAGCATGTTTCAGTATAACATGAAGTAAATTACAGATTTTCCTCTCAAATGAGCAAAAAACACTGCAGGAACAGAGTTAAGCAGAAAACACAACTTTCAGGAAGAATTCATCAGTTTCATCAATATAACAGACTTTCTTGCAAAAAATCAGCAGCTTAGAGTGAAACAACACATTTCGGCGTTTTCAGTATAACGTGCAGTAAAATAGAGATTTCCCTCCCAAATGAGCAAAAAACACTGCAGAAACAGAGTTAAGTAGAAAAACACAACTTTCAGGAAGAATTCATCAGTTTAATAAATGTAACAGACTTTCCTGCCCAAAATAAGCAGAGAAGTGTGGAACAACACAATTTTGGATGTTTCAGTATAACATGAAGTAAATTACAGATTTTCCTCCCAAATGAGCAAAAAACACTGCAGAAGCAGAGTTAAGCAGAAAAACACAACTTTCAGGAAGAATTCATCAGTTTCATAAATATGACAGACTTTCTTGCCCAAAATAAGCAGAGAAGTGTGGAACAACACATTTAGCATGTTTCAGTATAACATGTAGTAAAATTACAGATTTTCCTCCCAAATGAGCAAAAACACTGCAGGAACAGAGTTAAGCAGAAAAACACAACTTTCAGGAAGAATTCATCAGTTTAATAATATGTAACAGACTTTCTTGCCAAAAATAAGCAGAGAAGTGTAGAACAACAAAATTTTGGATTTTTCGGTATAACATGAAGTAAATTACAGATTTTCCTCTCAAATGAGCAAAAAACACTGCAGAAGCAGAGTTAAGCAGTAAAACACAACATTCAGGAAGAATTCATCAGTTTCATCAATATAACAGACTTTCTTGCAAAAAATCAGCAGCTGAGAGTGAAACAACACAATTCGGCGTTTTCAGTATAACGTGCAGTAAAATAGAGATTTCCCTCCCAAATGAGCAAAAAACACTGCAGAAACAGAGTTAAGCAGAAAAACACAACTTTCAGGAAGAATTCATCAGTTTCATGAATAAAACAGACTTTCTTGCCAAAAATAAGCAGCTTATAGTGAAAGACATTTGAGCAGTTTCAGTATAACATGCAGTAAAATAGAGATTTTCCTCCCAAATGAGCAAAAAACACTGCAGGAACAGAGTTAAGCAGAAAAAAACAACTTTCAGGAAGAATTCATCAGTTTCATAAATATAACAGACTTTCTTGCCAAAAATAAGCAGCTTATAGTGAAACAACACATTTTAGCATGTTTCAGTATAACATGCAGTAAAATCGAGATTTTCCTCTCAAATGAGCAAAAAACACTGCAGGAACAGAGTTAAGCAGAAAAACACAACTTTCAACAAGAATTCATCAGTTTCATCAATATAACAGACTTTCTTGCCAAAAATAAGCAGCTTATAGTGAAAGACATTTGAGCAGTTTCAGTATAACATGCAGTAAAATAGAGATTTTCCTCCCAAATGAGCAAAAAACACTGCAGGAACAGAGTTAAGCAGAAAAAAACAACTTTCAGGAAGAATTCATCAGTTTCATAAATATACCAGACTTTCCTGCCAAAAATAAGCAGCTTATAGTGAAACCACACATTTTAGCATGTTTCAGTATAACATGAAGTAAATTACAGATTTTCCTCTCAAATGAGCAAAAAACACTGCAGAAGCAGAGTTAAGCAGAAAAACACAACATTCAGGAAGAATTCATCAGTTTCATCAATATAACAGACTTTCTTGCAAAAAATCAGCAGCTTAGAGTGAAACAACACATTTCGGCGTTTTCAGTATAACGTGCAGTAAAATAGAGATTTCCCTCCCAAATGAGCAAAAAACACTGCAGAAGCAGAGTTAAGCAGAAAAACACAACTTTCAGGAAGAATTCATCAGTTTAATAAATGTAACAGACTTTCCTGCCCAAAATAAGCAGAGAAGTGTGGAACAACACATTTTAGCATGTTTCAGTATAACATGAAGTAAATTATAGATTTTCCTCCCAAATGAGCAAAAAACACTGCAGGAGCAGAGTTAAGCAGAAAAACACAACTTTTAGGAAGAATTCATCAGTTCAATAAATGAAACAGACTTTCCTGCCAAAAATAAGCGGAGAAGTGTGGAACAACACAGTTTTGGATGTTTCAGTATAACATGAAGTAAATTACAGATTTTCCTCCCAAATGAGCAAAAAACACTGCAGAAGCAGAGTTAAGCAGAAAACACAACTTCTAGGAAGAATTCATCAGTTTCATCAATATGACAGACTTTCTTGCGAAAAATCAGCAGCTTATAGTGAAACCACACATTTTAGCATGTTTCAGTATAACATGAAGTAAATTACAGATTTTCCTCCCAAATGAGCAAAAAACACTGCAGGAACAGAGTTAAGCAGAAAAACACAACTTTCAGGAAGAATTCATCAGTTTAATACACGTAACAGACTTTCCTGCCAAAAATAAGCAGAGAAGTGTAGAACAACAAAATTTTGGATTTTTCGGTATAACATGAAGTAAATTACAGATTTTCCTCTCAAATGAGCAAAAAACACTGCAGAAGCAGAGTTAAGCAGAAAACACAACTTTCATGAAGAATTCATCAGTTTCATAAATATGACAGACTTTCTTGCCCAAAATAAGCAGAGAAGTGTGGAACAACACATTTAAGCATGTTTCAGTATAACATGGTAGTAACATGAAGTAATGTTCTCCCAAATGAGCAAAAAACACTGCAGAAGCAGAGTTAAGCAGGAAAACACAACTTTCAGGAAGAATTCATCAGTTTCATCAATATAACAGACTTTCTTGCAAAAAATCAGCAGCTTAGAGTGAAACAACACATTTCGGCGTTTTCAGTATAACGTGCAGTAAAATAGAGATTTCCCTCCCAAATGAGCAAAAAACACTGCAGAAGCAGAGTTAAGTAGAAAAACACAACTTTCAGGAAGAATTCATCAGTTTAATAAATGTAACAGACTTTCCTGCCCAAAATAAGCAGAGAAGTGTGGAACAACACAATTTTGGATGTTTCAGTATAACATGAAGTAAATTACAGATTTTCCTCCCAAATGAGCAAAAAACACTGCAGGAGCAGAGTTAAGCAGAAAAACACAACTTTTAGGAAGAATTCATCAGTTTAATAAATGAAACAGACTTTCCTGCCAAAAATAAGCAGAGAAGTGTAGAACAACAAAATTTTGGATGTTTCAGTATAACATGAAGTAAATTACAGATTTTCCTCCAGAATGAGCAAAAAACACTGCAGAAGCAGAGTTAAGCAGAAAAACACAACTTTCAGGAAGAATTCATCAGTTTCATAAATATGACAGACTTTCTTGCCCAAAATAAGCAGAGAAGTGTGGAACAACACATTTAAGCATGTTTCAGTATAACATGTAGTAAAATAGAGATTTTCCTCCCGAATGAGCAAAAAACACTGCAGAAACAGAGTTAAGCAGAAAAACACAACTTTCAGGAAGAATTCATCAGTTTAATAAATGTAACAGACTTTCCTGCCAAAAATAAGCAGAGAAGTGTAGAACAACAAAATTTTGGATTTTTCGGTATAACATGAAGTAAATTACAGATTTTCCTCTCAAATGAGCAAAAAACACTGCAGAAGCAGAGTTAAGCAGAAAACACAACTTTCATGAAGAATTCATCAGTTTCATAAATATGACAGACTTTCTTGCCCAAAATAAGCAGAGAAGTGTGGAACAACACATTTAAGCATGTTTCAGTATAACATGGTAGTAACATGAAGTAATGTTCTGTTAAAGATTTTTCTCCCAAATGAGCAAAAAACACTGCAGAAGCAGAGTTAAGCAGGAAAACACAACTTTCAGGAAGTATTCATCAGTTTCCTAAATATTACAGACTTTCTTTCCCAAAATAAGCAGCTTAGAGTGAAACATCACATTTTAGCATGTTTCAGTATAACATGCAGTAAAATACAGATTTTCCTCCCAGAAGAGCAAAAAACACTGCAGAAACAGAGTTAAGCAGAAAACACAACTTTCAGGAAGAATTCATCAGTTTCATAAATATGACAGACTTTCTTGCCCAAAATCAGCAGCTTAGAAGTGTGGAAACAACACATTTAAGCATGTTTCAGTATAACATGGTAGTAAAATAGAGATTTCCCTCCCAAATGTTCTGTTAAAGATTTTTTTCCCATGAGCAAAAAACACTGCAGGAACAGAGTTAAGCATAAAAACACAACTTTCAGGAAGAATCCATCAGTTTCATAAATATACCAGACTTTCTTGCCAAAAATAAGCAGAGAAGTGTGGAACAACACATTTTAGCATGTTTCAGTATAACATGAAGTAACATGAAGTAATGTTCTGTTAAAGATTTTTCTCCCAAATGAGCAAAAACACTGCAGGAACAAAGTCAAGCAGAAAAAAACACAACATTCAGGAAGAATTAATCACTTTCATTAATATGACAGACTTTCTTGCCCAAAATAAGCAGATAAGTGTGGAACAACACATCTTAGCATGTTTCAGTCTAACATGCAGTAAAATAGAGATTTTCCTCCCAAATTAGTAAAAAACATAACACATGCACATGCAACTATCTGGACAAAAGTGTCCATTTTGTTCCTTTTTTTTTGTTTGCCACTAAATAATTTTGTCATTTTAAAGGCTAACTGTATGAAATTTTGCCACTTTTCTTATTTTTCATAATTTTTTCTAAATTTAGAATCTTGTCTATCAGAAGTGTCCAGAATATGAGATATGCATTTTACTGACAACTTTACTGTTCGCGGCCAAAACGTCCCCATTGACTCCCATTATAACCGCATATTTTTCATGTCATATTATCCTGACATATTATCATGCTTTTTCAAATATTTCCCCATAAATCTAAACATCCACCTTCAAAATATAGGGAAAACATGTTTTTGGTCAGATCATCCCCCTAAACCCCAAGATATCACCAGACCAAAATTTAATGTAAATTTTTAGTTAAAGGCTTGGATTTCTTTCCTCATAAAATGCATGTCAAAAATGGGACTGCAGATCCCAGGATTCTTGCGGCATACGGCACCCGGGAAGACCTGCATCCAGCGAAGCGAAGGACGCGGAAGTGGACCCGGGATGTTCATGTGGCGCGGCGTTGTTTTCCATGGTGTTCAGCAGTGATTTAACTTCCAGGAGTGCAGACAGAGAGGACGCGTCTGTGGAGAAGCCGGAATCTGGCTGCTCCGCTTTGGGGGGCCAGGGCAGCGCCAGGCTCCAGTTCAGGAGGAGGGACATTGGCAGTGTGCTTTACCTTCCCCCCGGGGGGAATCTGGAGTACTGCTGGATCATCTAATAATCAAAAATCTCTTCATGGCTGAGGCTGGCCGGCGTGGTGATTTTACGGGCGTAGAATTCTTCCAGGATGTGGTGCACTGGCCAGACGCGGGTTGTTTGCGGACGTGCGGGAGATCCGGCGAGGACGAAGCGGGATTCATTCACAAAGCTGACTTCAGGGACTGAATCTGGGTTTCGGGATTAAACTCAGCATCCTACCATGACAGCCGAGACTCACTCACTGAATCGGAGACGACGAGACATCAGGATCACCGGAGCAAAAGGTATGATGACGATCGCATGAGAGAGCAGCTGAAAGAACACGCAGCAATCAGCGTCTGGCAGCATAGACGTTTTCCGAGCAGAGGGAGGGATGGGTAAACTCCCAGTTTAAATACACCGCCAAATTGAGAGGTGGAGAGTGTGATTGGAGGATTGATGTAAGGAGTGTGACGTTTGATATGTGAATGTGACATGTGACATGTAAATAGCAGCGCCGCTCGAGTTGTCTGCCTGAACTAGCTCGCAGGCTTCGCTTCATTTAATGGCATTATTGACAGTTGCATAACACAGAAAATGTTGCAAGAGGAATGAGGCTGTTAATGCTCTGAGTTTCATCATTGTGAGGGGCACAAGGATCAACTATTAAGGGCTTTTTCCCCCACCAGAGTATTTGCGAGTGGCTACACCTATTGGATTGATTCAGGTAGTTGGAAACGGGGATTTAACAAATGGGCCGATCATGAAACTTTTAGTAACTCGTCTACCACCTCAGGTTCCTTTAAATCAGATTGCAGATTATTACAACAAAGACACTTTAGGAAGCCAAAGCAATCCAGCTAAAGCCATGAACAAAAAGCCATGATCAAACAATTGACAAATGCAGTTTGGAAGCTTTTCCGATGCTTTCCCCAGCTCAGGGATGTTAACCTGCGTTGACGCTTTATTTTTTGTCATTTTTCACGAAGCGGGTTCGTCTCGGGCACATGGACTTGGGGTGCGCTTCTCGCAGTAGCATGGCGTCCTTCTTATGGGGGCTTGAAACAGGCTTGGACGGATGGACATTAATAGTAGTTTTGGAGCACAGATTGGGGAAATGAGAAAAGGAGCCACCGATGGAACAGGACAGGGCCTGATGTCCCGTGAAATGCCTGCTGATGAGACTCAGATCGAATACAGACCAGTCCAGTCTTTGATTGAAGCGTTGAATGTACATAGCAGCTTTGGCCGAAAATGATTTATGGTATTCATAAAACAAAGCACCTCTATAGGTCATGGCCAGATCTGAAATTATGGCTAGATAGGTGTCAAGCTCTTCTCTACGGGCTGGGAAGACTTCACGATGACATCACGGAAAACACCAAACGCAATGTTAAATTCGGCCAGAGTCAGAGTTTTTGACAGGCGGGGATCACTATCCTTAAGCAGCACTGACATATCTCCATGCTCCACAACACGTCTGTCAGAGAGCTCTGAGCACAGCAGGATTTTAACAAGATTAATGTCATTACCTGCGAGAATCTGGCTTCTGAGGCTGGGAGAGATCGCAGCAGCTGGAGGAAAGAATGGAAATGGGAACTGCACTTCCCAGAGTCCTTCGCGGGTGGGTGATGCCGTCGATGGTCGCCGGGGTGACGTCACCTGCTTGCTTGGTCGGACCCGCGGACGGAGTGGAAGCATGGATATGAGTGGAAGCCGGGACCCATCCCTGAGCCGAAGAGGAGGACGGACCAGCCAAACTCGGAATACAGGCACCCGTCGCTGGAGTGGAGCTAGATTCCAGAGCCTGGATCCTGGAGTTAATGGCATTATTGACAGTTGGACATAACACAGAAAATGTTGCAAGAGGAATGAGGCTGTTAATGCTCTGAGCCTGTCATCAGCCGGGGCACAAGCGACATTGACAGATGTTTTTCTCTTCCTTGCACATTTCCTGGGGAGAGAGGATGGCAGGACTGCAGGTAGTGGTTCGGAGGGAACTTTTTCCATGAATAATTCAAACAATTCTTCATAAGAAGCGCCGATCGGAGCGGCGATTTGACATTTAAATAAGGCTTCTAAAAGCCTTGACACCGGCCAGTCATTTATGCTGGGAGTCAAAGGATTCTTGCCTGCTGGACGGGCGCTGCGCCGGGTAGCGACGGGGCTCCCATCCCAAGAGGCATCCTCCGCTTCGGACGGCTGAGATTGAGGCTCGGAAAAGCGATCGAGTTGCCATGGATCGACATCACGGCCAAGAGTCGACATGCCGAGCAGCAAGGTGAGATGCAGCACAAACAGCAAAGTAGATGACAACATAGAGAGCGATAGAGTAAGCAGCGTAATGAGCAGTGTGCAGATGACAGCCAGAAACTCAGGTAGACTGGGGCAGTTTAAATAACGCGCCAAATAGATCAGCTGATCTGGCTGGGAGGCGAGACCGATCATCTGTCGTGAGACTTCTTGCGATAAGGCCACCCCAAATGCATATGAGTGAGAGCTCGGCCAAGCAGATTGACTCCGTGCCTGTCTGAACTAACGCTTTGCTCCATTAGTGGTGTGAATATGGTTAAGATTAAAAAACATCTTTAGAACTCATTTGTCTTGAGATTTCTTTCAATTTTCACACACAAACACACACAAACAGATATGCCTGTGC
>JAZDUH010000386.1:12727500-12937500 GCA_036419115.1 Scarus forsteni
ATTTTCCTGCCAAATGAGCAAAAAACACTGCAGGGACACAGTTAAGCAGAAAAACACAACTTTCAGGAAGAATTTATCAGTTTCATAAATATGACAGACTTTCTTGCCAAAAATAAGCAGCTTATAGTGAAACCACACATTTTAGCATTTTTCAGTATAACATGAAGCAAATGATAGATTTCCCTCCCAAATGAGCAAAAAACTGCAGGAACAGAGTTAAGCAGAAAAACACTACTTTCAGGAAGAATTTATCAGTTTCATAAATATGACAGACTTTCTTGCCAAAAATGAGCAGCTTAGAGTGAAACAACGCATTTCGGCGTATTCAGTATAACATGCAGTAAAATAGAGATCTCCCTCCCAAATGAGCAAAAAACACTGCAGGAACAGAGTTAAGCAGAAAAACACAACTTTCAGGAAGAATTAATCATCTTCATAAATATAACAGACTTTCTTGCCAAAATAAGCAGCTTAGAGTGAAGCATCACATTTTTGCATGTTTCAGTATAACATGCAGTAAAATAGAGATTTTCCTCCCTAAAGAGCAAAAAACACCGCAGGAAGACAGTACAGAAGAAAACACAACATTCAGGAAGAATTCATCAGTTTCATAAATATAACAGGCTTTCTTGCCAAAATAAGCAGCTTAGAGTGAAGCATCACATTTTAGCATGTTTCAGTATAACATGCAGTAAAATAGAGATTTTCCTCCCTAAAGAGCAAAAAACACCGCAGGAAGACAGTAAAGAAGAAAACACAACATTCAGGAAGAATTCATCAGTTTCATAAATATAACAGGCTTTCTTGCCAAAATAAGCAGCTTAGAGTGAAGCATCACATTTTAGCATGTTTCAGTATAACATGCAGTAAAATAGAGATTTTCCTCCCTAAAGAGCAAAAAACACCGCAGGAAGACAGTACAGAAGAAAACACAACATTCAGGAAGAATTCATCAGTTTCATAAATATAACAGGCTTTCTTGCCCAAAATAAGCAGCTTATAGTGAAATACATTTTAGCATATTTCAGTATAACATGCAGTAAAACAGAGGTTTTTCCTCCCGAAAGAGCAAAAACCACTGCAGAAAAAGAGTTAAGCAGAAAAACACAACTTTCTGGAAGAATTCATCAGTTTTATCAATATAATAGACTTTCTTGCCCAAAATAAGCAGATAAGTGTGGAACAACAAATTTTAGCATGTTTCATGCAGTAAAATAGAGATTTTCCTCCCTAAAGAGCAAAAAACACTGCATCAACAGATTTAGGCAGAAAAACACAACTTTCAGGAAGAATTCATCAGTTTCATAAATATAACAGACTTTCTTGCCAAAATAAGCTGCTTATCGTGAAATACATTTTAGCATGTTTCAGTATAACATGAAGTAAAATATAGATTTCCCTGCCAAATGAGCAAAAAAACACTGCAGGAAAAGAGTTAAGCAGAAAAAAACAACTTTCAGTAAAAACTCATCAATTTCATAAAAATAACACACTTTCTTGCCAAAAATCAGCAGTTAAGTGTGACACAACACATTTTGGAATGATTCAATATGACATGCAGTAAAACATAGATTTCCCGTTTTTGGACAGCACTCCTTCCCAAATGAGCAGAAACGCTGCAGGGAGAAAATTAAGCAGAAAACACAACTTTCAGACAAAATTAATCAATTCACTAGCAAGACCACACCACAAATGTATGCGTTTGAAGGTTTAATGAAGATTTGTCGGGATGACGGTGATGGATGTTTGACATGAGATTTGTCGAGAGAGATGAGCCATCGAGAAGACGTCGTAAGCCAGGCAGAGGGAGACTCAGTGAGTGGGGGTACGGTCTCATCGTGTTCTGCCCGAGCTGATCTTGACCCCACCTAGGATAAGGTGAGGAAGGAGCTGAGTGGAGAAAAGAAGACAATGATTGAAAATGAAGGGTGGGAGGGTGGGTTGAAGAGTCACAGACAAACTGAGCTATGAGGCATGGCTGAGTGTAAGTAGGCTTGTCGCTGATTGGAGGTGTGGTTTGTGGCGCGGTCCAGCTCCCGAACTTTAGTCAATTACATTAACTCCATTTCACTAGCAAGGACCACACCACAGATGTATGCGTTTGAAGGTTTAATGAAGATTTGACAATAAGAGGGAGGACGGTGATGGATGTGTGACATGAGATTTGTCGAGAGAGATGAGCCATCGAGAAGACGTCGTAAGCCAGGCAAAAAGAGTAATATTGAACGGAGATCAGGTCAGTATGGACAAACACGGATTATAGTTGTTTTAATGAATGTGATGAGGCTCGTACACGTGATTGGGAATTGGAAGAGCCCCGGAACGGTAGCTTACTCTCAATGACGTGGATGGAGTAGATGTTATGTGGATCGGAGTGATTGAAACTGGAATGTCACTCTGACGTGGAGTGAGATCGTGGAGGATTACCTTGTGGAGGTAGAGCGAGGTTTGGTAGCTGTGGAGCTAGTTCGATATTGAAGGTTTGTTATAGTCGAGGAAGTATTAGCCCTTGCAAGGAATCTCCTCGACTTCTGATGTGTCGAGTATGCGCGTATCGACTCATGACCATTTTAACCCCCAAAAGATGGTGGATGTTATCGTGAATGCGTCTGAGCGGATAGTGGAGACTGAACTCCTGTATTTAACCCTGTATTTAAGCTTGTGTTAGTTGACATTCCTGGCCATGTACTGGTGTCAAGTAAAGCTTACGCCTTATGCTAACGATAGAGCTTTACGAATGCATATTGGCAATGAGATAGGTGAACGTGATGCTCTCATGTGACATCATATTAATATACTTTTATATTTATTTATTTATTCAATTATTGTTCTTCTCCTTATGATGAGACTGCTTTCCTTGGTTACTTACCCTTTAGTCATGTGATAGGGCACATCAAGGTCCGATGACCTGACGTGTGGTCCGGCATGACCAACTGACTTAGCCATGAAGTCCAGGCCGTCTCACCTGACAAATGAGCTGGCTGGGGATGACCCTGCAGCTTGGCATGCTGATCTCCCTGACTAACCGTTTGGTCATGTGAGCCAGCATGTCGGGGTGCGATGACCCAACTTGTGGTCCGGCAGGACTGACTGCCGTGGCTGTCCGTGGCTGAGATAGAGCTCATATGGGAGGAAAATCTCTATTTAACTGCATGTTATACTGAAACATGCTAAAATGTGTTGTTCCACTCTTATCTGGTTATTTTGGTGAAGAAAGTCTGTTACAATTATGAAACTGATGAATTCTTCCTGAACGCAGTGTTTTTCTGCTTAACTCTGTTCCTGCAGTAAAGAGCAAAAAAGCTCTTTAGGGAAGAAATTCTCTATTTTACTGCATGTTATACTGAAAGACAACAAAATGTGTTGTATCACTCTAAGCTGCTTGTTTTTTGGCAAGAAAGACTGTTTTATGAATCTGATGAATTCTTCCTGAAAGTTGTCTTTTTCTGCTTGTCTCTGTTTCTGCAGCGTTTTTTTTGCTCATTTGGGAAAAAAATCTATACTTTACTTCATGTTATACTGGAACATGCTAAAATGTGTTGTTCCACACTTATCTGGTTGTTTTGGGCAAGAATGTCTGTTATAATTATGAAACTGCTGAATTATTTCGGAAAGTTGTGTTTTTCTTCTTTTTTCTTCTCTCTTCCTGCAGTGTTTGATGCTCATTTTGGGAGGAAAATCGCTATTTTACTGCATGTTATACTGAAAGACGCCAAAATGTGTTGTTTCACTGTAAGCTGCTTATTTTTGGTAAGAAAGTCTGGTATACGTATGAAACTGATGAATTCTTATTAAAAGTTGTGTTTTTTTCTTTTTCTTTTTTTCTTCTCTCTTCCTGCAGTGTTTTTTGGTCTTTAGGGAGGAAAATCTCTATTTTACTGCATGTTATACTGAAACATGCTAAAATGTGTTGTTCCACACTTATCTGCCTATTTTGGGCAAGAAAGTCTGTTATATTTATGAAACTGAAGAATTCTCCCTGAAAGTTGTGTTTTTCTGCTTAACTCTCTTCCTGTAGTGTTTTTTGACCTTTAGGGAGGAAAATCTCTATTTTACTGCATGATATACTGAAAAATGCTAAAATGTGTTGTTTCGGACCACTCTGCTTTATTTTTGGAAAGAAAGCCCTTTGTATTTATGAAACTGATGAATTCTTCCTGAAAGTAGTGTTTTTCTGCTTAACCCTTATGATGTCCTGGGGTCATCTTGGACCCCAAACGAAAACTTTTTCTTTCATAACATTCTTGTTTTGTCATCAAATGGTATGAAAATAACAGGGGTTGTTTGATACTATGATCTTCACAACTACAATAAATTTGAAGTAATTTGACTGAATTATGAGTGTTTTTTTAAATTAAGTAACGTTCGTCATCCTCTGGGGTCCAAAAATACCCCACAGCACAAGGGGTGCAAAGGGGCAAATTGTCATGCCATACTGCCCCCCCCAACAGCACACACACACACGCACACACACACACACATATACACACAAACAAACAGACACAAGTGCATTCACACACGCACACACACACACAAACAAACAAAGTGCATTCACACACACACACCTGCGCACACACAGACACACACACACACACACACACACGCAAACAGACACACAGACACACACACATGCGTGCCCACACCCTTTGATGTGTTGGGGTCAACCGATGGTCAAGACAACAAAAAATATCAAGAAAAAACAATCAGGTCTTCTCTCACGGATTTTGGGGCATTTTACATTTTACTCTGAGAGAGACAGGCAGCAAAATGAGGAGGCAGAAGCGGTTATCTGGCACAGGGGGTTCATGAGCTAATTTTTAGCAAAGTTATGGAGACAAATAATTGGGAGGAAATGCTGAAGAAGAGGAGGAAGAATCAACTGAGGAGGAAGAATCTGAGGAGGAGGACCCAGCTGAGACTGAAGAAAATTTCCTGTCAAACGATGAAACATTGATCTGGTCTTCCATCCTCCCAGTGACAGATGGCGCATGTCGACAGCAGTAAGAGTGACAAGCCACCACGGTCCAACTCTATATGCAGTATCTCGTATTGATGACATAAAATCCACTTTTGATCTGTTTCTGCCCAAGCCTATTGAGGAGATAGTGCCAGCCATGACAAATAAGGAGGGACAACATGTGTATGGCAAGAAGTGAAGAAAGCTGGATCGAACAGATCTGCAGGCCTATGTGGGTGTGTTAATTCTCGCTGGCGTCTATCAATCAAGTAAAGAAGCTACAGCTAGTTTATGGCATGCCGAGTCTGGTGGGTCAGAGCCCCACAAAGTGACCTCCAATAGGCCACTAATGTGCACGTTTCTGCTTGAACGGTCAAAAACTGACTCCTTGAGGGTGGTATGACAGTACGGCATCCACTAGTGGGACCTGTACTTACAACCCAACACCAGTGCAGTCCGGTTGGCATTTGCCAGAGAACATCAAGGTTGGCAGATTCGCCATTAGCACCCTGTACTCTTCACTGATGAGATCAGGTTCACCCTGAGCACATGACCGACACGACAGAGTCTGGAGAGCATGGAGAGCGTTCTGTTGCCTGCAACATCCTCCAGCATGACCGGTTTGGCAGTGGGTCATTGATGGTCTGGGGGGGAATTTCTTTGGAGGGCCACACAGCACTCCATGTGCTAACCAGGGGTACCCTGACTGCCATTAGGGACCGGGATGAGATCCTGAGACCCATTATGAGACCATATGCTGGTACAGTGGGCCCTGGGTTTCTTCTGATGCATGACAATGCTCGGCCTCATGTGGTTGGAGTGTGTCTGCAGTTCCTGCATGGTGGGGGCATTGATGTTATGGACTGGCCTGCCCGTTCCCCAGACCTAAATTCAACTAAGCACATCTGGGACATCATGTCTCGTCCTGTCCAACAGCGCCACGTTGCACCACAGACTGTCCAGGAGTTGACTGATGCTCTGATCCAGGTCTTGGAGGAGATCCCCCAGAAGAGCATCTGTCGTCTCATCAGGAGCATGCCCAGGCATTGCAGGGAGTGCATACAGGCACATGGAGGCCGTACACACTACTGAAGCTCATTTTGAGTTGTCTTGAGGAATCTCCACCAAAGTTGGATCAGCCAGTGATCTGATTTTCCACTTTGATTTTGAGTGTGATTCTGAATCCAGACCTCCATGGGATGAAGATCTTTATTTACATTACCCATTCCTATGTTGTTTTGTTCTCAACACATTCCACTACGTAGTAAATAAAGATTTTCAATTGAGATATGTCATTATACGAGATCTAGGAGGTGTTGTTTGAGTGTTCCCTTTACTTTTTTGAGCAGTGTATGTTTTATCTGTCAGGTAATGAATAAGAATAAAGTTGAATAAAAAGTTGAAACAAAAATGTGTGATAATGTTATGTGTTGTGCTTTTTAACAGTCAAACCAGTTGGGGTCCAAATTGACCCCAGAGGACAATGAATGTTTCTATTTACTGCCATTTAAAAAAAAAAATAAATTAAAAAAAACATCCTGATGGAAGTTTGACTCATACCAGTGTCTGATAATCTGTCGACTTATTTGCCTTTGATCTTTACTTTTTTTGAAATTATTCAGAATTTCAGTTTTGTGAAACTCAAAAAATAGCTATTATTTCATATAAATAAGGTATGACCTACCAAAACAAGTGTAAAATTAGTATTAATAGGTTGGTCTCAAGTTGAATGAAAAGATGAAACCCAAATTTCTGTGACAATTTTATGTTTTGTGCTTTTTAACAGTCAAACCAGTTGGGGTCCAAATTGACCCCAGAGGACAATGAATGTTTCTATTAACTGCCATTTAAAAAAAAAATTAAAAAGTAAAAAAAAAATCCTGATAGAAGTTTGACTTATACCAGTGTCTGATAATCTGTCGACTTATTTGCCTTTGATCTTTACTTTTTTTGAAATTATTCAGAATTTCAGTTTTGTGAAACTCAAAAAATAGCTATTATTTCATATAAATAAGGTAGGACTTACCAAAGAAAGTGTAAAATTAGTATTAATAGGTTGGTCTGAAGTTGAATACAATGATGCAACCCAAATTTCTGTGACAATTTTATGTTTTGTGCTTTTTAACAGTCAAACCAGTTGGGGTCCAAATTGACCCCAGAGGACAATGAATGTTACTCTATCGGGAGGACATCATGAGGGTTAACTCTGTTCCTGCAGTTTTTTGCTCTTTCGGGTGGAAAATCTCTATTTTACTGCATGTTATACTGAAACATGCTAAAATGTGTTGTTTCACTCTAAGCTGCTTATTTTTGGCAAGAAAGCCTGTTATATTTATGAAACTGATGAATTCTTCCTGAAAGTTGTGTTTTTCTGCTTAACTCTGTTCCTGCAGTGTTCTTTGCTCATTTTGGAGGGAAATCTATCATTTACTTCATGTTATACTGAAACATGCTAAAATGTGTTGTTCCACACTTATCTGCCTATTTTGGGCAAGAAAGTCTGTTATATTTATGAAACTGAAGAATTCTCCCTGAAAGTTGTGTTTTTCTGCTTAACTCTCTTCCTGTAGTGTTTTTTGACCTTTAGGGAGGAAAATCTCTATTTTACTGCATGATATACTGAAAAATGCTAAAATGTGTTGTTTCGGACTACTCTGCTTTATTTTTGGAAAGACAGCCCTTTGTATTTATGAAACTGATGTATTCTCCCTGAAAGTAGTGTTTTTCTGCTTAACTCTCTTCCTGCAGTGTTTTTTGCTCTTTAGGGAGGAAAATCTCTATTTTACTGCATGTTTTACTGAAACATGCTAAAATGTGTTGTTCCACACTTATCTGCTTATTTTTGGCAAGAAAGTCTGTCATATTTATGAAACTGATGAATTCTTCCTGAAAGTTGTGTTTTTCTGCTTAACCCTCGTGTGCTTTTTAAAATTAACCCACAACTTTACTGTTCGTGGACACAAATGGCCGCCCATATTATAAAGCTATAAAAAAAATAATAAATCCATATTTTTTCCAAAGGGCCGCTTTCACAATACATGTAATTTTGCCCACAGCCCAATTTTTTGTTTATTGTGTGGTATTTGTAGTAGACCCAGAGACTCCAAAGAATATACCTTTAGAAAATCCAAAAGTCATCCAGGGCCTGTACTATGACCTATTTTATGTTCATTGCCATAGGTGTGAGCCAGGGTGCACACTTTACCCCAAAACTTACTCAAACACAAACAATAAATCATCAAATTGGGTCAAATCACCTTCACTGAAGTCTGGTGCATCTTTTGAAATCAAATGTAAAGCTAAGTATTACAATTGAAAGAAGTTATTGAATTTTAACTGGAAAAAAACGTTTTTTTTAATGATTTTTTCAACAAATTCAATTCTTTAGAGATGTGTCGGACCAACTTGCAGTTGCTGTACAACTACAATACTTAGAAATTATTTGGCCACATATATATATTCTCAAAGTGGGAAAAAAACCATCGAATTCTGAGACCGGTAAAGTTGTTCAATTAACAGGTTGGGTTACTGTGGTAGAACCAGGATACTGTTCCATGTCTTGTATTATATCAAGGGTAATGTTTTATTTCATGCAATTTGCAGCAAATGGATGTTAACTTCAATTTAGTATTGTGCATTCAATTGAATTATATATTTTTTCATATATTCTATATATGAAGTATATATATTACATATATTCTACATGAAGTATCCAAACATGAGACATCACCCAAACTGAAGTTTGAAACCTTGTCAGATTCTGACTGCCATGCATGGACTGGCTGGACATTGGTGCAATTTCAGAACATGTATGACATGTGTGAATCTGATCTTGTTTCAGGTTCAAGTGATAGTTCCAGAGCAATAGATTTGCTTCTTTACATTTGGGCAAAACTGAAAACAAACCTTTCATGGAATCAAACGACCATGCTTACTAATCTTTCCCAAGCTACACTGTCAAGATATTTTCATACAATTGCGGATATTTTGAACACAATAGTTGTTCCCAAATACCTTGGCACAAATCATATTTCACGCCACGATGCCATAACTCACAACACTGTCTTTACTAAAGCTTTTTATGGTGACCAGGTCACTCTTATCTTAGATGGTACATATATCTACCTCAACAAATGCACAGTTTATTGTACATACCAAATCAAACAGTCCCCTGGCTACATTGCTGAAAAAAAAAAATTTATTATTTATGTGATTTTTACCAGCATGATGATGATGATGCTGATTTCACAGTTAATTCATTCTCATTGAACATTGTTGAAATAAAATGGACATGAAAAAATTTTCATGACAAGAATCAGATGGATGATCCTGTGAATATGTATTGTCTCTGTCCTGTTGGAAGAAGAACCTCTGAGTATGTGTGCACATGTTGCATCTGTAATCTATTATTTGGGATATTATAATCATTTTCAAATCAGAAACCCTCCAACCATACACAAGCAAATTCAAAGACTCCATTCTATGAAATAACCAGCCAATCATACATCTTATGGACTTCTTAGGTCCCCTTTCCTCACTATAGTTCCAGTCTACAAATTAAAATTGTCCATTGCTATGCAAAAGACACGAAATGGCCACAACACAGATTACATGTATATACAAGTACTAGAAACAGAAATTGACAGAAGTAATCTTTATGTATTGCTGTCACTGTAGATATATACAATCTGATTACAACAATCCAAAACTGCATCGGTTTCTACTTGTATCAATGGCTCATTATTATCTCATCACAAAGGCATAATATACAGGCTTTGTGGCTGTTCAATATTAAAATGAATAACATTTCATGTGAAATGTTTGTTTTGAATCTAGCATTCAAATTCTAAAAGAAATCATACTTAAAGGATGAATTCTGAACAAATCTTTAAAGGTTGCCTGATATACAAGACATGGAACAGTATCCTGATTCTTCCACAGTAACCCAACCTGTTAATTAAACAACTTTACCGGTCTCAGAATTTGATGATTTTTTTCCCACTTTGAGAATATATATGTGGCCAAATAATTTCTAAGTATTTTAGTTGTACAGCAACTGTAAGTTGGTCAGACACATCTCTAAAGAATTGAATTTGTTGAAAAAAATCATAAAAAAAGTTTTTTTTTTTCCAGTTAAAATTCAATAACTTCTTTCAGTTGTAATACTTAGCTTTACATTTGATTTCAAAACATGCACCAGACTTCAGTGAAGGTGATTTGACCCAATTTGATGATTTATAATTTGTGTTTGAGTAAGTTTTGGGGTAGAGTGTGCACCCTGGCTCACGCCTATGGCAATGATCATAAATTAGGTCATAGAACAGGCCCTGGATGACTTTTGGATTTTCTAAAGGTATATTCTTGGGAGTCTCTGGGTGTACTACAAATGCCACACAATAAACAAAAAATTGGGCTGTGGGCAAAATTACATGTATTGTGAAAGAGGTCCTTTTACTGCATGAAATCTTTTCAACAACTTCAGACCTATCTAAAAATATGAAGTTTCATTTAATTTTTTAGTTATTTTTATGTATTATGGCTTTTTAGTCATTGAAAACCATGATTTTAGAAACAGGAAATATGGCAAAAATGTGATATTTTTAAAGAAGGTCAGATTGGAATTATTTTGATGAATATATAACAGCCTTGACTGTGTCAATATTTTATAGCTTATATGGATTTAAATGCATCTTTACTTTTGGCACAAGGAGGATTTCTAAAATTAACCCACAACTTTACTGTTTACTTTACAGACCTATCTAAAAAATATGAAGTTTCATGTAATTTTTAGTTATTTTATGTATTATGGCTTTTAGTCATTGAAAAACCATGATTTTGTAAACAGGAAATATGGCAAAATGTGATATTTATAAGGTACTTGTAGACTATCGGTCTGTTTTAGCCTTAGATGGAGTTTACCACCCACTTTGGGCTGCATTCCCAAACAATCCAACTCTGAGAAGACACACAGTGGACTGTCAATTTAACAAAACAGCTGAGGGACAGAGACTGTTGGCAGCCGCGCATTATGTGTTGGGATTGGACAGGGCGCCTCTGAGACCGAAGCCCCAGAGAGGGATGGGAGAGAGGGATTCACGTGGGGCCGAGGAGTAGAGACACAAAACCCTGGGGCGGGGAAAGGAGAAGCCTCTGATCCGGACGGACCGAGCAAATGACAACCTGACCGGCAACCCCAAACGCCTGCACTTAGGGGAAGAAGGCGCTTTGCCCCAGCATACACAGAAGGGGCCCCAACCTCTCTGATCCGACTGATGGAAAAGCGACTCAGACAGGCGAGCCCAGGAGGAACCCGGTGCATTTGAAGTGTCGATGATCAATGTGTCCTGCAATTCACATTAGTTCTCGCAGCTAGCACGCGTTCTTATCGACGAAGCTGAATGATCCACCGCTAAGAGTTGTACAGTTTGTTTTTGTTTGCTGCCTTTGCTTTTTCTTCAGATTTGGGGTTTGGTACATTGGAAGGAACATCGGGAATCAAACGCCTCAAACTCTTCTCACATGGAAGGTTGGTACCCGCGACCTCACGGCCCCGTGAAGGGGCTGCCGCTGAGGGTTTATGGTTTCGAATCTGGCGTTTCCCCAGAATGCTTTTTGAAATGCTTAAACACTGAGTGCATGAACTCAACATTTCATCGAGGTGAACATGTAACGGTACTGCCTGATAGACAAACATCAGCTTTGTTCTTCCAAGGGGCCTGGGCCCTGACTGAGACAAACCGGTAATGATCCTTCCGCAGGTTCACCTACGGAAACCTTGTTACGACTTTTTACTTCCTCTAGATAGTCAAGTTTGATTGTCTTTTTCCGCCAGGGCTATGTAAGTTGGCGGGCCCATCCGAGGATCTCACTAAACCATCCAATCGGTAGTAGCGACGGGCGGTGTGTACAAAAAGCAGGGACTTAATTTTTGTTCAAGGTCAGTTTCTTCTTTGATCAAAAGAAGCTCTGTTCACCGATTGAAGGTGAGTAGAATAAGTTTTTGCAGGTGTGTATTATGTGTGTGTAGTGTGTGTGTGTGTGTTGCTGCAGTCTTGCAGTCCCTGGGAACATGTTTTGAATGGATCATAAATTAGGTCATCTCAGAGTAAGGCCATAATTCACTGGATGAAAGGACTTTTCTGCACAGGCATATCTGTCTGTGTGTGTTTGTGTGTAAAATTGAAAGAAATCTCAAGACAAATGAGTTCTAAAGATGTTTTTTGAATCTTTTCAACCATATCAGACCTATTTTATATCATGACTGATATACCAAGACCGTTTTATGATTATCAGCTTTATTTTAGTCATTGACATGCATTTTATGAGGAAAGAAATCCAAGTTTTACTAAAATTTACATTAAATTTTTCTGATGATGATATCTTAGTTTAGGGGCCTAAACAAGATATCACCAGTGTGTATTTTGGCCACATCTGACCTAAAACATGTTTTCCTTTATATTTTGAAGGTGGATGTTTAGATTTATGAGGAAATATTTGAAAAAGCATGATAATATGTCAGGATAATATGACATGAAAAATATGTGTTATAATGGAGTCAATGGGGACTGTTATGACGCATGAACAGTAAAGTTGTCAGTAAAATGCATATCTCCTATTCTGGACACTTCTGAAATACAAGATTCTAAATTTAGAAAAAATGATGAAAAATAACTGAAACATGCAAAATTTCATGTTTCACTTAAAATGCTTATTTAGTGGCAAAAGAAAGCCTGAACAAAATGGAATTTTCCTGTTCAGATAGTTGCTTAACTCTATTCCTGCAGTGTTTTTTGCTCATTTGGGAGGAAAGCTATAATTTACTGCATGTTATACTGAAACATGCTAAAATGTGTTGTTTCAATACTACTCTGCTTATTTTGGCAAGAAAGCCTGTTATATTCATGAAACTGATGAATTCTTCCTGAATGTCGTGTTTTTCTTCTTTGCTCTCTCTCCTGCAGTGTTCTTTGCTCATTTGGGAGGGAAATCTATAATTTACTTCATGTTATAATGAAACATGCTAAAATGTGTTGTTCCACACTTATCTGCTTATTTTGGCCAAGAAAGTTTGTTATATTTATGAAACTGATGAATTCTTCCTGAAAGTTGTGTTTTTTTGCTTAACTCTGTTACTGCAGCGTTTTTGGCTCATTCGGGAGGAAAATCTCTATAATACTGCATGTTATCCTGAAACATGGTAAAATGTGTTGTTTCACTATAAGCTGCTTATTTTTGGCAAGAAAGTCTGTTATATTTATGAAACTGATTGAATTTCTTCCTGAAAGTTGTGTTTTTCTGCCTAACTCTGTTCCTGCAGTGTTTTTGATCTCATTTGGGAGGGAAATCTATAGTTTTACTTCATGTTATCCTGAAACATGCTAATATGTGTTTGTTCCACACTTATCTACTTATTTTGGGCAAGAAAGTCTGTTATATTTATGAAACTGATGAATTCTTACTAAAAGTTGTGTTTTTCTGCTTAACTCTGTTCCTGCAGTGTTTCTTGGTCTTTCTGGAGGAAGGAAAGACCCATTTTACTGCATGTTATAAAGAAAAAAGCCGTAAAATGTGTTGTTTCAAATTTGCTGCGTATTTTTTTGGCAAGAAAGCCTGTTATATTTATGAAACTGTAGAGGTGATTTCTTTAGTCACCTCGAAAGTTGTGTTTTTCTTCTTTACTCTCTTCCTGCAGTGTTTTTTGTAAATAAATTTAGGGAGGTGTTACGACCCTGGTCGTATTTTGTTTTGTATTGTTTTTATTTCATGTGTGTCCTGTTTGCGAGGGTTCTAACTGCGCCCTCTGTGTGACTGAGTGTGCTAAAATGTGATGCTTCAGGTTGTCCTGCTTATTTGTGCCGATTAATTCTTCCTGAATTGACTTTTGGCATCATGCCTGACGCTGCAGTGATTGCTTTTGGAGGAGGAAAATCCATATAACTGCATGACGTCACTGCGTCGAAAATGGATCGGCCGTGGTTTCAAATAATGCCACGTCAGCTTTTTTGGCTGAAGAAAGTCTGTTTATGTTTATGAATGTAGATGAATTCTTCCTGAAAGTGGTATTTTTGATTGTTGTTATTGTTGTGGTAATTTGGGTGTTTTCTGTAAATAAACTGCATGTATACCGATTCACGGTGAAATGCGTTGTTATCTGGCTCCAGTCAAGAAAGCCTGTTTGAACTGGTGAAACGGGTTTATTTAAAGTTGTGTTTCTCTGCTTAACTCTGTTCCTGCAGTGTTTTTTGCTCATTTGGGAGGAAAATCTCTATTTTACTTCATGTTATACTGAAACATGGTAAAATGTGATGTTCCACACTTATCTGCTTTTTTTTGGCAAGAAAGTCTGTTATATTTATGAAACTGATGATTTCTTCCTGAAAGTTTTGTTTTTTTGCTTAACTCTGTTCCTGCAGTGTTTCTTGCTAATTTGGGAGGAAAATCTATGATTTACTTCATGTTATACTGAAACATGCCAAAATGTGTTGTTTCATACTACACTGCTTATTTTGGCAAGAAAGTCTGTTATATTTATGAAACTGATGAATTCTTCCTGAAAGTTGTGTTTTTCTGCTTAACTTTGGTCCTGCAGTTTTCTGCTCATTTGGGAGGAAATTCTCGATCTTCATGTTATACTGAAAACGCCGAAATGTGTTGTTTCACTCTAAGCTGCTGATTTTTGGCAAGAAAGTCTGTTATAGTTGTGAAACTGAGAAATTCTTCCTGAAAGTAGTGTTTTTCTGCTTAACTCTGTTCCTGCAGTTTTTTGCTCTTTCGGGTGGAAAATCTATATTTTACTGCATGACATACTGAAACATGCTAAAATGTGTTGTTTCACTCTAAGCTGCGTATTTTTGGCAAGAAAGCCTGTTATATTTATGAAACTGATGAATTCTTCCTAAATGTTGTGTTTTTCTTCTTTACGCTCTTCCTGCCGTGTTTTTTTATCTTTAAGGGAGGAAAATCTATAATTTACTTCATGTTATACTGAAACATGCCAAAATGTGTTGTTTCATACTACACTGCTTATTTTTGGCAAGAAAGTCTGTTATATTGATGAAACTGATGAATTCTTCCTGAAAGTGGTATTTTTCTGCTTAACTCTGTTCCTGCAGTGTTTTTTGCTCTTTCTGGAGGAAAATCTCTATTATACTGCATGTTATACTGAAAACGCCGAATTGTGTTGTTTCACTCTAAGCTGCTGATTTTTGGCAAGAAAGTCTGGTATATTTATGAAACTGATGGATTCTTCCTGAGAGTTGTGTTTTCCTGCTTAACTCTGTTCCTGCAGTGTTTTTGCTCATTTGGGAGGAAAATCTCTATTTTACTGCATGTTATACTGAAACATGGTAAAATGTGATGTTCCACACTTATCTGCTTTTTTTTGGCAAGAAAGTCTGTTATATTTATGAAACTGATGATTTCTTCCTGAAAGTTTTGTTTTTTTGCTTAACTCTGTTCCTGCAGTGTTTCTTGCTAATTTGGGAGGAAAATCTATGATTTACTTCATGTTATACTGAAACATGCTCAAATGTGTTGTTTCACTCTACGCTGCTTATTTTTGGCAAGAAAGTCGGTCATATTTATGAAACTGATGAATTCTTCCTGAAAGTTGTGTTTTTCTGCTGAACTCTGTTCCTGCAGTGTTTTTTGCTCATTTGGGAGGAAATTCTCGATCTTCATGTTATACTGAAACATGCTAAAATGTGATGTTTCACTCTAAGCTGCTGATTTTTGGAAAGAAAGCCTGTTATAGTTGTGAAACTGATGAATTCTTCCTGAAAGTAGTGTTTTTCTGCTTAACTCTGTTCCTGCAGTTTTTTGCTCTTTCGGGTGGAAAATCTATATTTTACTGCATGACATACTGAAACATGCTAAAATGTGTTGTTTCACTCTAAGCTGCGTATTTTTGGCAAGAAAGCCTGTTATATTTATGAAACTGATGAATTCTTCCTTAAAGTTGTGTTTTTCTGCTAACTCTGTTCCTGCAGTGTTCTTTGCTCATTTGGGAGGAAAATCTATAATTTACTTCATGTTATACTGAAACATGCTAAAATGTGATGTTTCACTCTAAGCTGCTGATTTTTGGAAAGAAAGCCTGTTATAGATGTGAAACTGAGAAATTCTTCCTGAAAGTAGTGTTTTTCTGCTTAACTCTGTTCCTGCAGTTTTTTGCTCTTTCGGGTGGAAAATCTATATTTTACTGCATGACATACTGAAACATGCTAAAATGTGTTGTTTCACTCTAAGCTGCGTATTTTTGGCAAGAAAGCCTGTTATATTTATGAAACTGATGAATTTTTCCTAAATGTTGTGTTTTTCTTCTTTACGCTCTTCCTGTCGTGTTTTTTTATCTTTAAGGGAGGAAAATCTATAATTTACTTCATGTTATACTGAAACATGCTAAAATGTGATGTTTCACTCTAAGCTGCTGATTTTTGGAAAGAAAGCCTGTTATAGTTGTGAAACTGATGAATTCTTCCTGAAAGTAGTGTTTTTCTGCTCAACTCTGGTCCTGCAGTTTTTGCTCATTTGGGAGGAAAATCTCTATTTTACTTCATGTTGTACTGAAACATGCTAAAATGTGTTGTTTCATACTACACTGCTTATTTTGGCAAGAAAGCCTATTACTTATGAAGCTGATGAATTCTTCCTGAATGTCGTGTTTTTCTTCTTTGCTCTCTTCCTACAGTGTTTTTTGATCTTTCAGGAATAAAATCTCTATTTTACTGCATGTTATAATGAAACATGCTTAAAATGTGTTGTTCTACACTTATCTGCTTATTTTGGCCAAGAAAGTCTGTTATATTTATGAAACTGATGAATTCTTCCTGAAAGTTGTGTTTTTTTTTTATGCTTAACTCTGTTCCTGCAGTGTTTTTTGCTCATTTGGGAGGGAAATCTCTATTTTACTGCATGTTATACTGAAAACGCCGAAATGTGTTGTTTCACTATCAGCTGCTTATTTTTGACAAGAAAGTCTGCCATATTTATGAAACTGATGAATTCTTCCTGAATGTTGTGTTTTTCTTCTTTACGCTCTTCCTGCCGTGTTTTTTGATCTTTAGGGAGGAAAACCTATAATTTACTTCATGTTATACTGAAACATGCTAAAATGTGATGTTTCACTCTAAGCTGCTTATTTTTGGCAAGAAAGCCTGTTATATTTATGAAACTGATGAAATCTTCCTGAAAGTTATGTTTTTTTTGCTTAACTCTATTCCTGCAGTGTTTCTTGCTCATTTGGGAGGGAAATCTATAATTTACTGCACGTTATACTGAAAACGCCGAAATGTGTTGTTTTACTCAAAGCTGCTTATTTTTGGCAAGAAAGTCTGTTATATTTATGAAACTGATGAATTCTTCCTTAAAGTTGTGTTTTTCTGCTAACTCTGTTCCTGCAGTGTTCTTTGCTCATTTGGGAGGGAAATCTATATTTTACTTCATGTTATACTGAAACATGCTAAAATGTGTTGTTCCACACTTATCTGCTTATTTTGGCCAAGAAAGTCTGTGATATTTATCAAACTGATGAATTCTTCCTGAAAGTTGTGTTTTTTTTTTTTTGCTTAAGTCTGTTCCTGCAGTGTTTTCTTGCTCATTTGGGAGGGAAATCTATGACTTACTTCATGTTATACTGAAACATGCTAAACTGTGTTGTTCCACACTTATCTACTTATTTTTGGCAAGAAAGTCTGTTATATTAATGAAACTGATGAATTCTTCCTGAATGTCGTGTTTTTCTTCTTTGCTCTCTTCCTGCAGTGTTTTTTTGATCTTTAGGGAGGAAAATATTTTACTGCATGTTTCCTGAAAACGCCGAAATGTGTTGTTTCACTCTAAGCTGCTTATTTTTGGCAAGAAAGCCTGTTATATTTATGAAACCGATGAATTCTTCCTGAATGTCGTGTTTTTCTCCTTTACTCTCTGCCTGCAGTGTTTTTTTTATCTTTAGGGAGGAAAATCTCTATTTTACTGCATGTTATACTGAAACATGCTAAAATGTGTTGTTCCACACTTATCTGCTTATTTCTGGCAAGAAAGTCTGTTATATTTATGAAACTGACGAATTCTTCCTAAAAGTTGTGTTTTTCTGCTTAACCCTCGTGTGCTGTTTAAAATTAACTCACAACTTTACTATTCGTGGACACAAATGGCCGCCCTATTATAAAACTAAAATAATTTTTAAAAAACATATTTTTTCAAAATTTCACTGCATGAAATCTTTTCAACAACTTCAGAACTATCTAAAAATATGAAGTTTCATATAATTTTTTAGTTATTTTTATGTATTATGGCTTTTTAGTCATTGAAAACCATGATTTTAGAAACAGGAAATATGGCAAAAATGTGATATTTATAAGGTACTTGTGGACTATTGGTCTCGTGCCGGTATTTAGCCTTAGATGGAGTTTACCACCCACTTTGGGCTGCATTCCCAAACAACCCAACTCCGAGAAGACCGGACCCCAGCGCGACAGGGGCCGTTACCGGCCTCACACAGTCCCCAACACGCGGGCAGCTCGGAGGGACAGAGACTGTCCACTGGCAGCCGCGCCTGACTCATACGTGTTGGGGCTGCGACAGGGCGCCCCTCTCCGGGGTGGGAGACATCAAACCCCCCTCAAACTCTCTCCGGAGGAGGGTGGAAGGTTGGGTACCCGGCGACCTGCGGGGGACGGCCCCAGTGAAGGGCCCCCGCCGCCGCCGCCGCGCTGAGGGTTTATGTTTCGAGGGGTCCGACCGGGGCGTTCCCCCAGACCACCCGCCTCCCCTCTTTGGTGACCGCAGCCCCCAAAGAGTGTACAAAGAGCAGAGACTTAATTTTTGTTCGAAGGTCAGTTTCTCTTGATCAAAAGGAAGCCTCTGTTCACCGATTGGGTGAGTAGAATAAGTTTTTGCAGGTGTGTATTGTGTATGTGTGTGTGTGTGTGTGTGTGAGTGTGTGTGTGTGTGTGTGTGTGTGTTGCTGCAGTCTTGCAGTCCCCTGGGAACATGTTTTTGAAGGGATTTTACCAGCAGTGTGGAGTCATCTCAGAGCAAGGACCATAATTCACTCCGGACACTAAAGGACCCTGCACAGGCATATCTGTCTGTGTGTGTTTGTGTGTGAAAATTGAAAGAAATCTCAAGACAAATGAGTTCTAAAGACGTTTTTTAATCTTAACCATATTCACACCACTATTTTATATCATGACTAATATACCAAGACCGTTTTATGATTTTCAGCTTGATTTTTGACATGCATTTTATGAGGAAAGAAATCCAAGCCTTTTACTAAAAATTTACATAAAATTTTGGTCTGGTGATATCTTGGGGTTTAGGGGGATGATCTGACCTAAAACATGTTTTCCCTACATTTTGAAGGTGGATGTTTAGATTTATGAGGAAACATTTGAAAAAGCATGATAATATGTCAGGATAATATGACATGAAAAATATGCGGTTATAATGGGAGTCAATGGGGACGTTTTGGCCGCGAACAGTAAAGTTGTCAGTAAAATTTATATCTCCTATTCTGGACACTTCTGAAAGACAAGATTCTAAATTTAGAAAAATTATGAAAAATAAGTAAAGTGGCAAAATTTCATACAGTTAGCCTTTAAAATGACAAAATTATTTAGTGGCAAACAAAAAAAAAAAAAAGAACAAAATGGACACTTTTGTCCAGATAGTAGGGTTAACTCTACTGTGGTTTTTACTCATTTTGGAGGAAAATCTCTATTTTACTGCATGTTAGACTGAAACATGCTAAAATGTGTTGTTCCACACTTATCTGCTTATTTTGGGCAAGAAAGTCTGTTATATTTATGAAACTGACTAATTCTTCCTGAAAGTTGTGTTTTTCTGCTTAACTCTGTTCCTGCAGTGTTTTTTGCTCATTTGGGAATAAAATCTATATTTAAGTGCATGTTATACTGAAACATGCCAAAATGTGTTGTTTCACACTACTCTGCTTATTTATTACTTTTTTTTTAAGGTTCTTTTTAATGAGGTTCTGGTATTCAACATTGCAATTCAGTTCACAAAGCTAGAACCCCGTTTTTCTTTTTTAACAAACAATTTTTACAGAACAAGAACAAATGGCAGCAGGACACCTTTAAACCAGACATAATACAAAATAAGGAATACATTTTTTTTTTTAAAATGATAATAATAAAGACGACAAGGACAAAAAAGCAACAAGACCTGGTCAAAGACACAGATATCACCAGTTGGTATGGGATGTCCAGCATTCTCCTGGTTGCCATTATGTTCATCATGCTAACCATATAGAGAAAAAGTCCGTCCATCAGGGTCCACTTTCTCCAAGACTGGTTGCCAGATTTTGACAAATCCCTGAACATTGTCTTGGAGAGTGTAGGTCAGTTTTTCCAAGGGAAGAACTCTCAGTATTTCCTTATACCAGTCATCCAGTGTAAGGATGTCCTTAGAGATCCAGAAGTTAAGAATGGTCTTTCTTGCTAAGTACAGATGGATTCCAACCAGTTTAGCATTTTGAGTGTTCCTTACATTGGCTGGTTTAGCTGCTAGGATGCATTGCAAGGCTGACAGGTCCAAGTTATATCCAATCAAAGTAATCACCTCCTCTTTCACCTCTGCCCAGAACTTTTGTATCATTCATTGTTCCACCTTCATAAAGTTTAACAAGCTGATCGAGACCCTTTTCCTGCCAGAGCTGGGAGCTGGGTTGAGTCCTGACATGAAGGGGGGAAATCTGGGCTCTTTCATATAGGGGCCAAGAGTGAGAAATGATCTTTAAGTCTAAAGAAAACCATAATCTTATACCAGGTGTTTAATGTGTTCCTTACAATAAAGTTATTTTGTACCTCCAGCCTTGCCTTCTTATATTTTATAAAAGGACAGTTCTTCAGTTCTAGGAAGCCACAATTTCTAGACTCTATATCAATCCAAGTGTTTGTAATGTCTGGATTCACCCATTCATATATGTATACCTAATTTGTGCCGCCCAGTGGTATAACCGCAAACAAGGGACCCCCAGTCCACCCTGTTCTTTGCTTCTCTGTAGTTTACCTATTTTTACTCTAACCTATTTTCCTTGCCAAATAAACTGGGTAAAAATGCCATCCAAATCTGCAAAAAAACTGTTGGGAATTGAGTTCGGCAACATCTGCAAAGGGTACAAGACTCTGGGAAATATATTCATTTTAAGAACGCTTATTCTACCCAGCCAGGATACAGGTAGGGTTCCCCATCTGTGTAGGTCATCTTTAATATGTGTTATGATTGGCTTAATATTAAGCTTGACCAGTTTTTTCAGAGACGGACAAACTCTTATTCCCAGATATGTTATCTCCTTGTGGGACCACTGAAAGGGGAAGCCACTGGGCGGGGCGCAGCCTGTCATGGCACCAATAGGCATGGCTTCTGTCTTCCACAAGTTAACTTTAAAGCCTGAAATATGTCCAAACTGATTAGACCCTCCAGAAAAACGCGATTATGCGATCGCATGAATTCACGCAGAAATCACCAATCTGTCGCTGATTATGCGGGGGTCGAATATTTCCCAAAATGCTGCATATTTCCCCGCTGAACGGTGCATAATTCCCGCAATAATCACACATTTTCACGGAAAAAATGCGAAATATGCGGGTCATGCTTGATTGTACAATTTCCGCATTAAAATGAGAAGACTATAACCGAAATAAATGCTTGTTTCTCAGTTTTTGTTATTTAATTTTTCAGAAACTGATGCATTGTTTTGAGAGAGAGGGAGAAGGGAAAAGAGATTGCACTTTGTGTTATTTTGATACTGCATATATGCACTTTCTTTTGTACATTAATATAGCAATATGGTATTGTTCAGTGGTTTCACTGAGCAGGGTTCCCTAAAGTGCAAAAAGGCTCTCATTTTAAGAACAAGTATTGGCTCATTGAGAGCTTTTATATTTAATGTTGATGTTCATCAGTTAAGTTTTAACTGTGTTTGAAAACAGTGCAGCAACCTCAACAGTGCAGTGCTCTACCTCAAGGTACAACTAAGCAGAAAGAATGTTAAATTTTTGAGAAATGTGTGGAGGAATGTTTAAGCCATGCTTAAGTTGATAATAAATTAAACATAACCAGCACTAACTGTGATGTGTCTTGTATCTAGTATACCAATTTATCTTAAAATTTCTCTTTTTTCATTCAGTAGTAGCCTAATAACAGGATGTCAGAAGAGGAATCTTTTAGCCCAGTTCTTGCATATATTGCATATTTCGCATATATTTTACATATCTCACAACTATTCGCATACTTTGCAAATTTCCGCAATTTTCCTGCATAAAAAGCCCGAATATGTAGTCGCGTAATCAAGGACTTTTGCCCCCATAATTGAGGATTTTGGCTTGCAGAATCAAGGATTTTTGCCCGCGTTTTCCTGGAGGGTCTAACTGATGTAAGCATTCAAGTAAACACGGTATGGTGGTATCTATGTCAACTAAATATAGCAGGACGTCGTCCACATACAGAGAAATTTTGTGTATTGTGCCTTTAACATCAAAGCCTTTGATCAATCAAGTTGATCTAATTAGCTCTGCTAGAGGCTCAATGGCGAGCGCAAATAGAAGGGGACTCAATGGGCACCCTTGACGGGTACCACGCTCTAATGCGAATGGTTCAGAGCAGTAAGAGTTGGTTATTACTGATGCTTTAGGGGAACAATATAACAACTTTACCCAATCAATAAATCCTGTACCTATTTCAAATTTCCCCATTGTATAAAACAAGAAGGGCCATTCAACCCTGTCAAATGCCTTTAACGAGTCCAAAGATACTACTAGGCCCTGAATTTCGTTGTCTCTGGCCAGTTGTATTATATTCAGAAGCCTCCTGATGTTGTTTGAGGAATTCCGTCCTTTAATAAAACCTGTTTGATCAGGCTTCACCAAAGTTGGTGTTAGTGGTTCAAGCCTCAAAGTTAAGATCTTGGCTAAAATCTTTGCATCTACATTAATAAGTGACACAGGCCTATAAGATGCTGGGTCCTCAGGATCCTTGTTTTTTTTTCAAGATCAGACTAATACTGGCGAATGACATGGTTTCAGGTAGATGACGGGCTGTATCAAAGCTATAGTTGTATGTTCTGGCCAGATGCCGAGCGAGCTTGTCCTTATAAGCCTTGAACCATTCCACCGGCATCCCATCGGGGCCTGGGGATTTGCCACTGCGCATCAGGGCAATTGCCTCTACAATTTCCTTCTCATGAATAGGCTTGTCCAGTAATTTCTGCTGCTCTGCAGTCAGTGTTGGTAATTTAATTTTTGCAAAGAATTTGTCAAGAGCTTCTTTAGTGTTATTGTTGTTAGATTTGTATAATGACTTGTAAAATGAGACAAACACAGAATTTATGTTTTTCCTATCAAAGTGTTTCTTCCCTCCCGGGTCCCTAATCCCTGCTATTGTGTTGTAATTTTGTTTTTGATTGAGTAAGCGTGCCAGATATTTACTAGGTTTGTTTCCATATTCGTAAAGTCGCTGTCTTTGATAAAATATTGATTTGGAGGCCTTCTCATTCATGATTGTATTTAGTGCTGCTTTAATAGTTTGTATCCTGATAAGATTTGTCCTGGTTGGGTCAGATTTGTGAGCTGTTTCTGCTATTTTCAAGCCTACTTCCAGTTTCCTTTGCTTTGACAGCAATGATTTATTTCGGTGTGACATATATGAAATGGTGAATCCTCTGATATAGGCCTTTGCAGATTCCCAAAGAAATTCAGGATTTGTTTCATTGTTATCGTTTATGTCAAAAAACATTTTTATCGCTGTCTCCATCCATCTCTTAAATTCTTTGTCATTTATTAAATATGACGGAAAATGCCACCTTTGCCTGCCTAAGATGGTTTCACTAACAGTCAGCTCTAAATAGACTGAAGCATGATCACTGATATGGATGGACCCTATATTACAAGCAGTCACCTGTCCTATGATTTGTGGTGGTATGAAGAAATAATCAATACGGGAGTATGAATTGACTGAAAACATGGTAAAACGTGAAATCTCTTACTGACGAATTTCCAGTTCTCCATATATCTGTCAAATTAATATCATCGAGCATTTTAGCCAGAGGAGCGCCTGTGCTTGTTTGTCGAAAGATATTTGTTACAGATCTGTCTAATTTATTGTCTAGGCAGCAATTAAAATCACTACCTAACTAGGGATGTAACGATATGGAAATTTTGTATCATGGTTATTGTAACAAAAATTATCACGGTTATCATTATTATCGCGGTATTATTGCAGTGTGCTCAAAATGTTCTAAAAGTACTTTTACACAGAATTGAAATCATTTAACCCCTTTATTGTTATATTCATAACAGTTCTTTTGTCTTTTTTGTCAATAAATGTGTCAGACTCAGAGGCCAAACAATGCAAACTGCGCATGTGCACCTCGCGTGAGGCTCCTTAATCGAGGACAGATACATAGTTCCGGCTTTTCCAGGCAAAGAGTAGCATCACCGTGCGTTACTGAGGCAGTGTGGTGATCAAGCACGATATAACGGTACTTTTAATTGGACACAGTAACGATTATCGTGGGAAATTTTATCGCGGTTTACCATTTTACCGGTAACCGTTACATCCCTATACCTAACACAGTGAGAGGACAGTGATATTCCTCCAGAACCGATGCTATATGAGTCCAAAATCAAGGTGGCAGTCGATTAGGGGCGTATATATTCATCAAAGTAATATGTGTCCCGTATATTGTACCATGAACAAGGACGTATCTGCCCTCTGGATCTGTTGTACAGACGTTGAGAACAAATGGTATGGTTTTATGAATTAGGATAGCAACTCCTCTGCTATTGGAGGTAAATGATGAAAAATAGGCCTGACCTACCCAGTTCCGTTTGAGTTTCATGTGTTCTTTCTCTACTAAATGTGTTTCTTGCAAAAAGGCTATTTGTACTTTGTCCTTTATTAGAAAACCTAATATTTTCTTACGTTTTATCGGACGATGAATGACGTTTACATTAAATGTACAGAGTTTAGTACTATTAAGCCCCGACATTTACCACATTTCACTGGTATCACACAAAGATACTGTCCTTGTAGTGGGGAATTGGGCACCTGTGTCATATGACCCTCCTCTATCTGATTTACACAAAGATTTACTTCTGGTGATGGGAAACAGAAATAAACATGCAAGTACATCTGACAACAAAAAAAAAAAACTTAAATACACAAACAACTGCTGCCACAGTGACCACTCTATTGGGCACATGTGAGACACTCTGCTTATTTTTGGCAAGAAAGTCTGTTATATTTATGAAACTGATGAATTCTTACTGAACGTTTTATTTTTCTGCTTAACTTTGTTCCTGCAGTGTTTTCGCTCATTTGGGAGGAAAATCTTTATTTTATCGCATGTCATACCTGACACAATGTCTTGTTTCACACGAATATGATAATTTTTGGCAAAAAAAAAGTCTTTTTCTTGTTTGAACCTGATGTATTTGTTTTACCCTAAATTGCACCAAGCATATAAAATCTATTTAAAGGATGGGATAAGTTTCCAAATGAGCAAAAACACTGAACAGAGTTAGGCAGAAATACAAATACAGCAGTTTCATAAATATAAGAGACTTTCTTGCCAAAAATAAGAAGATTAGTGTGAAACAACACATTTTGGCATGTTTCAGTAAAACATGCAGTAAAATAGAGATTTTCCTCCCAAATGAGCAAAAAACACTGCAGGAACAGAGTTAATCAGCAAAACACAACTTTCAGTAAGAATTCATTAGTTGCATAAATATAACAGACTTTCTTGCCAAAAATAAGCAGAGTAGTGTCAAACAATACATTTTGGCATGGTAGAACATGCAGTAAAACGTAGATTTTCCTTTCCAGGACAGCACTTGTCCCCAAATGAGCAGAAAACACTGCAGGAACAGAATTAAGCAGAAAAACACAACTTTCAGTAAGAATTCATCAGTTTCATAAATATTAAGTTTAACTTAGATTTGATAGAATAATGTTATGTATTCAAATAAGTGATGTCTTGGCTTGACAGTGCTTAACTTTCTTCTTGCACCTTTTAAGGCTCTTTTTGAGACATATGCCATCCTTTAAATAGATAATATATGCTTGCTGCATTTTAGACTAAACCATGTCAAAATGTTTCATTTTCAGAGATACCTGCTTATTTTTGATAGAATAATGTTCAGATTCAGATTAATGATAAGATTCATAAAACATCCTTAGTCCTGAATTGTGTTTCTGTGCTTAATTCTCCTTTTTTCATCAAGGTCTCGTTATTGAAAGTTTTCAATATACAAAATAAAAAATAATTACAAAGTGTATAGAAGAAATGCAAATACAAACTGTCAAAATTAAAAACAAAAACAACAACAGACTAAAGAAAAAGTCCCACCCATTAACCCACTGGACAGATAATATATCATATTAATCAGTCATCTCACATTACCACTAGCCAGCACAGAAACAAGTGTAAAACATGATGGGACTATACTTTCCACTCCTAACTTCTCAACAAACATCAAGAAAGGGTTCCAGGTTTCATAAAATCTGAAAACAGAGCCACTAAGAGAATATCTCATCTTCTCAAACTTGACGTATTGCATGTTCTCTTTAATCCAGTGAGAATATTTAGGAGGAAGAGGCTCTTTCCAACTGAAAAGTATACAGCACCTGGCCAGTAAAGTACAGAAGGCTAGCATGTTTCTTTTACAGTTATCTAGATGTACAACCTGCGACATAATATCAAATAAGGCAGTGAGAGGGGATGGATCTACTGGCACTTCTAATATTTTGGAAAGAGTATCAAAAATAGATTCCCAAAATGTGTGTATTATTGGACAGGCTAAAAGCATATGGCGTATGTCTGCAGGGGCTTGTCTGCACCTGTCACATGTAGGGTCCAGGTCTGGCCTGATTTTAGCCAGTCTGACCTTTGACCAATGGAGTCCCTAACCCTAATTCTTTGAATTTGAACAACAATACGTCTTTGGCAAATGGAGGATGTGTAAATTCTTTGTATAATTTTTGTCCAATTGTCCTCTGAGATCTGCTCATTTAAGCCCCCCTCCCACTTGCTCTTAAGTTAAATTAAATGCTGAATAATGAAGATTAAGAAGGTTATGTACCCGACGTATCACCTGCTTCAAGTCTGTTCTTGGCTTAAAATTTGAGTCTAACAAGGGTGTTGAAGAGTATAGGGGAAAACCATCTAAGTGTGAGGCAGCAAAGGTCCGAAGCTGAAACACTTCTTGAAGTGTTTAAGACTCATTTGGAGACATATGCCATCCTTTAAATAGATTTCATAAGCTTGATGCATTTCAGAGTAAAACATGTCAAAATGTTGCTGCTTGAGAGATATCTGTTTACTGATGAAAAAATTATTTGATGTATTCATAAAAACTGATATCTTTTTCCTGACACGAGGGTTTCTGTGCTTAATTCTCTCCTTGACGTGTGTTTTACGGTCATTTGGAGACACCTACTGTCTGAAAAGTGATTTCATATGCTTGGTGCATTTCAGGGTAAGGGTTACCATACCCCAGTGGTTCCGAAACTGGGGTACGGTAATTTCAGGGGTACGCGAAATTATGCAGGGGGTACGTGAAAAACTGTCAGGTCTAAACAGTTGTTTCAGTAGTTCAAGTTCAAACTGATAATTGTTTGTATTGTGAGCTTTGATAAAAGCCTGAAGTGTTGAAAGAGAGGGTGAGGCATCTTGGAGAAGGAAATCTGTCCTAAATTATCTAAGATTCTTAAAATAACATACAGTAAGTTCAGTCAGACAGCCTTTTCATTAAAGCTTCAAGTTCATTAATGAAACTGTTTCAGAAATGTACATTTCTTTTTCAAAAGTGGACTGGTGTTGCCCACTGACATTGCTGGTAACTAAATCTGTTTAGTGAGAAATAATTAACTTTAATAGGTTTTATTTGTATGTTATGCATGTCAAATGTGGGAGGTCGGAGTACAGCAGGCTAAAACATTTATTTTTCTCTGTGTTATAAGTGCATGAAAGTTGGGGGTACATGGCTGGAGGTCAAGTGTCTGAAGGGGTACAGGCTGTGAAAAGTTAGGGAACCACTGCCCTACCCTAACCCTCAGGGACATGCAAAGACTTTGAGAGGGGCAGGTGCTCAAAGTAAAAAAGGGAGCACATGGAGCACAAAGTTGAAACGCCATATAGAAACTACATACTTTACAATATAACAGGCTGAATTGTAGCAACCCATATTCATAACCAATGTAACAGAACCATTGTACCATATCATTGTCCAAAACCTCATATATTTGTTAGACGCCAGTGTAAAGCAAAAGTAGTGTATGTTTTACCTGATGGCCTGGGGTACACTGAGCAGCTTCTGTTGAGGGGTTGGTGAGGAGGGTGCTTGTGCTGATATTGTTGAAGGTGGGCTGTATTAATCTGAGTGTGGAAGCTAAAAAGGGCATGTGAGAAATAGCAGCCGATTAGGCAAGTGTTACATGATCATGACAAGATGCAAAGATAAACAGCACTTAAAATGGCTTCCTGTGACTGACCAGCCCTACTGTTGTTAGGGACCTTGCATTTCCATTTAAATGAAATTGGAGGACAAAAATAAATCAGTTATGACACCTTTATTTTAATTTCATAGCTTTAGTTTTCTATTTCTGACCTCATTAAGCTCCTTTTCTCTTTGTTTAAGTAATCTCTCCTTATGAGGCATCGCTGCATGAAACATGATAGTTAAGCTACACACGCGCACACACGCACACACACACACACCAGGGTCTGGTGTGCAGATTTTTTCCTTCAACTCACTCGTCTGACTCTGCACATACACGACATGAGACAGAGGATGCTTATTGCTCACCTTCACTTCAGTCATCTTGCAAGAATAATCCGCTGCCAAATCGACTCACCGGAGCAGTTGATTCTCTTGTCTGTCGGCAGCATCGGCAACTTCAGACAGCGCGGCGCTTAGCTGAGGTCAGGGCAGGTCAGCTCAGGGCAGGTGTTCATCATCATGTGACCGAACAAGCTAAATCTGAATTATTTTTAATTTGTTCAATGATATATTAAAGGTGTAGTCAGCGATGTGGGAGAAAACGGGTGGAGGGTTTGTTTATATTCGAATTTAGACCCGCCTCCCGAAAGCTGATGGACGTGCATCGTCATGGAAACGGCCGTAGAAACTGCGTAGCTGACGTAGCAAAGGAAACCCCGACTGGTCAGACAACTCGACTGCCAATATTGAAAACATCACAACAACAGTACATTCTGGCAGATTAGACAATAAGATGAATGCCTGACGGCTGCTACTGTTATGTGAAGCACCACGAAGCTAATGTTGCTTAGCTTACCTATCCAGCAGACGGACGGCGACATCCGCGTCCGTTTTCAGGTCTTTCAATTGGCGGAGTTCCCTCCACCGTCGGAAAGCAACACCAATGTTGATCCGGGTCTTTGCTCTTTTGGTCATAGCCCTTCTTTTCCATTTTTTACTCCTCTGACTTTTCTTTTGGGCTGTTTTTCAGCCATTGCTACCGCAACGATTGTATCTCTCTCTTACGCTAACTGCGCACGCTACGCAAACTACGACTCCCCCTCCCCCTTCTGTCTGATCTGCGCAGGAGTATGATCGCCCCGTGGACGTGGGGGGGTTTACTTTGTTTTGGTAACTCGGCCGAGCCACAGTATTTACCAGCTGAAATTCTTAGTCAAGGCTTACGACGGCGTATTAGGGCCACTTGAAGAGAAGTTAAAAAAATACATGAAAACTCGAAAATCTCCGAGAAAAAAAAATCGAATTTTTTGAGTTTAAAAATTCACAAATGTATGACTTTATAAAGTCGCAAATTTACGACTTTAGAAAGTTGCAAATTTGCGACTTTATAAACTCGAAAATTTGATATAAACTCATATTTCAGGTCAATAACTCATCAATAGAACAACGTAGTTCCAAACCCGACCCTTCATTTAAATCATTCTGATGAAGACTGTGAGCTAAAACCACGTTTTCCCCCAAATAAGCCAGAAAGCTTCACTTTGTCTCAATGAGCTGCCGGTGATTGCTGGCTCGGCGGCTTCTTAGGGACCGATGGCAAATTACTAATTCGGAGGAATAGTGTGACTGAAAATGAAATAACCTCACCATAATGCCTTCAAAATCACAGCACACATAAATAACTGTAGGTTGTTCAGAGTAGGCCTACATGCCATAGTTTTTTGAAGAATTGTAAATTGAAATATTTCACAGGATTTTTTGGATTTGAAATATTTCAATTAAAGTTATGAAATCTACCAAGGAAATGATTATAAAACAAGAATGATGACCCCCTCTACCTTAAAGTACAGTTCTTACTTTAGAAAAAAAAGCTTTTGATTTGATTTAAATTCTTTTTTATATATTGAACTGTGTGAATTCATATGTAGCCCAATGACAATAGCCTAATTACTGTACTAACTGTATTGTTGCAGACTGTACTGACACCGAACTCATACTAATGATCTAACATTTCCTGTATCTTAAACAACAGAAGCTATCAACATGACTATGAAAACTTTAATAACTGTACTGTTGGTGACAGTAGAAACACCAAACCCAGCCTGATGATCGGGCATCTCTTCTAGTTAATACTACAGTACTTATTTAAGAGATACAGGTTTTAAGGTAATTTAGCTTATGTATGTATTTTTTTTATTATTATTGACATCAATTCATGAACAGGCAATTACAACTGTAATAACTTTACTGTTGCTGACTGTAGTGGCACCAAAACCAAATCACACATCTCTTGCAGTTTATACTACAGCGCTGACTTTAATAGAAATAGTTGCTAATTTAATCTACTATTACTTTTTTTAATAATGACTGTAAAAACTGTAATTACTGTAGTGTTGCTGACTGAAGTGGCACTAAACTCAGCCTGGAGATCATACTGCAACTACAACTTGATATTATGCCTTTTAATTAATTAGATGATAAAAAGCAACTTAATTTTCTGCTGAATGTGTGTATGTAGCCTATAAAATACTTTTTTTTTTCAATGCAATAAAGTATGATCATCATGGTCATTGTTTGTTTTGTTCAGTGCCATAGTGCAATAAAGTTTTTTTTTTCTAACCATCCAATACCGTAATGATATTGAATGAATGTGGCATCTCGTTTGCGTCTCCTTACGAAGGATTGAGTAATTCACTGACATTGATTTATGATTCAAGTCAAGCAGAGGACTGAAAGGGGTTTGCTTGTTTGTTTGTTTGTTTGTTTGTCTTTTATTTTTTAGGACGCCTTACATCCAAGTTCAAAAACTGAAACCGAGTTGCTCTAGAGCTGATTTACCGAAATGTATTTATTGTTTTATTGCTTATTATTAATTTACTGTAATAATAATAATAATAATAATAATTATTATTATTATTATTATTATTATTATTATTATTATTATTATTATTAATGTTATTTTAATTTTAATTATTTTAATTACTATATTGTAATTATTATTGTTATTTTAATTATTAGTATTATTTTAATTATTATTATTATTATTATCATTATTATTATTATCATTATTATTATCATCATTATTATTATCATCATCATCATTATTATTATCATTGTTATTATTATTATTATTATTATTATTGTTGTTGTTATCATTATTATTATCATTATTATTATCATCATTATTATTCACTTCCTTTACATGAAATGCCATTCTACATCTGCTGCCTACAGTTCTTATAATGATGAACTTTAAATCAAGTTTTTTGTTTGTTTTGCTTTTGAAATTTTATGTGACAAGATAAACCTTAACCTTTAATCATGAATCTTAAGTAATAGTTGAAACATCCAGCGATAAGAATATATATAAATTAAAACGAATCTGCGCATTATATTGACGTCACATTCACCACGTAATTAAGCGCATAAGTTTGTAATGTTGTAATGTTACGCTGGCATGCCCCATTATGTTTCTTTTCAGGAGGCTCAACGTAAACAAACCGAAGGAGCGTCGGAAACGGGCTCACAGAGGTTTGTTTGGGTCGAGGAGGTCGAGGAAGGGAACCCTGTCCCAAAAAGGAGTAGAACGGGGGAGGGGCGGAAATGAGGTTCATCCACAGGTGGGTTTTCTTCCCCAGTAATCTTGCTGGTCAATTTGTTGAAATAAGCTTGAGCATAATGTCTGACAGAATAACAGAACAAAATTCAATCAATAATTTAGTGCTTGGTTGATGTTTGTGTGTATATGTACGTACATAAAAAAGGACTAACTCCTGCGTGTGTGTGTGTGTGTGTGTGTGTGTGTGTGTGTGTGTGTGTGTGTGCGCGCACCTATTGTTATATATCCTTGCATAGTTTAATGTGGTGTTGGGATCTTAAGTATTTTAAACAAAAACCCCTAAAGGGACAGGAGCTGGAAAAGATCAATAGCTATAGACTTTATTTACAGCACATCAGTATCATGCTTTGTACTGAAACTATTGTACTTCATTATCCCTTCCACAAACTCAACTTACTTGCTGTAATGGGCTACTTTTACCTGTTAAACCCACCCCCGTTTTTAAGGCTCCCTTATCCAAGAAGTGCAAGACCTTTTGGGACCTGCTGATGACCCAGCCCCATCACATTGGAAGGATAGACAAACTTCCACGTTGGAAACATTACAAACCTAAGTTTGTAATGTTGTAATGTTGTAATGTAACGCTGGCATGCCCCATTATGTTTCTTTTAAGGAGGCTCAACGCAAGCAAACCGAAGGAGCGTCGGTTGTGATAAGAACTTTTATGGTTAATCAGATGTTAATATCTGAGAAGCCTAAAGAGGGAACTTGCCACCACTGTAGATCCAAAGTTGTAGTTGTGAACTGTCATGATTGTTTGCCAAGACCACTTCACTGTACAACCTGTGATCTAGCCATGCACTACTCCATGGTGCTCCATAACCGATCATCCATTGTAGGATTCTACAGGCCACTGCCACCAACCACGTACATCAGGGAAGAAGAGAGGAAAATTCTCCTACCATGAAAGAGGTACTTTCTGTGTCCAAGATCACTTACTACACTTTACTCAGTGTGTTAAGTCCAAAAGGGAATCTTTTGATTAATTCTTTTTGATTACTTGTGTAATAAAGCAACTGATCTATTTAAAAAAATGTATATATCACATTTTTCAAGACGATACAATGTGTCCCTTCCAACTGTCAGCTGCTCCTGTGGAAAGACTTGGGAAATAAGCATTAGTGATCTGGTTGAAAGCGGCTATTGGCCAGCCACAGTCCATTTTGAGACTTTGTACACAGTTCACTACATTTGAAGATCTCAAGATTACTGCTCCAGGAATGTCTCGGCAGGCTTTTGTTAGCATGCTTGATCAGCGCACTTAATTCTATGGTCGCGTGAGTATATCTTTAAAACAGTCATTCTACTTCGTTGAATGACTTTGAAATGTGTCTTTTATAGTTTTTATTGTCTGTTTTATTATCCTTTCACCGTCAGAGTGGTAAGATATGTGGAGACACAATGCAGAAATCATTCCTGGAATGGTCTAATGCAAAATTTGAGGTTGAAAGGCTGTCTCAGGTGCATCAGTTTCAGTGTCCTGCATGCATACCCACCATGTTGGCTGTTGCTGTGGATGGAAACCGCAAACTTTACCGCTTTAAGAGCCAACCGGGGTGTGTAAATTTCTTGTCCTTTAAAACTTTAGAGTGTCATAGATGTAACCTCTACATTCAACTCCTGTTCTTGCTCTTTTAGACCTAATGGATTTTTTTGAAGGTGTGTTTCTGGCCAAGGATGCTGAGGTGGCCTCCTTTGTTGACTACGTTCATGGATCAACTCGACATGTAAAGTTTATTTCCAATCCTTATATTATAAATTATAGCCTACTTCCTGAATATTGTATTTTATTTACCCCATATAATATCATATAACCAATAATTAATCTTTAATGTACAATGTTCTGTACATCTGTTTTTTTTTTTTTTTTTTAATCTGTAATAGAATCCTGGGAAAAGGAGGTGTGGTTCAGGCGAGTGGGTGGCAGCACGAGAGTCTTCAAACAAGTCTGCAAGCAAAGTAGATTAGGAAGGTGTTGAGGTTGCTGTCTGCTGTCATGGGATTCTGCTAAAGGGACTGAATATGTTCCGTGGAGAGATTTTTGCATACCCCTTATATCTCCAGAAACAGCTTGCTTCACAGAATGTGCAGTTCTTTTGCTCTGATGTGGTATGCAAACACTGGCCATATTTGCAGAGGGTTGTGGGCCACTGTCCTGAGTTTCAGGACCTGTTGAACATGCGTCCCTTCCTCTCCATCATGCATGCTAAAGCACATTCCTGGATGTGTGAGGTAATTATTGCCAATGGCCTTTATTGCTCATTATTACTGGTCTTCTTCCAACCCCCTGTTTTTGTTGTTGTTGCAGTGGGGAGGACCAAATCAAGAGGGAGCAGGAACAACAATGGGGGAGGAGGTTGAACAGGTTAACGGCTTCCTCTCTCGAGCAGCCATATGTTCCAAGTACATGTCAAAAGCTGGTAAATGTTTTCAGTGCATCTAAATATATTTTTTTTATTATCTATTTTTTTGTATCCTTTCCTAATATGCATTGTGTATCAAGTCCGCACAGATATCCTTACCATCCAGGCCAGTGGCTGGAACAAGTGGAAGGCAGAAAACCTTGACCGGACATTGGCCAAACAATACATCAAGGTAAAGACCAGACCTTTGTTTTTTATTAACAGCCCTTTTTTTTTTCTTGTTTTGGCTCAGTGATTTGTTACTCAAACATTGATTTTGACAGACTGTGCAAAGGATTTCAGAGGCAACTGAGGAGCTAAAGAAACTGACTACAGAGTTGTCGATCCTGGAAGACACAGTCCAGCAATGGGTATCTGATGTTAAACAGTGGGCTGCAGGTACTGTGAAACTTTCATTTCATGTAGGTTTTTCCCTCAATTTTTGTAAAAGTTCCTTGAAAAAGACTTGAATTATAAACTTATGTTGGTGTGAGTTGATTTATACTTTGATCAAAATGTCAAAATGACCTGGAGAAAACCATTGAAGGACTGTACCTAAGCATCAAGCAGAGAAAATATCAGCTATATCGTCAGTCTGGTAAGACAAAAATACCACAACTAAGACTGAAACTTTTTTTTCTTACATGAAAAAAGGCACTAAGGACTTGAAAAACATACAGGAAAATACAGTTTTGGGTTTCCCAGACTCAATTAAGTGGGTATTTATCTGTAACTGAGTTGGCATACACAAATGTTTTTGATTCCCATTCTAGATGGGAACAAGCAGAGACATCAACTAAGAAAAAAAGATTGCTGCAGAGAAGAGAGCCTTAGAAGATGCCATCACAAAATATAATGCTCTTGTGGGGGATGCTGACAAACTCCCTTCTCCCAATGAGCTCTTGGCTGGGGAATATTATTCCTGGCCTTGGGAATGTAAGTATATAAAAACACAACTGTTTGCTCACTTAAATTCCAGCAAAAGGATTTGGATAATGCAATCAGGCAAGTTTTGTCTGTTTCATATATTTGGGTTATTGCCCTTACTGGATTAGAAGCCAGGGAGACAAAGTACTTTGTTTTTTTTTGTTTGTTTTTTTTCTATTAGTGAGTGAACTTTTTGTTGGGTGGGGTTGCAGATACAAGCTTCACTGTCCTATTGTAGTAATTGTCCCTCTGAAGAAGTAGGATAGCATCATGGGAGCTGAGATTGGCAGTGCATTGAAAGCCCCAAATATAAAACTACATGTTAAAAGACATGGATGGAAATTTTACACAGCTTTCTTAGAGAAATGGAAGATAACTGATAAAATTTCCCTGAGAGAGTGTCCCAAAGGGATTAACAAAATTCAACCTAATCTAAAACAAAACTTAATGTGAGTTGCAGGTCATGGTGATATGGTGAAGAAAAAAGGGGTTTATGACAAGGTAATGCTGCTGACCAGACTGAAAGAAGAGGAGGTTAGTGTGGTTCGTGAAGTCAAGCAGCACAGGGAGTACTTGAGGAGTGTGATGGGAATGATGGAAGAGCTTTCCTCACAGCTTTCTGAGGGGATCACCCTGCATTGTAAGTTAAATATTCTTTCACAGTTTGCATGGATCTCCAGAGCTCATAGCATTGATTTGCTTTTCCTTTTTGATGTAATTGTCAGGCAGCACTGAGGCATTGACGGAGAGAGGGTGCGAGGGGCTACTCTGTCTGCTGAGGAGGAGAATGTCTGCAGTTCAAGCTCAGCAGGGTGCTGCTCACTCAACATACCAACATGTTTTGGGATTGCAGGCATTATCTCTGGATGACTCCTCCACTGATGAGGAAAACTTGGACAGTAGCTCCTCCACAGATGAAGAACCTTGACCTACCCCTGAGGCAGTCACCCCAGCACCCAAAGATGCATGCATATACAGACATTCCAGTGCTCTCTAGCTGCTCTTTACCAGAGCCTCAGCGGACCATTTCCTACAATGGTTCAGCCAGTGGAAGGAGCGTTAACACACACTTTGCAGGGATGACCAAGACTAAAATACTGCTGCCTGTTTTAAAAATATATTGACACTACTTTTATTGTGCAATATGAAAAATAAATTCCTTGAACTTTGATATTCTGTGGATTTTTTTCTGCACTATTTTAAATTGCTAAATTGACTATTTGGCCAATAAGATTGATGCAGTTGATATAAATTGAGTCATTGTTTCAAAACATTGATGCATGGGTGGTTACAAAGGGCTTTTCACATAACTTGACCCAAAACACTTAATAGTGCTTGCACCTGTGTTGAAGACACTTCACTGAATAATCTCAAGCAAGCATAAATCATAAAGGGCAAACTTCTCTGAATAAGTAAAGGTGTGCAACGTAGGTCTGATATGAGCAAGGGCTGGAGTGTATGAGCTTACTATTTAATCCAGTGAAATTTCCAGCCTCTTTGTTCAGTACAAGGGTATAAAGGATATTAAAGTAAAACAATGTACATGTGTATATTCTATATAATGCAAATTTAAAAGATTGAAGTAGCCAACATGGTGTTACCCAACAGGAAGAAGCTGGGGGCTGATCCTGTCATAGCTTCCTTAATTCAGTGAAACGTGTATCATGTACTTGGTCCAAATCAGAGCCCATATGTGGCAGGTACCTACAGGCATTTCCTGGGCTACCATGCAAGTGCTTAGCAATGCACAAGTTCTACAGAAGCTATGGGAGGCTGAAATTCACACTGATTTTTGAAAATGGTGTCCAGAATAAACATGAAGTTTTAGCTTAAGTTACTTTTCCTAAAGCTCTGGGCCTATAAACTCAAATGAGGGCCCAGGACAACTACCTTTACACAAATGTCAAGGCTTGAAACAGATTGATGACAAGGCTGTGCTATACTTCTACCAAGCTTACAATCCTCCCATACTTGTTTCCAGAGACATGACAGCAGTGACAATGCACTTCCATCATAAATTTGCAGTCTTCTGGACTTGTGTTGCAAATCCATCATTTCTAGATGGCTGAACAGTTCATCAGTCCTCCTGACACCAATCATTGGTGTAACTTTTTGTGGCTCTAGCTCAAATGAAAATCAGGGATACAAGGCCAGGCTTTGAGGAGACGCTCAGGGTTGGGGTTAGTAATTTCTCCAGAACAGTGCTTGGGCCCCTTAGCACCTGGAAGGTTGAAATTCACAGCACATGCTACTCTTGGGTATTAGATTATGTGTGTAAAATTTGGTGTATGTAGCCCTAGTAGAAATATCAGAACCTGGAATTGATCCTCATTACTGCTCAAAAAGGCTCTAAGAGTGCACAAGTCGCAGACCCTGATTTTCCCCAGTTTCACAAAGGTGTATTTTTTTTCCTGACAACCTAGGAAGTTGAAACTTTAGTATGTTGTTCTGTTCTCCCTAAGGATCACATCAGTGGTAGTTTGACCTCCCTAAGTCCTTTCTGCTGCCCATACAGGGCGTGGCAATGTCCAATTAAGACTGTAAATGAAGCATCATAACTTGGTCAAATTTGCTCCAAATAAAATGAGATTTGTAGGATGTGTTCACAACCTTGCCATTAACCAATATTCAAAATTTTGAAACCCCACCTTCTCCCTGAAGGTACTTCCTGTTTGGGAGGGGCTTATAAAATTATTCCACCAGATTATGATTTTACAATTTCCTGAGGCCCCACAGTTCCAGTTTCAGGTCTGTATCTACTGTAGAGGCCAAATGAGAGCTAAAGAGCAACAGGGTCAAAAGGGCCGACAGGCCTCATGGCTCAGTTAGGCCTCAAAGGGTAAAGTTTTGAGGCTCCTTTTAAGGTGCATGTGTCTGACACCAATCTTATTCCAAGTCTAAGAAGAAAAATGATCATTTGGAACATTTTCACACATTTAAAGTCTGATTTTGTCTCGTTTTTATAGCTGGTGTTAATGAACCTGCTATTTCAGCCCACCAGGAGCCTCATTTCCTGATACATGATTAAGCTATTGTATGGACATAGAGCTTAATATAATGAATTATTTAGTCTTATTGTCATTATCCTTATCATCTGATAAGATCTACAGGCCTCATCTGATCTACAACCAACTTGCAGGATCAGGTATTCATGACAGAAACCTTGCAAAAAATGCTAAACATATTGTGCTCTTAACTGTGAAGGTGGTTGAAATCCACAGTTTGGACTGTTTTATGTGACAGTGTCTGATCTTATCCACAACTAGTACAAATTTGGGGATTGTGGATCAAGCTAAAGTGTATGAAAAAGGCCCTCAAAGTTGTGTATGTGTGTGTGCGTGTGTGCACGTATGGGCGTCTTGCGTGCTGCTGGGGGCGGTAACCTTCTCAGACTCCCAGAGGTCAGAGTTCAGCTGAAAGCATCCCTTCAGCGCGCTTTGGACGACAGAAGAGACTTAATGGTAAGGAATTAACACAAGAAAACAATATATGTACATCCAAATGAAGGCAAGTTGCTTCGTTGTTTGTCATCTCCTAATGCTCTCACTTCCGTGTTTCTCAAAATTCGGATAGTATCTTAGCAGTAATCATATTAATAAGAGTTGTCGTAGTTATCGCCTAGATTTAATCTACTTCACTTCAGTCAATATTGTAACCTGTATGTTGTTGCTGACATTCTAGTTAGCAGTGGGTTGGAGACTGAACCTGAGAAATTTCCCGGATATCCTAGGGTATTTAAAATGCTCAAATTAATAATAACATAAAATAACATGATTTCATTTTAAAAAGTCGCCTCTGAAACGTACTACTCTGTAAAACGGAGAAAAGACAGCCAGTTTAACTGAATATGTTGATCATCTAGATTTCTGACTAATTCTGAAATCAATCATTATAAATAATTATCACATCAATATAGTAAAAGTGAAACGAACTTGGGGGTCTTCACATAGGAGAGCAAACCATATTTTATATTACTTTTTTTCATATTATATACAGGGGCAGTGAACAATAAAATCTAACTGAACACTAGTTATTAAAAAGCCAATTTGCATTTCTTGTCACTGAGATGTAAATCAAGTAGATTATGTATGGATTGTGCTAGTATCTGTTTTCTCACACAAGTGCTCAGTCCTGCACTCAGATATTTATTATATATATGTTACAAATATTCAATTTACTTAGTTCCTGCAGTATGTAGTGTAAACAGCCAAGTTAGATTAAGCATGTCAACAATTTTATTGGACTTAATATGTCTTTCTTTTTGCTGTAAACTGAGGCAAATTGCCAAGATCTCTAGGCCAGTCCTTTGAGCCTTAGCCTGGCTCCTCTTGAGACCAGAAATGACACAAGCTGATCACTTATGATGGTGTTTTTTTTCCCTTGTCACTGGAGTTGTTTTTTTAATTCCAAATTCATGATGCCTCGAGGCTCTACAACAACCCTCTGCATCAACTGCAAAGCAGGGATGGCTATGGCCACCAAGACCTGCAAGTCCTGCCAGACAGTGCAGCCAAGAAAGCAAAGGCTGGCAAAAAAGCTTCAAAGATTTGAGGCCAAAAAAGAGAGCTGGTTGAAAAAACAACAAAGAAACAAGACCACCTCACATGTTATGGATGAGGCATCTGTGTTGGTATGCATTTAACATCTTTAATTGAATTTTACAAGTTATGGGTGACTATGTGACACTTTTCTTTTTTTTTTAGTTGGAAAAATTGCATGCGCTGGGACACAGAGCTGTGGTGATCATTGCCAAACCAGGCAAAAAGCCTGCCACTTGGCATACACAGGTTGTGCACCCCAAGTGGCAGCTAACAGATCATGCTGCAAAGTGCCGAATGAAGGCCTTATTTGAGGTGCTGGTCACTGGTAAGCCTGTCTATCTGCAGTCTTTTATAATTTCAATGTATAGCTCAGCCTATTCTTAATACTCAATAATTCATGAAAGGTAGTTGATTTCACAGTGTGTTCATAATTTGACAGTTTAACTCAATGAATATATACATGAATATAAAATAAATATTAATGAGAAAAATTGTCATCTGTTAACATTAAGTCTGTTCATTTAAGTATCTCAAATAACCACGGTAACACACAGAACAAAACAACTTTACTCTGATCATTTTGTCTTTTTGTTTCATTGATGAGCCAGCAGTCCTCCACCTCTGTCCAGCCCCCTGCTGCCATACACCCCTTGACCACCTCTGTCCAGCCCCCTGCTGCCATCCACCCCTCGACCACCTCTGTCCAGCCCACTGCTGTCATCCACCCCTCGACCACCTCTGTCCAGCCCACTGCTGCCATCTACCCCACGACCACCTCTGTCCAGCCCCCTGCTGCCATCCTCCCCTCGACCACCCCTGTCATCCAGCCACCACAGACATACTGCCCTCCTGCTATCAAACCTTCCCACTATCCTGACATCCACGCCCCTGCCACGCCTCCTGAAATTCAGCCCTCCACCAGTGTTGTGTACACAGTAGCGAAAAAGAACCAGGGTATATTGTAGTGAAATAGTAATACTATATAAATAAGTACTATAAATAGTGTCTGTATCCAATTAGTATTGTAGTTGTTTTTGCTTATTTTATTTTCTGTAGTACTGTCAACTTATGACATTATAATATTGCCGTAAAAGATTCTGTTGCCATTTAGGTTGTGATGAAAAAATCTTCTCACATGTATGGGAATATCATGTCATCATGTCAAATGACATCAGCGTCAGTCAGCTCTGAATGAGATCAGACTTCAACAATAATAGCAGTAGTAATATTAAAATGACGTATCTTTAAAGACATTTTCTTTATCTTCTACAGATGTACCACCAAAGAAGAAAGCAAAGAAGAAGAACAACAAGGAAGATTCACATGAAGGTTATTTGGTTATACTTTCTTTACATTCCCTCATTTCAAATAGGACAGTATCCATATTTAATTGTTCTTCGACATTTTCAATATGACATCAATACATCCATCAATTTATACTGCTTTCATAGATTGAATGCACTTCAATATGCATTACAGTAATATAAAAATGAAAACATAAAACAACAACCCAGTGGAAAACAAAGATGGACTTAGAAAAAAGACTAAACAAACCCAAATAGCTAAAACTAAATGTTTTACCAACAATAAGACTTGAAATAAATATAATTTCAAGCAAAAAAAAAAAATACAAAGGCAGAAACAAAGATAACCTAAGATAGTGATGAAATGAGTAATTAAATGACATACAGTTATTATCAAACATAAACTTGAATTGAAAAACACAACATCAAAATCTTGACTGATTAATTGATTTTAAGTTTTTGTCAAAAAGTATGCACACTTGAACACTGTTGCACAGTATCAAAGTGAAATGAAGTACCACCATCAATTTTGATCTGATCTATTAAGTTAAAAGAGAGAAGCTAAAGGGGCTGCTGTCCTGGTTTGTAAACTAAATGCATCTCTGAGAGGACATCCGGTGCAAGGCTGTGTCGTGCTTCAAAAACTAACTTAATAATTGTAAAATCAATAAGAGAAATCACAGGCAGCCAGTGCAAAGATTTTTTTTTATTTGTGTAAAGTGTGCATTTCTATTCTTCTGTTCTTTGTTGGCACCAGTAGTTCTGCACTTTTAGTCAATTGCAGTTTATTGTATTTTTTGGAAGGCTAAAAAGGAAAACTTTAAAATGACTTGCTCACAATAAAATGTGCATTAAACTCTCTTTGTTTTGCAGTGTTAAGCAAAAACTGTTGTCCTGAATAATAATTTCATTTCTGTGAATCCCTTGCAGTTATGTAAAAATTAAAAAAAGAAATGTAAGTGTGAGCTTTTTGCTCTTTCAGAATGCAGCCATTTGGTCGAGGGAAACGACCAGTATTACCCAGTGAAGCAAGTAGTAAAGACCAAAATGCAAAAGGTTGTCATTTGTCATTATTTGAAGTAGAATTTTAATGTAAATATAAACCTTTAATTGATGTATTTTGTGGATTTCATTGCATCACATTTCTAAAGTCCTCTGACAGTGACATTTTTTAAAAATATTTTTAGGGGAACCAAACGGAGTTGGTGGAGTGGGAACCCTGCTCTAAGTGGTATGTATAGTTTCTTTTTATTTTACAAATAAATTGTCAAAGACTAAGTATTCATGAAATGGCAGTTTTAAGGTATTTATTTAAAATGCTTTTGTGTTGTTTATTTATATTAACTTATTTTAAATTGCTAGTATACACAGAGAGTGCATACAAACACCTCAGTCAAACTTTTACCAAAGGTAATTTACAGGAAACATGAGTATAGGGTACAAACTGGTGCCCACTGTAGCCCAATGGCTTCTATCATCACATTGTCATTGAATCTTTTTTTTTCGTTTATTGCAGTGGGAAGACGTGGCCTCTACAGTGGGTGGCTAAGAGTTAAAACACATACAGACATACGCCTTTACTCATGCACACCAATAAACAAACCCATGCTAATGCAGGCACACACACAACCACACACACATACACATTAACAACAATCACTTGTTAGCACAGGTTAGTTGCTGCCCTTTGTATGATTTAAAAAGACAGTATTATTTTTTAAGTTAATCATATATGCAGTACTCATAAGTTTTAGTCTCAAATGTTTTCAAACTAACCAAATCAACCCAATTCTTTAAATTGTTTACCATAAATGTTTTGACTGTTGTTCTTTTCCTTTTTTGACATTTTGTTGATATGCTATTCTGCTCATTGGGCGAGAGACGGGGTACATTCTGAACCGGTCTCCAACTGATCACAGGGCAACATAGAGAGACAGACAACCATTCACACTCACACTCATACCTAAGGGCAATTTAGTCACCAATTAACCTAATTTTTGGTCTGTGGGAGGGAGCTGAAGTGCCCGCTGAGAACCCATGCATGCACGGGAAGAACATGCAAACTTCACACAGAAATGGCCTGCCCGAATCGGGACCTTTTTGCTGTAAGGCACATGCACTAACTGCTGCGCCACCATGCTGCCTGTTATTAATATCGTTATTATTTTTGTTATTGTTGGTTTTGTTGCTATGTCAATAATTCGTATTCTACAGAAATACAATAAAAAATATTTGAAAAGGTATTATGTAGATGTTGTAATGCATTACATACATTCATACAGACAGATTTATTTATTGATTGAATGAATGATTTACCACAGAAGGAGGAAAAGTTTGTTCAAGCAGTAAGGACACACATCTGAGAGAAAAACCCTGACAAGAAATTACATAAAACTACCAGTATGATATGTGAAGACAAATTAAGAAGACAATTTGTCGAATAGTTTAGATCCCTGGAATAATATCCTCGACTAACACAGATTTAAATTTGGTGTGTCACACAAAGTGGTAGATCGAATGATTTAATTAACAGGTTGCCTGTAAGAGATTTTTTTAATTTCATTTTTAATAAAAATCCATAATTAACAGTATGTGTCACCACAAACGAGTGGGTGAGATTGCTTACGAGTTGAATTTGACGTCAATATAATGCGCCCACTAGTATTAACCATGTCATTCCTTTATATACTTATCACTGGTTGTTTCTATAAATAGAATTTATGATTAAACTACCTTCACATAAAAAATTTTTGTCAGGTTTATCTTGTTACGTGACATTAAGAAAATAATAGAACCTTCTTAAAAATTAAAAAAAACTTTAAATCTCATCATTATAGGGATCTAAGACCCAAGGTATAGAATGACATTAAAACGTAAAGGAAATAAATAATAATAATAACAATAATAATAATCATGATAATTAACAATAATAATGAAAAATGTAAATTAATAAAATACGCAACCAGTTCCAGAGCAACTCGGTTTGAGTTTTTGTACCGGAAGTAAGTCGTCTTAAAAAATAAAATAAAATAAAATACAAATAAAAAAATAACATTTCAGTCCTCTGCTTGGCTTGTATCATATATCAGCATCAGTAATCTACTCACTCCTTAGTAAAGAGATGTCTCATTCAATATCATTACGGTATTGGATGGTTAGAAAAAAAACAAACTTTATTGCACTATGGCAGTGAACAAAACAAACAATGAACACCGGGACCATGATGATCGTACTTTATTGCATTAAAAAAAAGTATTTTATAGGCTACATACACACATCCAGCAGAAAATTACGTTACTTTTTTATTATCTAATTAATTAAAAGGCATAACGTTTATTACAAATAAGCTGGTGCTTTTTTGGGGAGCGAAACAATAACATTCGGATTGTCTCACCAAAAAAAAGAACGGGGGTGCCGAATTCCAAGGAAGCATTTACTTGTATCCCCGTGGCACTAAAATCCGTTTCAAGCTGTTTCTCTATTGAATAGACATCTTTAATAATTACAGAAATATGGTAAGAGCTCGGATAACGACACAATGTGACGAATGCATACATTAACATATACGCCATTTGGTTTCGTCCGTGGAAGCGTCCTTAGCAACCATCATAGCAACGGTAGAAAACGTAACAATATAACAATTCCATTCCGAGACGTGAAAGATTCATCGTAAAAACAAACAAACAAACCAGAGGTCAATCATAAGAACTGAACAAATATTGTGAAATATAAATGTATATTTTTCGCTAGAAATGTCACCAAATGCTTTTATAAGTCCAAACTGTCCTGAAATAATGCATTTTCCACCGAGAATGACAGTAAAGGCCGCCATGTTTTCCTTTCGAGAGGCACGCAGCAAGCAGTCACGTGACCTGTCGGCAGGTCAATAGAAAATAATAGGGGAAAAAAACGTAAACATTTTACAATTTTCAGGCCTTTATTGTGAGACTGCTACGTTTTGTACTGTGGACAAACATTTTGCTGTGAGACTGGGTTGCTTATAGAGCTGTGCATTCTGTTACAGAGCTGTGCATCCTGACTACCTGTCACAACTGCTCAGTCTCAGAGAGATGACCATGCATTATGAGTAATTCATCACAAAAATAAGAGAAAAAAAGCAGAAGATGGGTATAAGAAATATAAAAACTAGGTTGTTTGGATAATAAGAAAACAAACAAACAAAAAAGCAATACTATAGTAAAAGTAGTAAAAATATTAAGACTAAATGGGCAATAATACACAGTGTAATTAAGAAAGATGGTACAGAATGATTTTTCCAACTATTTTGTGAAAGATAGTAAAGAAATATGTGAAAAATACAGTAGTTATTTAATTTGATAAATTCTTTAGAGAAGTGGCTCCACTTCTCGCAAATAAATTAGTAAATAAATCCAAAATCAACAGAAAATGAGGCTATGGACCACTCAGAGGTAATGTTAACAGTAATTTTTCTTGGTAAAGCAGAGAAGGAGGACATACTGAAAACTGTAAAAAAAAAAAAAAGGTGCAAGCATGGGTTCAACTGACCGTGAAGGCATTGGCATGATACTCACAAAGAGTATAATTGAATTTGCTATTGAACCAACTCTGTATAAATGTAATCTGACCTTTTCAACAGGAGTATTTCCTGATGAGATGAAAACTGCCAATGTGATTCCACTTCATTAGAGTGGAAATTAACATTGTTTCTCAACTTCAGGCCAGTATTCCTACTTTCCACAATTTTCAAAAAACTTAGAAAAATTATTTGTTGCCAGGTTAAATGCATTTTTTTTTGACAAATACAGTGTTTTAGCAGTGGGGTTGGATTGAGGGCAAATGGATTTAACTAAATACATCTGCACAGAAATTGACCAGAAAAATCATTTTAAGCATCTTTGTTGATCTTGACACCATAGATCAGACTATACTTCTTTAAAACTTGGTAACTTTGGTATTAGAAAACTGAACTCACATCAACATCAAGTTATTAAAAAAAACAGAAAATATTTTGTTTAAAATGAATGCAAAAAAACATCACCTGTGGGGTACCTCAGGGGTCAGTCCTAGAACCTACACTATTTTGTATGTATGCAAATGGTATTGTTCATATTTACTAATTTCCCCACAGGTGATGTTTTTTTGCATTCATTTTAAACAAAATATTGTCTGTTTTTTTAATAACTTGATGTTGATGTGAGTTGATCAAGTTACTAAAAAAAACAGAAAATATTTTGTTTAAAATGAATGCAAAAAAACATCACCTGTGGGGAAATTAGTAAATATGAACAATACCATTTGCATACATACAAAATAGTTTAGGTTTAGGTATATTTTTCACCATGGCAGCCAGACGCTGATCGGGATCAACACCAAAATTAAATCAGTTCTTCCTTTTCCCATGCTGAACATTTCCTGAAAATTTCATCAAAATCCATCCATAACTTTTTGAGTTATTTTGTTCACAGACAGACAAACTTTCCAGAAAACATAACCTCCTTGGCGGAGGTAATAAATGCCTCCCCAATCACACTGTGTGGCTATGTCAGGGTCAGACGTCACAGCCGGCTGTCATAAAGTGATGATGATTGACAGGTCAAGCAGCAGGCGTTGGAGACAGAGACAGCCAGGGACACAAAATGGAGAAATTAAATAATCCAGTTAAGTTCCTTAACTCCAAATCTTCAGAGAGGAGAAGATATCAGGAGAAGCTGCAGATGGAAGATCTCAGACATCAGAATTAATCATCAGTCCAAAGATCGAGGGCAACAATACGCTCGTTTTACACTTCTGTTTTCTTTTAAATAGGTTACATGACCTCCTCCATGATGTATTATGAGTTCAAAACAGAGTTTACTTCACGTGCATCGGGATGAGAATGAGCGCTCGCTCGATCATCCCTCTTTTTTAACTTCATCATGATTACAGACAGCCTCCAACATTTTACATCAGTCATCCAAAAATTCAGTCAGCTGACACAAAGCCATCTCTGTATTGTATTAAACTGGTGTTTTTATTTGAGGTGTGTGGCAATATCCGACATCCTGTAGGTCTGTCTTGCCAGCCAACGAATTCACTCGGCTGAATTCTTAACGGCCCAATCAGGGAAGAGAGGCGGGAGCAGCAGAATGCGGACGTGACGACAACCGGAAGTTGAGAATGGACATGCCAATTAGCCTATTGTCCTCATGGCTACTCAGTGAAACTTGGCGAAATCTGCCCTCTTCAGAAGTTTACTTGTAGGGATTGTCTTTGACGAGGTTCATGTCACATATAAGTGTTAAATGAATCACCTATGTGGTACAATTTAGTGTAAGACGATAGTATAAGACCGTTAGCTGTTAGCAGCTAAGTTAGCGGCTAACGGTCATTAACTGTTGTTAGCTGTTAGCAGCTAAGTTAGCCGCTATGGCTAACACCCATGAACTGTTGTTAACTGCTGTTAGCCATTAGCCACTATATTAGCCGCTATTAAAGGAGGCAACCCTGCTTGATGTGGATTGGTCTGTGATGAATGTGACGAGCCAAACGATTGTCCAATCACAAGCTTGTGTTTTTTTTCTGCCCCTGAAAACAAATTCAAAGGACTCCTACCCAGATGGACTAGTGAAATATTTCTATGACAGATACATGGAGCTGTCCATCTGGCTTGTCAGGTTAACTATCTTAGGCCCCATCCACACAAAGACAAACCGAGGTTTAAACGCAAAAGTTTTTTGCTGAATCTGCGTATCATCCATATGAAGACGGCATTTTGGGGGTCTGTTAACGATCATTTTTGAAACCAGGTTCCAGAGTGGAAAGATTTTAAAATGCCGTATACGCAGCTCCGTGGTTACTGGCTCTTCGCAACTTTTCAGATAAGCTTACGTCATAGTTTCATATCTTCATTGACACACATGCGCCACACGTGGCAACAACAATGGCGGCGTGCGTGAAGCATATGTGCTGATGAAGCTAGTGACCCTACTATCACTGTTACAGCAAAATCTCCTTCTCAATCACCACCGAGTCGAACAAACAATAATTGAGGACACATTACGCCACTTTATGATCACTTTATCACAATCTCTGTTTACAACTTTTGCTGCAAGTGCACATGCCCACTGTTTTTTCATCTGTTTCTGTTTGTTTCCGTCATATCGTTACAGCGCCCCTAGAGGTCTGGCATGTGTTTTACAGCGTTTTCATGCGTATTGAGTGCATTCACGTAGACGCACACATTTTCTGAGACACCTTCGTCTTCCACGATCATTTTGGAAACTGTTAATCGTTTTGTCTTCATGTAGATGGGGCCTTAGACAATGCAAAATGTTTTGCAGGGTCTCAAACTTAATAATCTAAATTTTAGGCCTTATAAAGTCTTGAATCTATCCATTTTTGGTCATCTAGCTCTCAAATTATAATTTTTCAACTCTGAAATAATGTCTGTAGATTTCCCCCCTTTTGAAATACTTACATGTAAAACTGACCAATATTAAATTATTAAAACAATTAATTATTAAAACTGCAAAAAAGCAACATATAAATGTCCTCTCCCAAAAAGTCAGAAACACAGTAAACTTTAATCTGTTAAATTTTAGACAAATTCGGTCCCTAAAACCTATCTTTTCAGCCTGATCCTCTCTCACATTGACTTCACAAATTTGGGCGTTTGCGAGCACATCAACTTTAAAACCCATCACTGTATAACAGAGCAGTGAAGATATTTGACCGGAAACCAAACTCCCATCATCACTGTAAGGTCCTGGAAAAGCACAAATTTCTAGACTTTGAAAAGGACCTCTTTCACAATACATGTAATTTTGCCCACAGCCCAATTTTTTGTTTATTGTGTGGTATTTGTAGTACACCCAGAGACTCCCAAGAATATACCTTTAGAAAATCCAAAAGTCATCCAGGGCCTGTACTATGACCTAATTTATGATCATTGAGCCAGGGTGCATACTTTACCCCAAAACTTACTCAAACACAAACAATAAATCATCAAACTGGGTCAAATCACCTTCACTGAAGTCTGGTGCATCTTTTGAAATCAAATGTAAAGCTAATTGAAAGAAGTTATTGAATTTTAACTGGAAAAAAATTAGATTTTTTTTATGATTTTTTTCAACAAATTCAATTCTTTAGAGATGTGTCTGACCAACTTACAGTTGCTGTAAAACTACAATACTTACAAATTATTCGGCCACATATATATTCTCAAAGTGGGAAAAAAATCATCAAATTCTGAGACCGGTAAGTTGTTCAATTACCAGGTTGGGTTACTGTGGAAGAATCAGGATACTGTTCCATGTCTTGTATATCAGAGAACCTTTAAAGATTTGTTCAGAATTCATCCTTTAAGTATGATTTCTTTTAGAATTTGAATGCTAGATTCAAAACAAACATTTCACATGAAATGTTATTCATTTTAATATTGAACAGCCACAAAGGGCCTGTATATTATGCCTTTGTGATAAGATAATAATGACCCATTGATACAAGTAAAAACCGATGCAGTTTTGGATTGTTGTAATCAGATTGTATATATATCTACAATGACAGCAATACATAAACATTACTTCTGTTAATTTCTGTTTCTAGTACTTATATATACATGTAATCTGTTTTATGGCCTTCGTGTCTTTTTGCATAGCAACGGCTTGGACAATTTTAATTTGTAGACTGGAACTATAGTGAGGGAAAGGGGATCTGAGAAATCCATAAGATGTATGATTGGCTGGTTATTTCATAGAATGGAGTCTTTGAATTTGCTTGTGTATGTTTGGAGGGGTTTCTGATTTTGAAAATGATTATAATATCCCAAATAATAGATTACAGATGCAACATGTGCACACATGCCAGAGGTTCTCTTTCCAGCAGGACAGAGACAATAATATGCCTTCACAGGATCATCTGATGCATTCTTGTCAAATTGAATCCAAACATTGTATTTTATTTGAGATCTGTGACGAGAATGAATCTGTCCCCTAATGAGATCAGCATCATGCTGGTAAACCCAAATCTCATAGTCACCATCATTTTTTTGATGTTCAGCAATGTAGCCAGGGGACTGTTTGATTTGGTATGTACCGCATGTTATGGTCTCAAGGTATTCCAGATCCACATGAGGGAACGAGATATCAGATGCTTCAAGCTTCTGCCATTCACTACGAGCTCTACGTGACATATTTGGGTCTTCTGCAACTCGTTTTGCCAAAACATTGTCTTTTTTTAAAAGTGAAAGCATACGCTGAGCCATCTTAGTATCTCGTTCCTCTCGATCTGGATCTGAAACATATATTGGTCCTCTGAAGGCATTGAGACATGCAGTTACTATGCGCACTAATTTGCCAATGACCTCAACGAAATAATTTGAGATAATTTGTTCCTTAAACAACATCCACTTCTTTAAACGCCCGTGGTAGGACTCTACTATCCATCTTGTTTTGGTACAGCAACGATCACTATTGGCTGTTGAGGAATCCAATTGGGATTTACCAGTTGGTAAAAATGACGGCATTCTAGCATCATACCCCAACTTAGCAAGAAGATCTAAGGCATCCCTGAAACCGCAATCTACAATCATATTGTCATTTGCTTCTAACCAAGATTTCAATATTTCAATTTTTTCCATGATGAGCCGAGTTATTGTTGCATCATTTACGTTACCATGGTAGGGGCCAATAGTGTCTAAAACATATTCATCAGGCAGTACAACTGACATGAATTTTAGGTAATTTCGTTTTTTCTGTCCTCCGTAAGATGCCCTTTGAAACTGATGATCACTGCATTTGTTGAGGTAGATATATGTACCATCTAAGATAAGAGTGACCTGGTCACCATAAAAAGCTTTAGTAAAGACAGTGTTGTGAGTTATGGCATCGTGGCGTGAAATATGATTTGTGCCAAGGTATTTGGGAACAACTATTGTGTTCAAAATATCTGCAATTTTATGAAAATATCTTGACAGTGTAGCTTGGGAAAGATTAGTAAGCATGGTCATTTGATTCCATGAAAGGTTTGTTTTCAGTTTTGCCCAAAAGTAAAGAAGCAAATCTATTGCTCTGGAACTATCACTTGAACCTGAAACAAGATCAGATTCACACATGTCATACATGGTCTGAAATTGCACCAATGTCCAGCCAGTCCATGCATGGCAGTCAGAATTTGACAAGGTTTCAACCTTCAGTTTGGGTGATGTCTCATGTTTGGATACTTCATGTAGAATACATATAATATATATACTTCATATATAGAATATATGAAAAAATATATAATTCAATTGAATGCACAATACTAAATTGAAGTTAACATCCATTTGCTGCAAATTGCATGAAATAAAACATTACCCTTGATATAATACAAGACATGGAACAGTATCCTGATTCTACCACAGTAACCCAACCTGTTAATTGAACAACTTTACCGGTCTCAGAATTTGATGATTTTTTTCCCACTTTGAGAATATATATGTGGCCAAATAATTTCTAAGTATTTTAGTTGTACAGCAACTGTAAGTTGGTAAGACACATCTCTAAAGAATTGAATTTGTTGAAAAAAATCATAAAAAAAGTTTTTTTTTTTCCAGTTAAAATTCAATAACTTCTTTCAGTTGTAATACTTAGCTTTACATTTGATTTCAAAAGATGCACCAGACTTCAGTGAAGGTGATTTGACCCAATTTGATGATTTATTGTTTGTGTTTGAGTAAGTTTTGGGGTAAAGTGTGCACCCTGGCTCACACCTATGGCAATGAACATAAAATAGGTCATAGTACATGCCCTGGATGACTTTTGGATTTTCTAAAGGTATATTCTTGGGAGTCTCTGGGTGTACTACAAATACCACACAATAAACAAAAAATTGGGCTGTGGGCAAAATTACATGTATTGTGAAAGAGGTCCTTTGGAAAAAATATGGACTTATTATTTTTTTTATAGCTTTATAATATGTGTCCACGAACAGTAAAGTTGTGGGTTAATTTTAAACAGCACACGAGGGTTAAGCAGAAAAACACAGCTTTCAGGAAGAATTCATCAGTTTCCTAAATATAACAAACTTTCTTTCCCAAAATAAGCAGCTTAGAGTGAAACATCACATTTTAGCATGTTTCAGTATAACATGCAGTAAAATAGAGATTTTCCTCCCGAAAGAGCAAAAAACACTGCAGAAACAGAGTTAAGCAGAAAACACAACATTCAGGAAGAATTCATCAGTTTCATCAATATAACAGACTTTCTTGCAAAAAATCAGCAGCTTAGAGTGAAACAACACATTTCGGCGTTTTCAGTATAACATGCAGTAAAACATAGATTTCCCGTTTTTGGACAGCACTCCTTCCCAAATGAGCAGAAACGCTGCAGGGAGAAAATTAAGCAGAAAACACAACTTTCAGACAAAATTAATCAATTCACTAGCAAGACCACACCACAAATGTATGCGTTTGAAGGTTTAATGAAGATTTGTCGGGATGACGGTGATGGATGTTTGACATGAGATTTGTCGAGAGAGATGAGCCATCGAGAAGACGTCGTAAGCCAGGCAGAGGGAGACTCAGTGAGTGGGGGTACGGTCTCATCGTGTTCTGCCCGAGCTGATCTTGACCCCACCTAGGATAAGGTGAGGAAGGAGCTGAGCGGAGAAAAGAAGACAATGATTGAAAATGAAGGGTGGGAGGGTGGGTTGAAGAGTCACAGACAAACTGAGCTATGAGGCATGGCTGAGTATAAGTAGGCTTGTCGCTGATTGGAGGTGTGGTTTGTGGCGTGGTCCAGCTCCTGAACTTTAGTCAATTACATTATCTTCATTTCACTAGCAAGGACCACACCACAGATGTATGCGTTGGAAGGTTTAATGAAGATTTGACAATAAGAGGGATGACGGTGATTGATGTGTGACATGAGATTTGTCGAGAGAGATGAGCCATCGAGAAGACGTCGTAAGCCAGGCAAAAAGAGTAATATTGAACGGAGATCAGGTCAGTATGGACAAACACGGATTATGAGTTGTTTTAATGAATGTGATGAGGCTCGTACACGTGATTGGGAATTGGAAGAGCCCCGGAACGGTAGCTTACTCTCAGTGACGTGGATGGAGTAGATGTTATGTGGATCGGAGTGACTGAAACTGGAATGTCACTCTGACGTGGAGTGAGATCGTGGAGGATTACCTTGTGGAGGTAGAGCGAGGTTTGGTAGCTGTGGAGCTAGTTCGATATTGAAGGTTTGTGATAGTCGAGGAAGTATTAGCCCTTGCAAGGAATCTCCTCGACTTCTGATGTGTCGAGCATGTGAGTATGGACTCATGACCATTTTAACCCCCAAAAGATGGTGGATGTTATCGTGAATGCGTCTGAGCGGATGGTGGAGACTGAACTCCTGTATTTAACCCTGTATTTAAGCTTGTGTTAGTTAACATTCCTGGCCATGAACTGGTGTCAAGTAAAGCTTACTCCTTATGCCAACGATAAAACTTTACAAATGCATAGGTGAACGTGATGCTCTCATGTGATATATCATATTAATGTACTTATTTATTTATTTATTTACCTATTTATGGATTTTTTTTTTTTCTCCTTCTGGTGAGACTGCTTTCCTTTGTTACTTACACGTTAGTCGACATTCCTGGCCATGTACTGGTGTCAAGTAAAGCTTATGCCTTATGCTAACGATAGAACTTTACAAATGCATATTGGCAATGACATAGGTGAACATGATGCTCTCATGTGATATCATATTAATATACTTTTATATTTATTTATTTAATTCAATTATTGTTATTCTCCTTATGATGAGACTGCGTTCCTTAGTTACTAACCCTTTAGTCATGTGACCCGGCACATCAAGGTCCGATGACCTGACGTGTGGTCCGGCATGACCAACTGACTTAGCCGTGAAGTCCAGGCCGTCTCACCTGACAAATGAGCTGGCTGGGGATGACCCTGCAGCTTGGCATGCTGATCTCCCTGACTAACCGTTTGGTCGTGTGACCCGGCATGTCGGGGTGCGATGACCTGACATGTGGTCCGGCAGGACTGACTGCCGCGGCTGTCCGTGGCTGAGATAGAGCTCATATGGGAGGAAAATCTCTATTTAACTGCATGTTATACTGAAACATGCTAAAATGTGTTGTTCCACACTTATCTGCTTATTTTGGTGAAGACAGTCTGTTACAATTATGAAACTGATGAATTCTTCCTGAAAGTTGTGTTTTTCTGCTTAACTCTTTTCCTGCAGTGTTTTTTGTTCATTTGGGAGGAAAATCTATAATTTACTGCATGTTATACTGAAACATGCCAAAATGTGTTGTTTCATACTACTCTGCTTATTTTGGTAAGAAAGTCTGTTATATTTACGAAGCTGATGAATTGTTCCAGGTCATCGCACCCCGACATGCCGGGTCACATGACCAAACGGTTAATCAGGGAGATCAGCATGCCAAGCTGCAGGGTCATCCCCAGCCAGCTCATTTGTCAGGTGAGACAGCCTGGACTTCACGGCTAAGTCAGTTGGTCATGCCGGACCATACGTCAGGTCATCAGACCTTGATGTGCCGGGTCACATGACTAAAGTGTAAGTAACTAAGGAAAGCAGTCTCATCATATAATCTATAATTTAGTTCATGTTTTACTGAATGCGCCGAATTGAGTTGTTTCACTCTAAGCTGCTTATTTTTGGCAAGAAAGTCTGTTATATTTATGAATCTGTTGAATTCTTCCTGAAAGTTGTGTTTTTCTGCTTAACTCTTTTCCTGCAGTGTTTTTCGCTCATTTGGGAGGAAAATCTATAATTTGCTTCATGTTATACTGAAACATGCTAAAATGTGTTGTTCCACACTTATCTGCTTATTTTGGGCAAGAAAGTCTGTTATATTTATGAAACTGATGAATTCTTCTTGAAAGTTGTGTTATTCTTCTTTACTCTCTTCCTGTAGTGTTTTTTGACCTTTCGGGAGGAAAATCTCTATTTTACTGCACGATATACTGAAAAATGCTAAAATGTTTTGTTCCACACTTATCTGCTTATTTTGGGCAAGAAAGTCTGTTATATTTATGAAACTGATGAATTCTTCCTGAAAGCAGTGTTTTTCTCCTTAACTCTGTTCCTGCAGTGTTTTTTGGTCTTTAGGGAAGAAATTCTCTATTTTACTGCATGTTATACTGAAAGACAACAAAATGTGCTGTATCATTCTAAGCTGCTTGGTTTTGGGCAAGAAAGTCTGTTATATTTATAAAACTGATGAATTCTTCCTGAAAGTAGTGTTTTTCTCCTTAACTCTGTTCCTGCAGTGTTTTTTGGTCTTTAGGGAAGAAATTCTCTATTTTACTGCATGTTATACTGAAAGACAACAAAATGTGCTGTATCATTCTAAGCTGCTTGGTTTTGGGCAAGAAAGTCTGTTATATTTATAAAACTGATGAATTCTTCCTGAAAGTAGTGTTTTTCTCCTTAACTCTGTTCCTGCAGTGTTTTTTGCTCTTTAGGGAAGAAATTCTCTATTTTACTGCATGTTATACTGAAAGACAACAAAATGTGTTGTATCACTCTAAGCTGCTTGGTCTTTGGCAAGAAAGACTGTTTTATGAATCTGATGAATTCTTCCTGAAAGTTGTGTTTTTCTGCTTATCTCTGTTCCTGCAGTGCTTTTTGCTCATTTGGCAGGGAAATCTCTATTTTACTGCATGTTATACTGAATACGCCGAAATGTTTGGTTTCCCTCATAGCTGCTTATTTTGGCAAGAAAGTCTGTTTTATTTATGAAACTGATGAATTCTTTCTGAATATTGTGTTTTTCTTCTTTACTCTCTTCCTGCAGTGTTTTTTGACCTTTAGGGAGGAAAATCTCTATTTTACTTCATGTCATACTGAAACATGCTAAAATGTGTTGTTCCACACTTAATTGCTTATTTTGGTCAAGAAAGTCTATCATATTTATGAAACTGATGAATTCTTCCTGAATGTTGTGTTTTTCTTCTTTACGCTCTTCCTGCTGTGTTTTTTGATCTTTACGGAGGAAAATCTATGATTTACTACATTTTATACTGAAACATGCTAAAAATGTGTTGTTCCACACTTATCTGCTTATTTTGGGCAAGAAAGTCTGTCATATGTATGAAATTGATGAATTCTTCCTGAAAGTAGTGTTTTCCTGCTTAACTCTGTTCCTGCAGTGTTTTTTGCTCATTTTGGAGGAAAATCTATTATTTACTTCATGTTATACTGAAAGACAACAAAATGTGTTGTATCACTCTAAGCTGCTTGGTTTTTGGCAAGAAAGACTGTTTTATGAATCTGATGAATTCTTCCTGAAAGTTGTGTTTTTCTGCTTAACTCGGTTCCTGCAGTGCTTTTTGCTCATTTGGCAGGGAAATCTCTGTTTTACTGCATGTTACACTGAATACGCCGAAATGCGTTGTTTCACTCTAAGGTGCTTATTTTGGGCAAGAAAGTCTGTTATATTTATGAAACTGATGAATTCTTCCTGAAAGCTGTGTTTTTCTGCTTAACTCTGTTCCTGCAGTGTTTTTTGCTCATTTTGGGAGGAAAATCTGTAATTTATTTCATGTTAGACTGAAACATGCTAAAATGTGTGGTTTCATTATACTGCTTATTTTTGGCAAGAAAGTCTGTTTTTTTTATGAAGCTGATGAATTCTTAGTAAAAGTTGTGTTTTTCTTCTTTACCCCCCTCCTGCAGTGTTTCTTGCTCTTTAGGGAGGAAAATCTCTATTTTACTGCATGTTTTACTGAAACATGCTAAAATGTCTTGTTCCACACTTATCTGCTTATTTTTGGCAAGAAAGTCTGTCATATTTATGAAACTGATGAAGTCTTCCTGAAAGCTTTGTTTTTCTGCTTAACCCTCGTGTGTTGTTTAAAATTAACCCACAACTTTACTGTTCGTGGACACAAATGGCCGCACATAAAAAAAACAATAAATCCATATTTTTTCCAAAGGACCTCTTTCACAATACATGTAATTTTGCCCACAGCCCAATTTTTTGTTTATTGTGTGGTATTTGTAGTACACCCAGAGACTCCCAAGAATATACCTTTAGAAAATCCAAAAGTCATCCAGGGCCTGTAACTATGACCTAATTTATGATCATTGCCATAGGTGTGAGCCAGGGTGCACACTCTACCCCAAAACTTACTCAAACACAAACAATAAATCATCAAATTGGGTCAAATCACCTTCACTGAAGTCTGGTGCATCTTTTGAAATCAAATGTAAAGCTAAGTATTACAATGAAAGAAGTTATTGAATTTTAACTGGAAACAAAAAGCTTTTTTTTAATGATTTTTTTTAACAAATTCAATTCTTTAGAGATGTGTCTGACCAACTTACAGTTGCTGTACAACTAAAATACTTAGAAATTATTTGGCCACATATATATTCTCAAAGTGGGAAAAAAATCATCAAATTCTGAGACCGGTAAAGTTGTTCAATTACCAGGTTGGGTTACTGTGGAAGAATCAGGATACTGTTCCATGTCTTGTATATCAGGGAACCTTTAAAGATTTGTTCAGAATTCATCCTTTAAGTATGATTTCTTTTAGAATTTGAATGCTAGATTCAAAACAAACATTTCACATGAAATGTTATTCATTTTAATATTGAACAGCCACAAAGGGCCTGTATATTATGCCTTTGTGATGAGATAATAATGAGCCATTGATACAAGTAAAAACCGATGCAGTTTTGGATTGTTGTAATCAGATTGTATATATATCTACAATGACAGCAATACATAAACATTACTTCTGTTAATTTCTGTTTCTAGTACTTATATATACATGTAATCTGTTTTATGGCCTTTGTGTCTTTTTGCATAGCAACGGCTTGGACAATTTTAATTTGTAGACTGGAACTATAGTGAGGGAAAGGGGATCTGAGAAATCCATAAGATATATGATTGGCTGGTTATTTCATAGAATGGAGTCTTTGAATTTGCTTGTGTATGGTTGGAGGGGTTTCTGATTTTGAAAATGATTATAATATCCCAAATAATAGATTACAGATGCAACATGTGCACACATGCCAGAGGTTCTCTTTCCAGCAGGACAGAGACAATAATATGCCTTCACAGGATCATCTGATGCATTCTTGTCAAATTGAATCCAAACATTGTATTTTATTTGAGATCTGTGACGAGAATGAATCTGTCCTCTAATGAGATCAGCATCATGCTGGTAAACCCAAATCTCGTAGTCACCATCATTTTTTTGATGTTCAGCAATGTAGCCAGGGGACTGTTTGATTTGGTATGTACCGCATGTTATGGTCTCAAGGTATTCCAGATCCACATGAGGGAACGAGATATCAGATGCTTCAAGCTTCTGCCATTCACTACGAGCTCTACGTGACATATTTGGGTCTTCTGCAACTCGTTTTGCCAAAACATTGTCTTTTTTTAAAAGTGAAAGCATACGCTGAGCCATCTTAGTATCTTGTTCCTCTCGATCTGGATCTGAAACATGTATTGAAAATATCTTGACAGTGTAGCTTGGGAAAGATTAGTAAGCATGGTCGTTTGATTCCATGAAAGGTTTGTTTTCAGTTTTGCCCAAAAGTAAAGAAGCAAATCTATTGCTCTGGAACTATCACTTGAACCTGAAACAAGATCAGATTCACACATGTCATACATGTTCTGAAATTGCACCAATGTCCAGCCAGTCCATGCATGGCAGTCAGAATTTGACAAGGTTTCAAACTTCAGTTTGGGCGATGTCTCATGTTTGGATACTTCATGTAGAATACATATAATATATATACTTCATATATAGAATATATGAAAAAATATATAATTCAATTGAATGCACAATACTAAATTGAAGTTAACATCCATTTGCTGCAAATTGCATGAAATAAAACATTACCCTTGATATAATACAAGACATGGAACAGTATCCTGATTCTACCACAGTAACCCAACCTGTTAATTGAACAACTTTACCGGTCTCAGAATTTGATGACTTTTTTCCCACTTTGAGAATATATATGTGGCCAAATAATTTCTAAGTATTGTAGTTGTACAGCAACTGTAAGTTGGTCAGACACATCTCTAAAGAATTGAATTTGTTGAAAAAATCATAAAAGAAACTATTTTTTTCCCATTTAAATTTCAATAACTTCTTTCAATTGTAATACTTAGCTTTACATTTGATTTCAAAAGATGCACCAGACTTCAGTGAAGGTGATTTGACCCAATTTGATGATTTATTGTTTGTGTTTGAGTAAGTGTTGGGGTAAAGTGTGCACCCTGGCTCACACCTAATGGCAATGAACATAAAATAGGTCATAGTACAGGCCCTGGATGACTTTTGGATTTTCTAAAGATATATTCTTGGGAGTCTCTGGGTGTACTACAAATACCACACAATAAACAAAAAATTGGGCTGTGGGCAAAATTACATGTATTGTGAAAGAGGTCCTTTGGAAAAAATATGGATTTATTATTTTTTTTATAGCTTTATAATATGTGTCCACGAACAGTAAAGTTGTGGGTTAGTTTTAAACAGCACACGAGGGTTAAGCAGAAATACACAACTTTCAGGAAGAATTTATCAGTTTCCTAAAAATAACATTATTTCTTTCCCAAAATAAGCAGCTTAGAGTGAAACATCACATTTTAGCATGTTTCAGTATAACATGAAGTAAATTATAGATTTTCCTCCCAAATGAGCAAAAAACTGCAGAAGCAGAGTTAAGCAGAAATACACAACTTTCAGGAAGAATTTATCAGATTCCTAAAAATAACATTATTTCTTTCCCAAAATAAGCAGCTTAGAGTGAAACATCACATTTTAGCATGTTTCAGCATAACATGAAGTAAATTACAGATTTTCCTTCCAAATGAGCAAAAAACACTGCAGGAACAGAGTTAAGCAGAAAAACACAACTTTCAGGAAGAATTAATCAGTTTAATAAATGTAACAGACTTTCCTGCCCAAAATATGCAGAGAAGTGTGGAACAACACATTTTAGCATGTTTCAGTATAACATTAAGTAACATGAAGTAATGTTCTGTTATAGATTTTTCTCCCAAATGAGCAAAAACACTGCAGGAACAGAGTTAAGCAGAAAAACACAACTTTCAGGAAGAATTCATCAGTTTCATAAATATGACAGACTTTCTTGCCCAAAATAAGCAGAGAAGTGTGGAACAACACAATTAAGCATGTTTCAGTATAACATGAAGTAAATTATAGATTTTCCTCCCAAATGAGCAAAAAACTGCAGAAACAGAGTTAAGCAGAAAAACACAACTTTCAGGAAGAATTCACCAGTTTAATAAATGTAACAGACTTTCCTGCCCAAAATAAGAAGAGAAGTGTGGAACAACACATTTTAGCCTGTTTCAGCATAACATTAAGTAACATGAAGTAATGTTCTGTTATAGATTTTTCTCCCAAATGAGCAAAAACACTGCAGGAAGAGAGTTAAGCAGAAAAACACAACTTTCAGGAAGAATTAATCAGTTTCATAAATATAACAGACTTTCTTGCCCAAAATAAGCAGATAAGTGTGAAACAACACATCTTAGGATGTTTCAGTCTAACATCCAGTAAAATAGAGATTTTCCTCCCAAATTAGTAAAAAAACACAATAGAGTTAACCCTCATGCAACTATCTGGACAAAAGTGTCCATTTTGTTCTTTTTTTTTTTTGTTTGCCACTAAATAATTTTGTCATTTTAAAGGCTAACTGTATGAAATTTTGCCACTTTTCTTATTTTTCATCATTTTTTCTAAATTTAGAATCTTGTCTATCAGAAGTGTCCAGAATAGGAGATATGCATTTTACTGACAACTTTACTGTTCGTAGCCAAAACGTCCCCATTGACTCCCATTATAACCGCATATTTTTCATGTCATATTATCCTGACATATTATCATGCTTTTTCAAATGTTTCCCCATAAATCTAAACATCCACCTTCAAAATATAGGGAAAACATGTTTTAGGTCAGATCATCCCCCTAAACCCCAAGATATCACCAGACCAAAATTTAATGTAAATTTTTAGTTAAAGGCTTGGATTTCTTTCCTGATAAAATGCATGTCAAAAATAAAGCTGAAAATCATAAAACGGTCTTGGTAAAAAAAAAGTCACGATATAAAATTCAGCCAGGATCACTTTGTCAAAAATTTATTACAATTAATTCAGTAAAAGCATAATTTGAAATTACAATTATTTGTATAACATCAACATTAATTACAACTGCTTGCATTAGAATAACATGTCAATTACATTGCCTTGAGTAAACAATGACCAAAGGAATTACAAAAGCTTAACCATGCAAATTGAACTTTGGCAGTGTGGCTCTGTTCTGGGACCTCCCTCCCCTTCCCCACGCCTGTGGGGAAAGCCTGAGGCAGGGAGAGCACTCCTCCCTGCCTTTCCAAGTGCCGACTTGGAGGAGCGATGAGGGAGGGAGAGCGGCAGCAAGAACCCCCAAAACGACCACACCAGGCACTCGTACGCATGTACGAGTAATTTGCAGCAGATGAAAAATAGCATACCTGCATAGAAGGCCTGAGGCAGGGGGAGCACTCCCCCCTGCTTCCTAGCGCCCCCGAAGGAACCTCCCTCCCCTTCCCCACGCCTGCGGGGAAAGCCTGAGGCAGGGAGAGCACTCTTCCCTGCCTTTCCAAGTGCCGACTTGGAGGAGCATGAGGGAGGGAGAGCAGCGCAGAACCCCCCAAAAAGAACATACCAGGCATCCATACTCATGTACCAGTACACTTTTGTCAGCAAATTAGCAGTAGCGGAAGAGTCTAGAAATTAAGCAGAATAGCCATTCACATCTACTAATTTGCAGATGAAATTCCCCACTGGATAGAAATCTAAGTTTTTAGCATGATTTCACATTTATTTCAAACTCAAGGAGCACTCATAGCTTTTGGGCATCAAGAATGACTTTAGCATCTGGCCGAAGGTAGAGTTCATAAGCAGATGATGACCATCTACCCATGGCCTTTAGTGTTGCAACAGAGGTAGAGGAAGCTGCTGTTGTCGCTGCACCGATGCGCAGAGAGTGAGTGGCGTAGCGGTTTGCAGGTAAACCGCAGGACTGGCAGAGGAGGCGGAGGCGAGAGGCAAACCAAGCCTTTGACATGGGCTTCCCTTTTCAGCCATGAACAGCAGCTCTTGCTGAGAAGCGTGAGGGCGGCTCCTCAGGAACGGAACATGGAGGACAGAGGACAAAATCAGAATTAATGGCAGAAATGTAAATCAGCTATCCTTTCTTATCCCTATTAGTCTTAGAGTGTTTAAGCAGTAATAAGTAATGAGGGTGAATAGATACATCTGCTATTGTTAGATCATGGGAAGGTTAAAAGAATCATTGACAGAAGTGAATTCCCCACCTCTAAGAAACCATAGAAAGTCGTGAGAATAACTGTTTTTCCAATAACAATTCAGTGCAGTGACCAAAGAACCCAGCTCTCAATTGAATAATTATCTTGTGTACGAGTTGGGAGAGTTAAAGGGAGACAAATGTCTTTGCCTTGAGGTTTCTCTCTCTTAAGTCCATTTAGCAGGAGGCGGATAGAGGAGTTTTTGAAGCAGCTGATGGTGGATGGATCCAGACAACGGAGGTGGAACTGGATACCTGCTACAGATCCCTTTATAGAGGAAGGCTGCATCTTTTTTGATTCAAAGCAGTGAACTATAAAAGCACATATCATTGGAATATTGACAGGTGTTACTGCTACAGAAAAAGTGGCACAAAAAGAGACAAAATAGGACCATGCAGAATCGTATGACTTTAATGAGGATCTAGCTAGTCCACACCGCATATAGTGAGCAGCAGAGCACAGATAAGATTGCAGGGCTGGGCTTAGTCTAGCACTGTTTGAGTGAATGGGGGGCAGCAGAACAGAATTTGTCTCCTTGCCCAGTTATCACTCCACAGCAACAAGTGATGACATAGGATATATTTCCATAAGAACAGAAGAAATAGCATTAGCTGGCAAGCTGATAATTCTTTTGGCCACACATCGGCAAACCATTGGTTATTGTAAAACCCTCCGAAACCTACAGAAAATGCAGCATCTGTATACAGCTTGAGGGCGAGAGAAGGTGGAGCACAAAGGCAGTCTACGTTTATTCAGGAGAATCCAGCAAAGAGCCTCGGACAGGGTAACAAAAATTTTTTTTTGGGCTGCTGCGACAACCAAAAGTAAGTCTGACTGCGAAAACATGTTTCTCTCTACTTGACACCGAATAGGTGTCACTGAGATGGAAGCAAAGGCATGACTTTAAACGCATCTGTGATATCTGCTTTGGCTAGCCGCGCACCTCTGCCTGCTTTCTTAATGAAGTTAATGGCATTATTGACAGTTGCATAACACAGAAAATGTTGCAAGAGGAATGAGGCTGTTAATGCTCTGAGTTTCATCATTGTGAGGGGCACAAGGATCAACTATTAAGGGCTTTTTCCCCCAGAGTATTTGCGAGTGGCTACACCTATTGGATTGATTCAGGTAGTTGGAAACGGGGATTTAACAAATGGGCCGATCATGAAACTTTTAGTAACTCGTCTACCACCTCAGGTAGGCACCTGAGATAAATCAGATTGCAGATTATTACAACAAAGACACTTTAGGAAGCCAAAGCAATCCAGCTAAAGCCATGAACAAAAAGCCATGATCAAACAATTGACAAATGCAGTTTGGAAGCTTTTCCGATGCTTTCCCCAGCTCAGGGATGTTAACCTGCGTTGACGCTCTATTTTTTGTCATTTTTCATGAAGCGGGTTCGTCTCGGGCACACGGACTTGGGGTGCGCTTCTCCGCAGTAGCATGGCGTCCTTCTTATGGGGGCTTGAAACAGGCTTGGACGGATGGACATTAATAGTAGTTTTGGAGCACAGATTGGGGGAATGAGGAAAGGAGCCACCGATGGAACAGGACAGGGCCTGATGTCCCGTGAAATGCCTGCTGATGAGACTCAGATCGACTGCAGACCAGTCCAGTCTTTGATTGAAGCGTTGAATGTACATAGCAGCTTTGGCCAAAAATGATTTATGGTATTCATAAAACAAAGCACCTCTATAGGTCATAGCCAGATCTGAAATTATGGCTAGATAGGTGTCAAGCTCTTCTCTACGGGCTGGGAAGACTTCACAATGACATCACGGAAAACACCAAACGCAATGTTAAATTCGGCCAGAGTCAGAGTTTTTGACAGGCGGGGATCACTATCCTTAAGCAGCACTGACATATCTCCATGCTCCACAACACGTCTGTCAGAGAGCTCTGAGCACAGCAGGATTTTAACAAGATTAATGTCATTACCTGCGAGAATCTGGCTTCTGAGGCTGGGAGAGATCGCAGCAGCTGGAGGAAAGAATGGAAATGGGAACTGCACTTCCCAGAGTCCTTCGCGGGTGGGTGATGCCGTCGATGGTCGCCGGGGTGACGTCACCTGCTTGCGCCGGAGTCGGACCCGCGGACGGAGTGGAAGCATGGATATGAGTGGAAGCCGGGACCCATCCCTGAGCCGAAGAGGAGGACGGACCAGCCAAACTCGGAATACAGGCACCCGTCGCTGGAGTGGAGCTGGATTCCAGAGCCTGGATCCTGGAGTTCATGCTCTCAATTGAAGCCTGGATGTTGGACAGAGCGGACAGGACGAGGCTGGCCTCCGGCTCAACGGAGGTGGAAGCAGGGGCTCGAGCCTGTTTGGCAGCCGGAGCAGGAGTTGACAGTTGACAGATGTTTTTTCTCTTCCTTGCACATTTCCTGGGGAGAGAGGATGGCAGGACTGCAGGTAGTGGTTCGGAGGGAACTTTTTCCATGAATAATTCAAACAATTCTTCATAAGAAGCGCCGATCGGAGCGGCGATTTGACATTTAAATAAGGCTTCTAAAAGCCTTGACACCGGCCAGTCATTTATGCTGGGAGTCAAAGGATTCTTGCCTGCTGGACGGGCGCTGCGCCGGGTAGCGACGGGGCTCCCATCCCAAGAGGCATCCTCCGCTTCGGACGGCTGAGATTGAGGCTCGGAAAAGCGATCGAGTTGCCATGGATCGACATCACGGCCAAGAGTCGACATGCCGAGCAGCAAGGTGAGATGCAACACAAACAGCAAAGTAGATGACAACATAGAGAGCGATAGAGTAAGCAGCGTAATGAGCAGTGTGCAGATGACAGCCAGAAACTCAGGTAGACTGGGGCAGTTTAAATAACGCGCCAAATAGATCAGCTGATCTGGCTGGGAGGGGAGACCGATCATCTGACGTGAGACTGCGCGATAAGGCCACCCCAAATGCATATGAGTGAGAGCTCGGCCAAGCAGATTGACTCCGTGCCTGTCTGAACTAACGCTTTGCTCCATTAGTGGTGTGAATATGGTTAAGATTAAAAAACATCTTTAGAACTCATTTGTCTTGAGATTTCTTTCAATTTTCACACACAAACACACACAAACAGATATGCCTGTGCAGAGTCCTTTCGTGTCCGGAGTGAATTATGGTCCTTACTCTGAGATGACTCGACACGGCTGGTAAAATCCCTTCAAAAAACATGTTCCCAGGGGACTGCAAGACTGCAGCAACACACACACACACACACACACACACACACACACACACACACACACACACACACACACACACACACACATACACACACATAATACACACCTGCAAAAACTTATTCTACTCACCCAATCGGTGAACAGAGGCTTCCTTTTGATCAAGAGAAACTGACCTGCGAACAAAAATTAAGTCCCTGCTCTTTGTACACACCACCCGTCGCTACTACCGATTGGATGGTTTAGTGAGATCCTCGGATGGGCCCTGCCGGGGTCAGTCACGGCCCTGGCGGAACGCCAAGAAGACGTTCAAACTTGACTATCTAGAGGAAGTAAAAGTCGTAACAAGGTTTCCGTAGGTGAACATGCGGAAGGATCATTACCGGTTTGTCTCAGGTCCTCGGAGCCCAGGGCCCAGGCCCCCGGGTCCGACGGAGAACAGAGGCTGATGTTTGTCTCCGGACGCCGAGGCCAGGCCCACGTTACCCCACCTGTGCGCCCTCACCTCGATCGCAGCACCGGTTCCGAGTTCCCGGATGCACCCTCAGTGGGGGCGGCGGGGTTCCGGGCCGAGGCTGCGGTCACCAAAGAGGGAGGCGGGTGGTCTGGGGGAACGCCCCGGTCGGACCCCTCGAAACCATAAACCCTCAGCGCGGCGGCGGCCCCTTCACCGGGGCTGTCCCCCGCAGGTCGCCGGGCACCCAACCTTCCACCCTCCTCCAGAGAGAGTTTGATGGGCGTTTGATGTCTCCCACCCCGCCAGTGGTCTAACCTCTGGTGGGCCGGAGCGCCCGGCGGTTCCCTCCCAATGTACCAAACCCCAAACGGTCTGAAGAAAAAGCAAAGGGCAACCCAAACCAAAAAACAAAACTGTACAACTCTTAGCGGTGGATCATTCAGCTCGTGCGTCGATGAAGAACGCAGCTAGCTGCGAGAACTAATGTGAATTGCAGGACACATTGATCATCGACACTTCAAACGCACCCGGGTTCCTCCGGGGGCTACGCCTGTCTGACGGTCGCTTTTCCATCAGTCGGATCAGAGAGGCCCCTCGGGGCCCCTTCTGTGTCCGCGGCTGGGGCAGTAGCGCCTTCGTCCCCCTCAGTGCAGACGTTCGGGACGCCCGGTGCGGTTGTCATTTGCTCGGGTCGGTACGGACCCCCGCCGCTCCTTTCTCCCGCCCCCAGTGGTTTTGTGCGGTGTCTCTACTCCTCGGCCCCACATGAATCCCTCTCGCCCATCCCTCCGGGCTTCGGTCTTGGAGTGGGCGCCCTGTCGCAGCCCCAACACGTATGAGTCGGCGCGGCTGCCAGTGGACAGTCTCTGTCCCTCCGAGCTGCCAGCGTGTTGGGGGCGGTGAGGCCATGCGCCCCTGTCGCGCCGGGGTCCGGTCGTCTCGGAGTTTGGGTTGTTTGGGAATGCAGCCCAAAGTGGGGGTAAACTCCATCTAAGGCTAAATATCGGCACGAGACCGATAGTCGACAAGTACCTTATAAATATCACATTTTTGCCATATTTCCTGTTTCCAAAATCATGGTTTTCAATGACTAAAAAGTCATAATACATAAAAATAACTAAAAAATGACATGAAACTTCATATTTTTAGATAGGTCTGAAGTTGTTGAAAAGATTTCATGCAGTGAAAATTGGAAAAAATATGTTTTTTAAATTTTTTTTTTAGCTTTCTAATAAGGGCGGCCATTTGTGTCCACGAATAGTATAGTTGTGGGATAATTTTAAACAGCATACGAGAGTTAAGCAGAAAAACACAACTTTCAGGAAGAGTTCATCAGTTTCATAAATATGACAGACTTTCTTGCCCAAAATAGGCAGATACGTGTGGAACAACACATTTTAGCATGTTTCAGTATAACATGAAGTAAATTATAGATTTTCCTGCCAAATGAGCAAAAAACACTGCAGGAACAGAGTTCAGCAGAAAAACACAACATTCAGAAAGAATTCATCAGTTTCATAAATATGACAGAATTTCTTGCCCAAAATAAGCAGGTAAGTGTGGAACAACACATTTTAGCATGTTTCAGTATAACATGAAGCAAATTCTAGATATTCCTGCCAAATGAGCAAAAAACACTGCTGGGACACAGTTAAGCAGAAAAACACAACTTTCAGGAAGAATTTATCAGTTTCATAAATATGACAGACTTTCTTGCCAAAAATAAGCAGCTTATAGTGAAACCACACATTTTAGCATTTTTCAGTATAACATGAAGCAAATGATAGATTTCCCTCCCAAATGAGCAAAAAACTGCAGGAACAGAGTTAAGCAGAAAAACACAACTTTCAGGAAGAATTTATCAGTTTCATAAATATGACAGACTTTCTTGCCAAAAATGAGCAGCTTAGAGTGAAACAACGCATTTCGGCGTATTCAGTATAACATGCAGTAAAATAGAGATCTCCCTCCCAAATGAGCAAAAAACACTGCAGGAACAGAGTTAAGCAGAAAAACACAACTTTCAGGAAGAATTAATCATCTTCATAAATATAACAGACTTTCTTGCCAAAATAAGCAGCTTAGAGTGAAGCATCACATTTTAGCATGTTTCAGTATAACATGCGGTAAAATAGAGATTTTCCTCCCTAAAGAGCAAAAAACACCGCAGGAAGACAGTAAAGAAGAAAACACAACATTCAGGAAGAATTCATCAGTTTCATAAATATAACAGACTTTCTTGCCAAAATAAGCAGCTTAGAGTGAAGCATCACATTTTAGCATGTTTCAGTATAACATGCAGTAAAATAGAGATTTTCCTCCCTAAAGAGCAAAAAACACCGCAGGAAGACAGTACAGAAGAAAACACAACATTCAGGAAGAATTCATCAGTTTTATCAATATAATAGACTTTCCTGCCCAAAATAAGCAGATAAGTGTGGAACAACAAATTTTAGCATGTTTCAGTATAACATGCAGTAAAATAGAGATTTTCCTCCCTAAAGAGCAAAAAACACTGCATCAACAGATTTAGGCAGAAAAACACAACTTTCAGGAAGAATTCATCAGTTTCATAAATATAACAGACTTTCTTGCCAAAATAAGCAGCTTATCGTGAAATACATTTTAGCATGTTTCAGTATAACATGCAGTAAAATAGAGATTTCCCTCCCAAATGAGCAAAAAACACAATAGAGTTAAGCAGAAAAACACAACTTTCAGGATGAATTCATCAGTTTCATGAATATTACAGACTTTCTTGGCCAAAATAAGCAGATAAGTGTGGAACAACAAATTTTAGCATGTTTCAGTATAACATGAAGTAAAATATAGATTTCCCTCCCAAATGAGCAAAAAAACACTGCAGGAAAAGAGTTGAGCAGAAAAAAACAACTTTCAGTAAAAACTCATCAATTTCATAAAAATAACAGACTTTCTTGCCAAAAATCAGCAGTTAAGTGTGAAACAACACATTTTGGAATGATTCAATATGACATGCAGTAAAACATAGATTTCCCGTTTTTGGACAGCACTCCTTCCCAAATGAGCAGAAACGCTGCAGGGAGAAAATTAAGCAGAAAACACAACTTTCAGACAAAATTAATCAATTCACTAGCAAGACCACACCACAAATGTATGCGTTTGAAGGTTTAATGAAGATTTGTCGGGATGACGGTGATGGATGTTTGACATGAGATTTGTCGAGAGAGATGAGCCATCGAGAAGACGTCGTAAGCCAGGCAGAGGGAGACTCAGTGAGTGGGGGTACGGTCTCATCGTGTTCTGCCTGAGCTGATCTTGACCCCACCTAGGATAAGGTGAGGAAGGAGCCGAGTGGAGAAAAGAAGACAATGATTGAAAATGAAGGGTGGGAGGGTGGGTTGAAGAGTCACAGACAAACTGAGCTATGAGGCATGACTGAGTATAAGTAGGCTTGTCGCTGATTGGAGGTGTGGTTTGTGGCGCGGTCCAGCTCCCGAACTTTAGTCAATAACATTAACTCCATTTCACTAGCAAGGACCACACCACAGATGTATGCGTTTGAAGGTTTAATGAAGATTTGACAATAAGAGGGAGGACGGTGATGGATGTGTGACATGAGATTTGTCGAGAGAGATGAGCCATCGAGAAGATGTCGTAAGCCAGGCAAAAAGAGTAATATTGAACGGAGATCAGGTCAGTATGGACAAACACGGATTATAGTTGTTTTAATGAATGTGATGAGGCTCGTACACGTGATTGGGAATTGGAAGAGCCCCGGAACGGTAGCTTACTCTCAATGACGTGGATGGAGTAGATGTTATGTGGATCGGAGTGATTGAAACTGGAATGTCACTCTGACGTGGAGTGAGATCGTGGAGGATTACCTTGTGGAGGTAGAGCGAGGTTTGGTAGCTGTGGAGCTAGTTCGATATTGAAGGTTTGTGATAGTCGAGGAAGTATTAGCCCTTGCAAGGAATCTCCTCGACTTCTGATGTGTCGAGTATGCGAGTATCGACTCATGACCATTTTAACCCCCAAAAGATGGTGGATGTTATCGTGAATGCGTCTGAGCGGATAGTGGAGACTGAACTCCTGTATTTAACCCTGTATTTAAGCTTGTGTTAGTTGACATTCCTGGCCATGTACTGGTGTCAAGTAAAGCTTACGCCTTATGCTAACGATAGAGCTTTACGAATGCATATTGGCAATGAGATAGGTGAACGTGATGCTCTCATGTGACATCATATTAACCCTTATGATGTCCTGGGGTCATTTTGGACCCCAAACGAAAACTTTTTCTTTCATAACATTCTTGTTTTGTCATCAAATGGTATGAAAATAACAGGGGTTGTTTGATACTATGATCTTCACAACTACAATAAATTTGAAGTAATTTGACTGAATTATGAATGTTTTTTTAAATTAAGTAACGTTCGTCATCCTCTGGGGTCCAAAAATACCCCACAGCAAAAGGGGTGCAAAGGGGCAAATTGTCATGCCATACTGCCCCCCCAACAGCACACACACACACGCACACACACACACACATATACACACAAACAAACAGACACAAGTGCATTCACACACGCACACACACACACAAACAAACAAAGTGCATTCACACACACACACCTGTGCACACACAGACACACACACACACACACACACACGCAAACAGACACAAGTGCACTGACACACAGACACACACACATGCGTGCCCACACCCTTTGATGTGTTGGGGTCAACCGATGGTCAAGACAACAAAAAATATCAAGAAAAAACAATCAGGTCTTCTCTCACGGATTTTGGGGCATTTTACATTTTACTCTGAGAGAGACAGGCAGCAAAATGAGGAGGCAGAAGCGGTATACGGCACAGGGGGTTCATGAGCTAATTTTTAGCAAAGTTATGGAGACAAATAATTGGGAGGAAATGCTGAAGAAGAGGAGGAAGAATCAACTGAGGAGGAAGAATCTGAGGAGGAGGACCCAGCTGAGACTGAAGAAAATTTCCTGTCAAACGATGAAACATTGATCTGGTCTTCCATCCCTCCCAGTGACAGATGACGCATGTCGACAGCAGTAAGAGTGACAAGCCACCACGGTCCAACTCTATATGCAGTATCTCGTATTGATGACATAAAATCCACTTTTGATCTGTTTCTGCCCAAGCCTATTGAGGAGATAGTGCCAGCCATGACAAATAAGGAGGGACAACATGTGTATGGCAAGAAGTGAAGAAAGCTGGATCGAACAGATCTGCAGGCCTATGTGGGTGTGTTAATTCTCGCTGGCGTCTATCAATCAAGTAAAGAAGCTACAGCTAGTTTATGGCATGCCGAGTCTGGTGGGTCAGAGCCCCACAAAGTGACCTCCAATAGGCCACTAATGTGCACGCTTTCTGCTTGAACGGTCAAAAACTGACTCCTTGAGGGTGGTATGACAGTACGGCATCCACTAGTGGGACCTGTACTTACAACCCAACACCAGTGCAGTCCGGTTGGCATTTGCCAGAGAACATCAAGGTTGGCAGATTCGCCATTAGCACCCTGTACTCTTCACTGATGAGATCAGGTTCACCCTGAGCACATGACAGACACGACAGAGTCTGGAGAGCGTGGAGAGCGTTCTGTTGCCTGCAACATCCTCCAGCATGACCGGTTTGGCAGTGGGTCATTGATGGTCTGGGGGGGAATTTCTTTGGAGGGCCACACAGCACTCCATGTGCTAACCAGGGGTACCCTGACTGCCATTAGGGACCAGGATGAGATCCTGAGACCCATTGTGAGACCATATGCTGGTACAGTGGGCCCTGGGTTTCTTCTGATGCATGACAATGCTCGGCCTCATGTGGTTGGAGTGTGTCTGCAGTTCCTGCATGGTGGGGGCATTGATGTTATGGACTGGCCTGCCCGTTCCCCAGACCTAAATTCAACTAAGCACATCTGGGACATCATGTCTCGTCCTGTCCAACAGCGCCACGTTGCACCACAGACTGTCCAGGAGTTGACTGATGCTCTGATCCAGGTCTTGGAGGAGATCCCCCAGAAGAGCATCTGTCGTCTCATCAGGAGCATGCCCAGGCATTGCAGGGAGTGCATACAGGCACATGGAGGCCGTACACACTACTGAAGCTCATTTTGAGTTGTCTTGAGGAATCTCCACCAAAGTTGGATCAGCCAGTGATCTGATTTTCCACTTTGATTTTGAGTGTGATTCTGAATCCAGACCTCCATGGGATGAAGATCTTTATTTACATTACCCATTCCTATGTTGTTTTGTTCTCAACACATTCCACTACGTAGTAAATAAAGATTTTCAATTGAGATATGTCATTATACGAGATCTAGGAGGTGTTGTTTGAGTGTTCCCTTTATTTTTTTGAGCAGTGTATGTTTTATCTGTCAGGTAATGAATAAGAATAAAGTTGAATAAAAAGTTGAAACAAAAATGTGTGATAATGTTATGTGTTGTGCTTTTTAACAGTCAAACCAGTTGGGGTCCAAATTGACCCCAGAGGACAATGAATGTTTCTATTTACTGCCATTTAAAAAAAAAAAAAAATTAAAAAAAACATCCTGATGGAAGTTTGACTCATACCAGTGTCTGATAATCTGTCGACTTATTTGCCTTTGATCTTTACTTTTTTTGAAATTATTCAGAATTTCAGTTTTGTGAAACTCAAAAAATAGCTATTATTTCATATAAATAAGGTATGACCTACCAAAACAAGTGTAAAATTAGTATTAATAGGTTGGTCTCAAGTTGAATGAAAAGATGAAACCCAAATTTCTGTGACAATTTTATGTTTTGTGCTTTTTAACAGTCAAACCAGTTGGGGTCCAAATTGACCCCAGAGGACAATGAATGTTTCTATTAACTGCCATTTAAAAAAAAAATTAAAAAGTAAAAAAAAAATCCTGATAGAAGTTTGACTTATACCAGTGTCTGATAATCTGTCGACTTATTTGCCTTTGATCTTTACTTTTTTTGAAATTATTCAGAATTTCAGTTTTGTGAAACTCAAAAAATAGCTATTATTTCATATAAATAAGGTAGGACTTACCAAAGAAAGTGTAAAATTAGTATTAATAGGTTGGTCTGAAGTTGAATACAATGATGCAACCCAAATTTCTGTGACAATTTTATGTTTTGTGCTTTTTAACAGTCAAACCAGTTGGGGTCCAAATTGACCCCAGAGGACAATGAATGTTACTCTATCGGGAGGACATCATGAGGGTTAACTCTGTTCCTGCAGTTTTTTGCTCTTTCGGGTGGAAAATCTCTATTTTACGGGATGTTATACTGAAACATGCTAAAATGTGTTGTTTCACTCTAAGCTGCTTATTTTTGGCAAGAAAGCCTGTTATATTTATGAAACTGATGAATTCTTCCTGAAAGTTGTGTTTTTCTGCTTAACTCTGTTCCTGCAGTGTTCTTTGCTCATTTTGGAGGGAAATCTATCATTTACTTCATGTTATACTGAAACATGCTAAAATGTGTTGTTCCACACTTATCTGCCTATTTTGGGCAAGAAAGTCTGTTATATTTATGAAACTGAAGAATTCTCCCTGAAAGTTGTGTTTTTCTGCTTAACTCTCTTCCTGTAGTGTTTTTTGACCTTTAGGGAGGAAAATCTCTATTTTACTGCATGATATACTGAAAAATGCTAAAATGTGTTGTTTCGGACTACTCTGCTTTATTTTTGGAAAGACAGCCCTTTGTATTTATGAAAGTGATGTATTCTCCCTGAAAGTAGTGTTTTTCTGCTTAACTCTCTTCCTGCAGTGTTTTTTGCTCTTTAGGGAGGAAAATCTCTATTTTACTGCATGTTTTACTGAAACATGCTAAAATGTGTTGTTCCACACTTATCTGCTTATTTTTGGCAAGAAAGTCTGTCATATTTATGAAACTGATGAATTCTTCCTGAAAGTTGTGTTTTTCTGCTTAACCCTCGTGTGCTTTTTAAAATTAACCCACAACTTTACTGTTCGTGGACACAAATGGCTGCCCATATTATAAAGCTATAAAAAAAATAATAAATCCATATTTTTTCCAAAGGGCCGCTTTCACAATACATGTAATTTTGCCCACAGCCCAATTTTTTGTTTATTGTGTGGTATTTGTAGTAGACCCAGAGACTCCAAAGAATATACCTTTAGAAAATCCAAAAGTCATCCAGGGCCTGTACTATGACCTATTTTATGTTCATTGCCATAGGTGTGAGCCAGGGTGCACACTTTACCCCAAAACTTACTCAAACACAAACAATAAATCATCAAATTGGGTCAAATCACCTTCACTGAAGTCTGGTGCATCTTTTGAAATCAAATGTAAAGCTAAGTATTACAATTGAAAGAAGTTATTGAATTTTAACTGGAAAAAAACGTTTTTTTTAATGATTTTTTCAACAAATTCAATTCTTTAGAGATGTGTCTGACCAACAACTGTAAAGTTGCTGTACAACTAAAATACTTAGAAATTATTTGGCCACATATATATTCTCAAAGTGGGGAAAAAATCATCAAATTCTGAGACCGGTAAAGTTGTTCAATTAACAGGTTGGGTTACTGTGGTAGAATCAGGATACTGTTCCATGTCTTGTATTATATCAAGGGTAATGTTTTATTTCATGCAATTTGCAGCAAATGGATGTTAACTTCAATTTAGTATTGTGCATTCAATTGAATTATATATTTTTTCATATATTCTATATATGAAGTATATATATTATATGTATTCTACATGAAGTATCCAAACATGAGACATCACCCAAACTGAAGGTTGAAACCTTGTCAAATTCTGACTGCCATGCATGGACTGGCTGGACATTGGTGCAATTTCAGAACATGTATGACATGTGTGAATCTGATCTTGTTTCAGGTTCAAGTGATAGTTCCAGAGCAATAGATTTGCTTCTTTACTTTTGGGCAAAACTGAAAACAAACCTTTCATGGAATCAAACGACCATGCTTACTAATCTTTCCCAAGCTACACTGTCAAGATATTTTCATACAATTGCGGATATTTTGAACACAATAGTTGTTCCCAAATACCTTGGCACAAATCATATTTCACGCCACGATGCCATAACTCACAACACTGTCTTTACTAAAGCTTTTTATGGTGACCAGGTCACTCTTATCTTAGATGGTACATATATCTACCTCAACAAATGCAGTGATCATCAGTTTCAAAGGGCATCTTACGGAGGACAGAAAAAACGAAATTACCTAAAATTCATGTCAGTTGTACTGCCTGATGGATATGTTTTAGACACTATTGGCCCCTACCATGGTAACGTAAATGATGCAACAATAACTCGGCTCATCATGGAAAAAATTGAAATATTGAAATCTTGGTTAGAAGCAAATGACAATATGATTGTAGATCGCGGTTTCAGGGATGCCTTAGATCTTCTTGCTAAGTTGGGGTATGATGCTAGAATGCCGTCATTTTTACCAACTGGTAAATCCCAATGGGATTCCTCAACAGCCAATAGTGATCGGTGCTGTACCAAAACAAGATGGATAGTAGAGTCCTACCACGGGCGTTTAAAGAAGTGGATGTTGTTTAAGGAACAAATTACCTCAAATTATTTCATTGAGGTCATTGGCAAATTAGTGCGCATAGTAACTGAATGTCTCAATGCCTTCAGAGGACCAATATATGTTTCAGATCCAGATCAAGAGGAACGAGATACTAAGATGACTCAGCGTATGCTTTCACTTTAAAAAAAGACAATGTTTTGGCAAAACGAGTTGCAGAAGACCCAAATATGTCACGTAGAGCTCGTAGTGAATGGCAGAAGCTTGAAGCATCTGATATCTCGTTCCCTCATGTGGATCTGGAATACCTTGAGACCATAACATGCGGTACATACCAAATCAAACAGTCCCCTGGCTACATTGTTGAACATCAAAAAAATGATGGTGACTATGAGATTTGGGTTTACCAGCATGATGCTGATCTCATTAGAGGACAGATTCATTCTCGTCACAGATCTCAAATAAAACACAATGTTTGGATTCAATTTGACAAGAATGCATCAGATGATCCTGTGAAGGCATATTATTGTCTCTGTCCTGTTGGAAAGAGAACCTCTGGCATGTGTGCACATGTTGCATCTGTAATCTATTATTTGGGATATTATAATCATTTTCAAAATCAGAAACCCCTCCAACCATACACAAGCAAATTCAAAGACTCCATTCTATGAAATAACCAGCCAATCATACATCTTATGGACTTCTTAGGTCCCCTTTCCCTCACTATAGTTCCAGTCTACAAATTAAAATTGTCCAAGCCGTTGCTATGCAAAAAGACACGAAGGCCACAACACAGATTACATGTATATATAAGTACTAGAAACAGAAATTGACAGAAGTAATGTTTATGTATTGCTATCATTGTAGATATATACAATCTGATTACAACAATCCAAAACTGCATCGGTTTTTACTTGTATCAATGGCTCATTATTATCTCATCACAAAGGCATAATATACAGGCCCTTTGTGGCTGTTCAATATTAAAATGAATAACATTTCATGTGAAATGTTTGTTTTGAATCTAGCATTCAAATTCTAAAAGAAATCATACTTAAAGGATGAATTCTGAACAAATCTTTAAAGGTTGCCTGATATACAAGACATGGAACAGTATCCTGATTCTTCCACAGTAACCCAACCTGTTAATTGAACAACTTTACCGGTCTCAGAATTTGATGATTTTTTTCCCACTTTGAGAATATATATGTGGCCAAATAATTTCTAAGTATTTTAGTTGTACAGCAACTGTAAGTTGGTCAGACACATCTCTAAAGAATTGAATTTGTTGAAAAAAATCATAAAAAAAGTTTTTTTTTTTCCAGTTAAAATTCAATAACTTCTTTCAATTGTAATACTTAGCTTTACATTTGATTTCAAAAGATGCACCAGACTTCAGTGAAGGTGATTTGACCCAATTTGATGATTTATAATTTGTGTTTGAGTAAGTTTTGGGGTAGAGTGTGCACCCTGGCTCACGCCTATGGCAATGATCATAAATTAGGTCATAGAACAGGCCCTGGATGACTTTTGGATTTTCTAAAGGTATATTCTTGGGAGTCTCTGGGTGTACTACAAATACCACACAATAAACAAAAAATTGGGCTGTGGGCAAAATTACATGTATTGTGAAAGAGGTCCTTTCACTGCATGAAATCTTTTCAACAACTTCAGACCTATCTAAAAATATGAAGTTTCATTTAATTTTTTAGTTATTTTTATGTATTATGGCTTTTTAGTCATTGAAAACCATGATTTTAGAAACAGGAAATATGGCAAAAATGTGATATTTTTAAAAAGAAGGTGCAGATTGGAATTATTTTGATGAATATATAACAGCCTTGACTGTGTCAATATTTTATAGCGATATGGATTTAAATGCATCTTTACTTTTGGCACAAGGAGGATTTCTAAAATTAACCCACAACTTTACTGTTTACTTTACAGACCTATCTAAAAATATGAAGTTTCATGTAATTTTTTAGTTATTTTTATGTATTATGGCTTTTTAGTCATTGAAAAACCATGATTTTGTAAACAGGAAATATGGCAAAAATGTGATATTTATAAGGTACTTGTAGACTATCGGTCTCGTGCCGGTATTTAGCCTTAGATGGAGTTTACCACCCACTTTGGGCTGCATTCCCAAACAATCCAACTCTGAGAAGACCGGACCCCGGCGCGACAGGGGCCGTGACCGGCCTCACACCGTCACCAACACGCTGGCAGCTCGGAGGGACAGAGACTGTCCACTGGCAGCCGCGCCCGACTCATACGTGTTGGGGCTGCGACAGGGCGCCCCTCTCCGAGACCGAAGCCCCAGAGAGGGATGGGAGAGAGGGATTCACGTGGGGCCGAGGAGTAGAGACACAAAACCCCTGGGGGCGGGGGAAAGGAGCGGCGTTGATCCGGACGGACCCGAGCAAATGACAACCGCACCGGGCAACCCCAAACGTCTGCACTTAGGGGGAAGAAGGCGCTACTGCCCCAGCCGCGGACACAGAAGGGGCCCCAAGGGGCCTCTCTGATCCGACTGATGGAAAAGCGACCCTCAGACAGGCGTAGCCCCAGGAGGAACCCGGGTGCATTTGAAGTGTCGATGATCAATGTGTCCTGCAATTCACATTAGTTCTCGCAGCTAGCTGCGTTCTTCATCGACGCACGAGCTGAATGATCCACCGCTAAGAGTTGTACAGTTTTGTTTTTTGGTTTGGGTTGCCCTTTGCTTTTTCTTCAGACCGTTTGGGGTTTGGTACATTGGAAGGGAACCGCCGGGCGCTGGGAGACATCAAACGCCCCTCAAACTCTCTCCGGAGGAGGGTGGAAGGTTGGGTACCCGGCGACCTGCGGGGGACGGCCCCGGTGAAGGGGCTGCCGCGCTGAGGGTTTATGGTTTCGAGGGGTCTGACCGGGGCGTTCCCCCAGACCACCCGCCTCCCTCTTTGGTGACCGCAGCCTCGGCCCGGAACCCCGCCGCCCCCACTGAGGGTGCATCCGGGAACTCGGAACCGGTGCTGCGATCGAGGTGAGGGCGCACAGGTGGGGTAACGTGGGCCCGGCCTCGGCGTCCGGAGACAAACATCAGCTTCTGTTCTCCGTCGGACCCGGGGGCCTGGGCCCTGGGCTCCGAGGAGCTGAGACAAACCGGTAATGATCCTTCCGCAGGTTCACCTACGGAAACCTTGTTACGACTTTTACTTCCTCTAGATAGTCAAGTTTGATTGTCTTCTTGGCGTTCCGCCAGGGCCATGACTGACCCCGGCGGGGCCCATCCGAGGATCTCACTAAACCATCCAATCGGTAGTAGCGACGGGCGGTGTGTACAAAGAGCAGGGACTTAATTTTTGTTCGAAGGTCAGTTTCTCTTGATCAAAAGGAAGCCTCTGTTCACCGATTGGGTGAGTAGAATAAGTTTTTGCAGGTGTGTATTATGTGTGTGTATGTGTGTGTGTGTGTGTTGCTGCAGTCTTGCAGTCCCCTGGGAACATGTTTTGAAGGGATTTTACCAGCAGTGTGGAGTCATCTCAGAGTAAGGACCATAATTCACTCCGGACACGAAAGGACTCTGCACAGGCATATCTGTCTGTGTGTGTTTGTGTGTGAAAATTGAAAGAAATCTCAAGACAAATGAGTTCTAAAGATGTTTTTTAATCTCAACCATATCCACACCACTATTTTATATCATGACTGATATACCAAGACCGTTTTATGATTATCAGCTTTATTTTTGACATGCATTTTATGAGGAAAGAAATCCAAGCCTTTTACTAAAATTTACATTAAATTTTGGTCTGGTGATATCTTGGGGTTTAGGGGGCCTAAACCCCAAGATATCACCAGTGTGGCATGTTTTAGGCCACACATCTGACCTAAAACATGTTTTCCTTATATTTTGAAGGTGGATGTTTAGATTTATGAGGAAATATTTGAAAAAGCATGATAATATGTCAGGATAATATGACATGAAAAATATGTGGTTATAATGGGAGTCAATGGGGACGTTTTGGCCGCGAACAGTAAAGTTGTCAGTAAAATGCATATCTCCTATTCTGGACACTTCTGAAATACAAGATTCTAAATTTAGAAAAAATGATGAAAAATAAGAAAAGTGGCAAAATTTCATACAGTTAGCCATTAAAATGACAAAATTATTTAGTGGTAAACAAAAGAAAATGAACAAAATGGACACTTTTGTTCAGATAGTTGCACGAGGGTTAACTCTATTGTGTTTTTTACTGATTTGGGAGGAAAATCTCTATTTTACTGCATGTTATACTGAAACATGCTATAATGTGTTGTTTCATACTACTCTGCTTATTTTGGCAAGAAAGTCTATTTTATTTATGAAACTGATGAATTCTTCCTTAATGTTGTGTTTTTCGTCTTTACTCTCTTCCTGCAGTGTTTTTTGATCTTTAGGGAGGAAAATCTCTATTTTACTGCATGTTATACTGAAACATGGTAAAATGTGTTGTTTCATACTACTCTGCTTATTTTGGCAAGAAAGTCTATTATATCTATGAAACTGATGAATTCTTCCTGAAAGTTGTGTTTTCTGCTTAACTCTGTTTCTGCAGTGTTTTTTGCTCATTTGGCAGGGAAATCTCTATTTTACTGCATGTTATACTGAAACATGCTAAAATGTGTGGTTTCACTATAAGCTGCTTATTTTTGACAAGAAAGTCTGTCATATTTATGAAACTGTTGAATTCTTCCTGAAAGTTGTGTTTTTCTGCCTAACTCTGTTCCTGCAGTGATTTTATCTCATTTGGGAGGGAAATCTATAGTTTTACTTCATGTTATCCTGAAACATGCTAATATGTGTTTGTTCCACACTTATCTGCTTATTTTGGGCAAGAAAGTCTGTTATATTTATGAAACTGATGAATTCTTACTAAAAGTTGTGTTTTTCTGCTTAACTCTGTTCCTGCAGTGTTTCTTGGTCTTTCTGGAGGGAAATCTCTATTTTACTGCATGTTATAAAGAAAAAAGCCGTAATGTGTTGTTTCACTCTAAGCTGCGTATTTTTGGCAAGAAAGCCTGTTATATTTATGAAACTGATGATTTCTTCCCGAAAGTTGTGTTTTTCTTCTTTACTCTCTTCCTGCAGTGTTTTTTGATCTTTAGGGAGGTGTTACGACCCTGGTCGTATTTTGTTTTGTATTGTGTTTTTTTCTGTGTGTGGCGGTGTTGCGAGGGTTCTCCTGCGCCCTCTGTGTGACTGAGTGTGTGCGTGTGTGCGTCAGGTTGTCCTGATCAGGTGTGCCGCTACTGCCTCCAATTGGACTTTTGGCATCATGCCGACGCTGGTGATTTGTTTTGGAGGAAGGAAAGACCCATATAAAGCGCACGCTGACGTCACTGCGTCGAGGAGGGAATCCCCGGATCGGCCGCGGTTCAAAATGCCACGTCAGCTTTGGTGCTGAGAGCGATTAGATTTTGGTTTATGTTTATGGTAATGTAGAGGTGATTCTTTAGTCACCTCGAGGTATTGTTTGATTGTTGTTATTGTTGTGGTAATTTGGGTGTTTTTGTAAATAAATTGTACCGATTCACGGTGAAACCTGTTATCTGGCTCCAGTGGCTGTTTGAACTCGGTGGAAACGGGTTTATTTCATGTTGTGTCCTGGCCACCCCTAGACGGGGCATAACAGGAGGAAAATCTGTAAATTACTTCATGTTATACTGAAACATGCTAAAATGTGATGCTTCACTCTAAGCTGCTTATTTATGAAACTGATTAATTCTTCCTGAAAGTTGTGTTTTCTGCTTAACTCTGTTTCTGCAGTGTTTCTTGCTCTTTCGGGAGGAAAATCTCTATTTAACTGCATGTTATACTGAAAAATGCTCAAATGTGTGGTTTCACTATAAGCTGCTTATTTTTGGCAAGAAAGTCTGTTATATTGATGAAACTGATGAATTCTTCCTGAAAGTGGTATTTTTCTGCTTAACTCTGTTCCTGCAGTGTTTTTTGCTCTTTCTGGAGGAAAATCTCTATTATACTGCATGTTATACCGAATACGCCGAAATGCGTTGTTTCACTCTAAGCTGCTTATTTTTGTCAAGAAAGCCTGCTATATTAATGAAACTGATGAATTCTTCCTTAAAGTAGTGTTTTTCTGCTTAACTCTGTTTCTGCAGTGTTTTTTGCTCATTTGGGAGGAAAATCTATTTTACTTCATGTTATACTGAAACATGGTAAAATGTGATGTTCCACACTTATCTGCTTATTTTTGGCAAGAAAGTCTGTTATATTGATGAAACTGATGAATTCTTCCTGAAAGTTGTGTTTTTCTGCTTAACTCTGTTCCTGCAGTGTTTTTCGCTCATTTGGGAGGGAAATCTATAATTTACTGCATGTTATACTGAAAGACGCCAAAATGTGATGTTCCACATTTATCTGCTTATTTTTGACAAGAAAGTCTGTTATATTTATGAAACTGATGAATTCGTCCTGAAAGTTGTGTTTTTTTGCTTAACTCTGTTCCTGCAGTGTTTCTTGCTAATTTGGGAGGACAATCCAGGATTTACTTCATGTTATACTGAAACATACTAAAATGTGATGTTTCACTCTAAGCTGCTTATTTTTGGCAAGCATGCCTGTGATATTTATGAAACTGATTAATTCTTCCTTAAAGTTGTGTTTTTCTGCTTAACTCTGTTATTACAGTGTTTTTTGGTCATTTGAGAGGGAAATTTCTATTTTACTTCATGTTATACTGAAACATGCCAAAATGTGTTGTTTCATACTACACTGCTTATTTTGGCAAGAAATTCTGTTATATTTATGAAACTTATTAATTCTTCCTGAAAGTTGTGTATTTCTGCTTAACTTTGGTCCTGCAGTTTTTTGCTCTTTCCGGTGGAAAATCTGTATTTTACTGCATGACACACTGATACATGCTGAAATGTGTTGTTTCATACTACACTGCTTATTTTGGCAAGAAAGCCTGTTACATTTATGAAGCTGATGAATTCTTCCTGAATGTCGTGTTTTTCTTCTTTGCTCTCTTCCTGCAGTGTTTTTTGATCTTTAGGGAATAAAATCTCTATTTTACTGCATGTTATAATGAAACATGCTTAAAATGTGTTGTTCTACACTTATCTGCTTATTTTGGCCAAGAAAGTCTGTTATATTTATGAAACTGATGAATTCTTCCTGAAAGTTGTGTTTTTCTGCTTAACTCTGTTCCTGCAATGTTTATTGCTCATTTGGCAGGAAAATCTATAATTTGCTTCATGTTATACTGAAACATGCTAAAATGTGATGTTTCACTCTAAGCTGCTTATTTTTGGCAAGAAAGCCTGTTATATTTATGAAACTGATGAATTCTTCCTGAAAGTTATAATTTTTTTTTGCTTAACTCTATTCCTGCAGTGTTTCTTGCTCATTTGGGAGGGAAAGCTATAATTTACTGCATGTTATACTGAAAACGCCGAAATGTGTTGTTTCAATATAAGCTGCGTATTTTTGGCAAGAAAGCCTGTTATATTCATGAAACTGATGAATTCTTCCTGAATGTCGTGTTTTTCTTCGTTGCTCTCTCCTGCAGTGTTTTTTTAATTTTTAGGGAATAAAATCTCTATTTTACTGCATGTTATACTAAAACATGCTAAAATGTGTTGTTCCACACTTATCTGCTGATTTTGGCCAAGAAAGTGTGTTATATTTATGAAACTGGTGAATTCTTCCTGAAAGTTGTGTATTTTTTTTTGCTTAACTCTGTTCCTGCAGTGCTTCTTGCTCATTTGGGAGGGAAATCTATAATTTACTGCACGTTATACTGAAAACGCCGAAATGTGTTGTTTAACTCAAAGCTGCTTATTTTGGCAAGAAAGTCTGTTATATTTATGAAACTGATGAATTCTTCCTTTAAAGTTGTGTTTTTCTGCTAACTCTGTTCCTGCAGTGTTCTTTGCTCATTTGGGAGGGAAATCTATAATTTACTTCATGTTATACTGAAACATGCTAAAATGTTTTGTTCCACACTTATCTGCTTATTTTGGTGAAGACAGTCTGTTATATTTACGAAGCTGATGAATTGTTCCAGGTCATCGCACCCCGACATGCCGGGTCACATGACCAAACGGTTAATCAGGGAGATCAGCATGCCAAGCTGCAGGGTCATCCCCAATCAGCTCATTTTTCAGGTGAGACAGCCTGGACTTCACGGCTAAGTCAGTTGGTCATGCCGGACCATACGTCAGGTCATCAGACCTTGATGTGCCGGGTCACATGACTAAAGGCTAAGTAACTAAGGAAAGCAGTCTCATCATATAATCTAAAATTTAGTTCATGTTTTACTGAATGCGCCGAATTCTTCTTTACTCTCTTCCTGTAGTGTTTTTTGACCTTTCGGGAGGAAAATCTCTATTTTACTGCACGATATACTGAAAAATACTAAAATGTTTTGTTCCACACTTATCTGCTTATTTTGGGCAAGAAAGTCTGTTATATTTATGAAACTGATGAATTCTTCCTGAAAGCAGTGTTTTTCTCCTTAACTCTGTTCCTGCAGTGTTTTTTGCTCTTTAGGGAAGAAATTCTCTATTTTACTGCATGTTATACTGAAACATGCTAAAATGTGTTGTATCACTCTAAGCTGCTTGGTCTTTGGCAAGAATGACTGTTTTATGAATCTGATGAATTCTTCCTGAAAGTTGTGTTTTTCTGCTTATCTCTGTTCCTGCAGTGCTTTTTGCTCATTTGGCAGGAAAATCTCTATTTTACTGCATGTTATACTGAAACATGCTAAAATGTGATGTTTCACTCTAAGCTGCTTATTTTGGCAAGAAAGTCTGGTATATTTATGAATCTGATGAATTCTTCCTGAAAGTTGTGTTTTTCTGCTTAACTCTGTTCCTGCAATGTTTATTGCTCATTTGGCAGGGAAATCTATAATTTGCTTCATGTTATACTGAAACATGCTAAAATGCGATGTTTCACTCTAAGCTGCTTATTTTTGGCAAGAAAGCCTGTTATATTTATGAAACTGATGAATTCTTCCTGAATGTCGTGTTTTTCTTCGTTGCTTTCTTCCTGCAGCGTTTTTTGATCGTTAGGGAATAAAATCTCTATTTTATTTCATGTTATACTGAAACATGCTAAAATGTGTTGTTCCACACTTATCTGCTTATTTTGACCAAGAAAGTCTGTTATATTTATGAAACTGATGAATTCTTCCTGAAAGTTGTGTTTTTTTTTGCTTAACTCTGTTCCTGCAGTGTTTTTTGCTCATTTGGGAGAAAAATCTATAGTTTACTTCATGTTGTACTGAAACATATGTGTGGTTTCACTCATAGATGCTTATTTTGGCAAGAAAGTCTGTTTTATTTATGAAACTGATGAATTCTTCCTGAATATTGTGTTTTTTTTCTTTACTCTCTTCCTGCAGTGTTTTTTGACCTTTAGGGAGGAAAATCTCTATTTTACTGCATGGTATACTGAAACATGCTAAAATTTGTTGTTCCATACTACTCTGCTTATTTTGGTCAAGAAAGTCTATCATATTTATTAAACTGATGTTAGACTGAAACATGCTAAAATGTGTGGTTTCATTATAAGCTGCTTATTTTTGGCAAGAAAGTCTGTTTTTTTTTTTAAGCTGATGAATTCTTAGTAAAAGTTGTGTTTTTCTTCTTTACCCCCCCTCCTGCAGTGTTTCTTGCTCTTTAGGGAGGAAAATCTCTATTTTACTGCATGTTTTACTGAAACATGCTAAAATGTGTTGTTCCACACTTATCTGCTTATTTTTGGCATGAAAGTCTGTCATATTTATGAAACTGATGAAGTCTTCCTGAAAGCTGTGTTTTTCTGCTTTACCCTCGTGTGCTGTTTAAAATTAACCCACAACTTTACTGTTCGTGGACACAAATGGCCGCACATATTATAAATCTATAAAAAAAATAATAAATCCATATTTTTTCCAAAGGACCTCTTTCACAATACATGTAATTTTGCCCACAGACCAATTTTTTGTTTATTGTGTGGTATTTGTAGTACACCCAGAGACTCCCAAGAATATACCTTTAGAAAATCCAAAAGTCATCCAGGGCCTGTACTATGACCTAATTTATGATCATTGCCATAGGTGTGAGCCAGGGTGCACACTCTACCCCAAAACTTACTCAAACACAAACAATAAATCATCAAATTGGGTCAAATCACCTTCACTGAAGTCTGGTGCATCTTTTGAAATCAAATGTAAAGCTAAGTATTACAATGAAAGAAGTTATTGAATTTTAACTGGAAACAAAAAACTTTTTTTATGATTTTTTTCAACAAATTCAATTCTTTAGAGATGTGTCTGACCAACTTACAGTTGCTGTACAACTAAAATACTAAAAGGAAGGTGATTTGACCCAATTTGATGATTTATTGTTTGTGTTTGTGTAACATGAAGTAAATTATAGATTTTCCTCCCAAATGAGCAAAAAACACTGCAGAAGCAGAGTTAAGCAGAAAAACACAACTTGAGGAAGAATTCATCAGTTTCATCAACATAACAGACTTTCTTGCAAAAAATAAGCAGCTTAGAGTGAAACAACACATTTCGGCGTTTTCAGTAAAACGTGCAGTAAAATAGAGATTTCTCTTCCAAATGAGCAAAAAACACTGCAGGAACAGAGTTCAGCATAAAAACACAACTTTCAGCAAGAATTCATCAGTTTCATAAATATACCAGACTTTCTTGCCAAAAATAAGCAGCTTATAGTGAAACATCACATTTTAGCATGTTTCAGCATAACATGAAGTAAATTACAGATTTTCCTTCCAAATGAGCAAAAAACACTGCAGGAACAGAGTTAAGCAGAAAAACACAACTTTCAGGAAGAATTCACCAGTTTAATAAATGTAACAGACTTTCCTGCCCAAAATATGCAGAAAAGTGTGGAACAACACATTTTAGCATGTTTCAGTATAACATGAAGTAACAATAAGTAATGTTCAGCAAAAACCACTGCAGAAAAAGAGTTAAGCAGAAAACACAACTTTCTGGAAGAATTCATCAGTTTTATAAATATAACAGGCTTTCTTGCCAAAATAAGCAGCTTAGAGTGAAGCATCACATTTTAGCATGTTTCAGTATAACATGCAGTAAAATAGAGATTCAGGAAGAATTCATCAGTTTTATCAATATAATAGACTTTCCTGCCTAAAGAGCAAAAAACACTGCATCAACAGATTTAGGCAGAAAAACACAACTTTCAGGAAGAATTCATCAGTTTCATAAATATAACAGACTTTCTTGCCAAAATAAGCAGCTTATCGTGAGATACATTTTAGCATGTTTCAGTATAACATGCAGTAAAATAGAGATTTCCCTCCCAAATGAGCAAAAAACACAATAGAGTTAAGCAGAAAAACACAACTTTCAGGATGAATTCATCAGCTTCATGAATATTACAGACTTTCTTGGCCAAAATAAGCAGATAAGTGTGGAACAACAAATTTTAGCATGTTTCAGTATAACATGAAGTAAAATATAGATTTCCCTCCCAAATGAGCAAAAAACACTGCAGGAAAAGAGTTAAGCAGAAAAAAACAAATTTCAGTGAAAACTCATCAATTTCATAAATATAAAAGATTTTCTTGCCAAAAATCAGCAGTAAAGTGTGACACAACACATTTTGGAATGATTCAGTATAACATGCAGTAAAACATAGATTTCCCGTTTTTGGACAGCACTCCTTCCCAAATGAGCAGAAACGCTGCAGGGAGAAAATTAAGCAGAAAACACAACTTTCGGACAAAATTAATCAATTCACTAGCAAGACCACACCACAAATGTATGCGTTTGAAGGTTTAATGAAGATTTGTCGGGATGACGGTGATGGATGTTTGACATGAGATTTGTCGAGAGAGATGAGCCATCGAGAAGACGTCGTAAGCCAGGCAGAGGGAGACTCAGTGAGTGGGGGTACGGTCTCATCGTGTTCTGCCCGAGCTTATCTTGACCCCACCTAGGATAAGGTGAGGAAGGAGCTGAGTGGAGAAAAGAAGACAATGATTGAAAATGAAGGGTGGGACGGTGGGTTGAAGAGTCACAGACAAATTGAGCTATGAGGCATGGCTGAGTATAAGTAGGCTTGTCGCTGATTGGAGGTGTGGTTTGTGGCGTGGTCCAGCTCCCGAACTTCAGTCAATTACATTAACACCATTTCACTAGCAAGGACCACACCACAGATGTATGCGTTTGAAGGTTTAATGAAGATTTGACAATAAGAGGGAGGACGGTGATGGATGTGTGACATGAGATTTGTCGAGAGAGATGAGCCATCGAGAAGACGTCGTAAGCCAGGCAAAAAGAGTAATATTGAACGGAGATCAGGTCAGTATGGACAAACACGGATTATGAGTTGTTTTAATGAATGTGATGAGGCTCGTACACGTGATTGGGAATTGGAAGAGCCCCGGAACGGTAGCTTACTCTCAATGACGTGGATGGTGTAGATGTTATGTGGATCGGAGTGATTGAAACTGGAATGTCACTCTGACGTGGAGTGAGATCGTGGAGGATTACCTTGTGGAGGTAGAGCGAGGTTTGGTAGCTGTGGAGCTAGTTCGATATTGAAGGTTTGTGATAGTCGAGGAAGTATTAGCCCTTGCAAGGAATCTCCTCGACTTCTGATGTGTCGAGTATGCGAGTATCGACTCATGACCATTTTAACCCCCAAAAGATGATGGATGTTATTGTGAATGCGTCTGAGCGGATAGTGGAGACTGAACTCCTGTATTTAACCCTGTATTTAAGCTTGTGTTAGTTGACATTCCTGGCCATGTACTGGTGTCAAGTAAAGCTTACGCCTTATGCTAACGATAGAGCTTTACGAATGCATATTGGCAATGAGATAGGTGAACGTGATGCTCTCATGTGACATCATATTAATATACTTTTATATTTATTTATTTATTCAATTATTGTTATTCTCCTTATGATGAGACTGCTTTCCTTGGTTACTTACCCTTTAGTCATGTGATAGGGCACATCAAGGTCCGATGACCTGACGTGTGGTCCGGCATTTCCAACATGAAGTCCAGGAGGTCTCACCTGACAAATGAGCTGGCTGGGGATGACCCTGCAGCTTGGCATGCTGATCTCCCTGACTAACCGTTTGGTCATGTGAGCCAGCATGTCGGGGTGCGATGACCCAACTTGTGGTCCGGCAGGACTGACTGCCGTGGCTGTCCGTGGCTGAGATAGAGCTCATATGGGAGGAAAATCTCTATTTAACTGCATGTTATACTGAAACATGCTAAAATGTGTTGTTCCACTCTTATCTGGTTATTTTGGTGAAGAAAGTCTGTTACAATTATGAAACTGATGAATTCTTCCTGAATGTTGTGTTTTTCTGCTCAACTCTTTTACTGCAGTATCTTTTTGTTCATTTGGGAGGAAAATCTATAATTTACTGCATGTTATACTGAAACATGCCAAAATGTGTTGTTTCATACTACTCTGCTTATTTTGGTAAGAAAGTCTGTTATATTTATGAAGCTGATGAATTCTTCCTTAAACTTGTGTTTTTCTGCTTAACTCTGTTCCTGCAGTGTTTTTTGCTCATTTGGGAGGAAAATCTATAATTTACTTCATGTTAGACTGAAACATGCTAAAATGTGTTGTTCCACACTTCTCTGCTTATTTTGGGCAAGAAAGTCTGTCATATCTATGAAACTGATTAATTCTTCCTGAAAGTTGTGTTTTTCTGCTTAACTCTGTTCCTGCAGTGTTTTTTGCTCATTTGGGAGGGAAATCTATAACTTAGTTCATGTTTTACTGAAAACGCCAAATTGAGTTGTTTCACTCTAAGCTGCTTATTTTTGGTAAGAAAGTCTGTTATATTTATGAAACTGATGAATTCTTCCGGAATGTTGTGTTTTTCTTCTTTTACTCTCTTCCTGCAGTGTTTTTTACTCCTGAGGGAGGAAAATCGCTATTTAACTGCATGTTATACTGAAACATGCTAAAATGTGTGTTTCACTCTAAGCTGCTTATTTTTGGCAAGAAAGTCTGTTACATTTATGAAACTGATGAATTCTCCCTGAAAGCAGTGTTTTTCTGCTTAACTCTGTTCCTGCAGTGTTTTTTGCTCATTTGGGAGGGAAATCTATAACTTAGTTCATGTTTTACTGAAAACGCCAAATTGAGTTGTTTCACTCTAAGCTGCTTATTTTTGGTAAGAAAGTCTGTTATATTTATGAAACTGATGAATTCTTCCGGAATGTTGTGTTTTTCTTCTTTTACTCTCTTCCTGCAGTGTTTTTTACTCCTGAGGGAGGAAAATCGCTATTTAACTGCATGTTATACTGAAACATGCTAAAATGTGTTGTTTCACTCTAAGCTGCTTATTTTTGGCAAGAAAGTCTGTTACATTTATGAAACTGATGAATTCTTCCTGAAAGCAGTGTTTTTCTGCGTAACTCTGTTTCTGCAGTGTTTTTTGCTCTTTATGGAAGAAATTCTCTATTTTACTGCATGTTATACTGAAAGACAACAAAATGTGTTGTATCACTCTAAGCTGCTTGTTTTTTGGCAAGAAAGACTGTTTTATGAATCTGATGAATTCTTCCTGAAAGTTGTCTTTTTCTGCTTGTCTCTGTTTCTGCAGCGTTTTTTTTTTTTGCTCATTTGGGAAAAAAATCTATACTTTACTTCATGTTGTACTGAAACATCCTAAAATGTGTTGTTCCACACTTATCTGGTTGTTTTGGGCAAGAATGTCTGTTATAATTATGAAACTGCTGAATTTTTCCGGAAAGTTGTGTGTTTCTTCTTTTTTCTTCTCTCTTCCTGCAGTGTTTGATGCTCATTTTGGGAGGAAAATCGCTATTTTACTGCATGTTATACTGAAAGACGCCAAAATGTGTTGTTTCACTGTAAGCTGCTTATTTTTGGTAAGAAAGTCTGGTATACGTATGAAACTGATGAATTCTTATTAAAAGTTGTGTTTTTTTCTTTTTCTTTTTTTCTTTACTCTTCCTGCAGTGTTTTTTGGTCTTTAGGGAGGAAAATCGCTATTTTACTGCATGTTATACTGAAACATGCTAAAATGTGTTGTTTCATACTACTCTGCTTATTTTGGCAAGAAAGTCTATTTTATTTATGAAACTGATGAATTCTTCCTGAAAGTGGTGTTTTTCTGCTTAACTCTGTTCCTGCAGTGTTTTTTGCTCTTTCTGGAGGAAAATCTCTATTATACTGCATGTTATACTGAATACGCCGAAATGCGTTGTTTCACTCTAAGCTGCTTATTTTTGTCAAGAAAGCCTGCTATATTAATGAAACTGATGAATTCTTCCTTAAAGTTGTGTTTCTCTGCTTAACTCTGTTCCTGCAGTGTTTTTTGCTCATTTGGGAGGAAAATCTCTATTTTACTTCATGTTATACTGAAACATGCTAAAATGTGATGTTCCACACTTATCTGCTTATTTTTGGCAAGAAAGTCTGTTATATTTATGAAACTGATGAATTCTTCCTGAAAGTTGTGTTTTTCTGCTTAACTCTGTTCCTGCAGTGTTTCTTGCTCATTTGGGAGGAAAATCTCTATTTTACTTCATGTTATACTGAAACATGCCAAAATGTGTTGTTTCATACTACACTGCTTATTTTGGCAAGAAAGTCTGTCATATTTATGAAGCTGATGAATTCTTCCTTAAAGTTGTGGTTTTCTGCTTAACTCTGTTCCTGCAGTGTTTTATGCTCATTTGGGAGGAAAATCTCTATTTTACTTCATGTTATACTGAAACATGCTAAAATGTGATGTTCCACACTTATCTGCTTATTTTTGGCAAGAAAGTCTGTTATATTTATGAAGCTGATGAATTCTTCCTGAAAGTTGTGTTTTTCTGCTTAACTCTGTTCCTGCAGTGTTTCTTGCTCATTTGGGAGGAAAATCTCTATTTTACTTCATGTTATACTGAAACATGCCAAAATGTGTTGTTTCATACTACACTGCTTATTTTGGCAAGAAAGTCTGTCATATTTATGAAACCGATGAATTCTTCCTGAAAGTTTTTTTTTTTTTTTTTTTTTGCTTAACTCTGTTCCTGCAGTGTTTCTTGCTCATTTGGGAGGGAAATCTCTATTTTACTGTATGTTATACTGAAAACGCCGAAATGGGTTGTTTCACTATCAGCTGCTTATTTTTGACAAGAAAGTCTGCCATATTTATGAAACTGATGAATTCTTCCTGAATGTTGTGTTTTTCTTCTTTACGCTCTTCCTGCCGTGTTTTTTGATCTTAAGGGAGGAAAACCTATAATTTACTTCATGTTATACTCAAACATGCTAAAATGTGATGTTCCACACTTATCTGCTTATTTTTGGCAAGAAAGTCTGTTATATTTATGAAACTGATGAATTCTTCCTGAAAGTTGTGTTTTTCTGCTTAACTCTGTTCCTGCAGTGTTTCTTGCTCATTTGGGAGGAAAATCTCTATTTTACTTCATGTTATACTGAAACATGCCAAAATGTGTTGTTTCATACTACACTGCTTATTTTGGCAAGAAAGTCTGTTATATTTATGAAACTGATGAATTCTTCCTGAAAGTTGTGTTTTTCTGCTTAACTCTGTTCCTGCAGTGTTTTTTTCTCAATTGGGAGGAAAATCTCTATTTTACTTCATGTTTATACTGGAACACGCCAAAATGTGTTGTGTCCCACACTTATCTGCTTATATTTGCTAAGAAAGTCTGTTATATTTATGAAACTGATGAATTCTTCCTGAAAGTTGTGTTTTTCTGCTTAACTCTGTTCCTGCAGTGTTTTTGCTCATTTGGGAGGGGAATGTCTATTTTACTGCATGTTATACTGAAACATGCCAAAATGTGTTGTTTCATACTACACTGCTTATTTTGGCAAGAAAGTCTGTCATATTTATGAAACCGATGAATTCTTCCTGAAAGTTTTTTTTTTTTTTTTTTTTTGCTTAACTCTGTTCCTGCAGTGTTTCTTGCTCATTTGGGAGGGAAATCTCTATTTTACTGTATGTTATACTGAAAACGCCGAAATGGGTTGTTTCACTATCAGCTGCTTATTTTTGACAAGAAAGTCTGCCATATTTATGAAACTGATGAATTCTTCCTGAATGTTGTGTTTTTCTTCTTTACGCTCTTCCTGCCGTGTTTTTTGATCTTAAGGGAGGAAAACCTATAATTTACTTCATGTTATACTCAAACATGCTAAAATGTGATGTTTCACTCTAAGCTGCTTATTTTTGGCAAGAAAGCCTGTTATATTTATGAAACTGATGAATTCTTCCTGAAAGTTATGTTTTTTTTGCTTAACTCTATTCCTGCAGTGTTTCTTGCTCATTTGGGAGGGAAATCTCTATTTTACTGTATGTTATACTGAAAACGCCGAAATGGGTTGTTTCACTATCAGCTGCTTATTTTTGACAAGAAAGTCTGCCATATTTATGAAACTGATGAATTCTTCCTGAATGTTGTGTTTTTCTTCTTTACGCTCTTCCTGCCGTGTTTTTTGATCTTAAGGGAGGAAAACCTATAATTTACTTCATGTTATACTCAAACATGCTAAAATGTGTTGTTTCACTCTAAGCTGCTTATTTTTGGCAAGAAAGTCTGTTACATTTATGAAACTGATGAATTCTTCCTGAATGTCGTGTTTTTCTACTTTACGCTCTTCCTGCAGTGTTTTTTGATCTTTAGGGAGGAAATCTCTATTTTACTGCATGTTAGACTGAAACATGCTAAAATGTGTTGTTCCACACTTCTCTGCTTATTTTGGCCAAGAAAGTCTGTTATATTAATGAAACTGATGAATTCTTCCTGAATGTCGTGTTTTTCTTCTTTGCTCTCTTCCTGCAGTTGTTTTTTGATCTTTAGGGAGGAAAATATTTTACTGCATGTTTCCTGAAAACGCCGAAATGTGTTGTTTCACTCTAAGCTGCTTATTTTTGGCAAGAAAGCCTGTTATATTTATGAAACCGATGAACTCTTCCTGAATGTCGTGTTTTTCTCCTTTACTCTCTTCCTGCAGTGTTTTTTGATCTTTAGGGAGGAAAATCTGTATTTTACTCGCATGTTAGACTTAAACATGCTAAAATGTGTTGTTCCACACTTCTCTGCTGATTTTGGCCAAGAAAGTCTGTTATATTTATGAAACTGATGAATTCTTCCTGAAAGTTTTGTTTTTTTTTGCTTAAGCCTGTTCCTGCAGTGTTTCTTGCTCATTTGGGAGGGAAATCTATGATTTACTTCATGTTATACTGAAACATGCTAAAATGTGTTGTTTCACTTCTACGCTGCTTATTTTTGGCAAGAAAGTCTGTTATATTAATTAAACTGATGAACTCTTCCAGAAAGTTGTGTTTTTCTGCTGAACTCTGTTCCTGCAGTGTTTTTTGCTCATTTGGGAGGGAAATCTATAACTTAGTTCATGTTTTACTGAAAACGCCAAATTGAGTTGTTTCACTCTAAGCTGCTTATTTTTGGTAAGAAAGTCTGTTATATTTATGAAACTGATGAATTCTTCCGGAATGTTGTGTTTTTCTTCTTTTACTCTGTTCCTGCAGTGTTTTTTTTTTTTTTTTGCTCATGTTATACTGAAACATGCCAAAATGTGTTGTTTCACTCTAAGCTGCTTAGTTTTGGCAAGAAAGTCTGTTATAATTTATGAAACTGATGAATTCTCCTGAAAGCAGTGTTTTTCTTTAACTCTGTTCCTGCAGTGTTTTTGCTCATTTGGGAGGAAATCTATAACTTAGTTCATGTTTTACTGAAAACGCCAAATTGAGTTGTTTCACTCTAAGCTGCTTATTTTTGGTAAGAAAGTCTGTTATATTTATGAAACTGATGAATTCTTCCGGAATGTTGTGTTTTTTCTTTTCTTTTTTCTCTGTTCCTGCAGTGTTTTTTTGCTTTATTGGGAGGAAAATCTCTGTTTCACTGCATGTTATACTGAAACATGCTAAAATGTGTTGTTTCACTCTACGCTGCTTATTTTGGCAAGTAAGTCTGTTATATTTATGAAACTGATGAATTCTTCCTGAAAGTTGTGTTTTTCTTCTTAAATCTGTTTCTGTAGTGTTTTTTGCTCTTTTATGGAAGAAATTCTCTATTTTACTGCATGTTATACTGAAAGACAACAAAATGTGTTGTATCACTCTAAGCTGCTTATTTTTTGGCAAGAAAGACTGTTTTATGAATCTGATGAATTCTTCCTGAAAGTTGTCTTTTTCTGCTTGTCTCTGTTTCTGCAGTGTTTTTTTTTGCTCATTTGGGAGGAAAAAATCTATACTTTACTTCATGTTATACTGAAACATCCTAAAATGTGTTGTTCCACACTTATCTGGTTGTTTTGGGCAAGAAATGTCTGTTATAATTATGAAACTGATGAATTATTCCTGAAAGTTGTGTGTTTCTTCTTTTTTTTCTTCTCTCTTCCTGCAGTGTTTGATGCTCATTTTGGGAGGAAAATCGCTATTTTACTGCATGTTATACCGAAACATGGTAAAATGTGTTGCTTTACTATAAGCTGTTTATTTTTGGTAAGAAAGTCTGTTATATTAATGAAACTGATGAATTCTTACTTGAAAGTTGTGTTTTTTTCTTTTTCTTTTTTTCTTTACTCTTCCTGCAGTGTTTTTTGGTCTTTAGGGAGGAAAACCTCTATTTTACTGCATGTTATACTGAAACATGCTTAAATGTTTTGTTTCATACTACTTTGCTTATTTTGGCACGAAAGTCTGTTATATTTATGAAACTGATTAATTCTTCCTGAAAATTGTGTTTTTCTGCTTAACTCTGTTCCTGCAGTGTTTTTTGCTCTTTCGGTAGGAAAATCGCTATTTTACTGCATGTCATACTGAAACGTGCCAAAATGTGTTGTGTCACACTTATCTGCTTATTCTTGTTAAGAAAGTCTGTTATAGTCATGAAACTGATGAATTCTTCCTGAAAGTTGAGTTTTTTCTACTTAACTCTGTTCCTGCAGTGTTTTTTTGCTCTTTCGGGAGGAAAGTCTATCATTTACACCATGTTGTACTGAAACATGCTAAAATGTGGTGTTTCACACTTATCTGCTTATTTTTGGCAAGAAAGTCTGTTATATTTATGAAACTGATGAATTCTTCCTGAAAATTGTGTTTTTCTGCTTAACTCTGTTCCTGCAGTGTTTTTTGCTCATTTGGGAGGAAAATTGCTATTTTACTTCATGTTATACTGAAACATGCCAAAATGTGTTGTTTCATACTACACTGCTTATTTTGGCAAGAAAGTCTGTCATATTTATGAAGCTGATGAATTCTTCCTGAAAGTTGTGGTTTTCTGCTTAACTCTGTTCCTGCAGTGTTTTATGCTCATTTGGGAGGAAAATCTATGATTTACTTCATGTTATACTGAAACATGCTAAAATGTGTTGTTCCACACTTATCTACTTATTTTTGGCAAGAAAGTCTGTTATATTAATGAAACTGATGAACTCTTCCTGAATGTCGTGTTTTTCTTCTTTGCTCTCTTCCTGCAGTTGTTTTTTGATCTTTAGGGAGGAAAATATTTTACTGCATGTTTCCTGAAAACGCCGAAATGTGTTGTTTCACTCTAAGCTGCTTATTTTTGGCAAGAAAGCCTGTTATATTTATGAAACCGATGAATTCTTCCTGAATGTCGTGTTTTTCTCCTTTACTCTCTTCCTGCAGTGTTTTTTGATCTTTAGGGAGGAAAATCTCTATTTTACTGCATGTTAGACTGAAACATGCTAAAATGTGTTGTTCCACACTTCTCTGCTTATTTTGGCCAAGAAAGTCTGTTATATTTATGAAACTGATGAATTCTTCCTGAGAGTTGTGGGGTTTTTTTTTGCTTAAGTCTGTTCCTGCAGTGTTTTTTGCTCATTTGTGAGGGAAATCTATGATTTACTTCATGTTATACTGAAACATGCTAAAATGTGTTGTTCCACACTTATCTACTTATTTTTGGCAAGAAAGTCTGTTATATTAATGAAACTGATGAACTCTTCCTGAATGTCGTGTTTTTCTTCTTTGCTCTCTTCCTGCAGTTGTTTTTTGATCTTTAGGGAGGAAAATATTTTACTGCATGTTTCCTGAAAACGCCGAAATGTGTTGTTTCACTCTAAGCTGCTTATTTTTGGCAAGAAAGCCTGTTATATTTATGAAACCGATGAACTCTTCCTGAATGTCGTGTTTTTCTCCTTTACTCTCTTCCTGCAGTGTTTTTTGATCTTTAGGGAGGAAAATCTCTATTTTACTGCATGTTATACTGAAACATGCTAAAATGTGTTGTTCCACACTTATCTACTTATTTTTGGCCAAGAAAGTCTGTTATATTAATGAAACTGATGAATTCTTCCTGAATGTCGTGTTTTTCTTCTTTGCTCTCTTCCTGCAGTTGTTTTTTGATCTTTAGGGAGGAAAATATTTTACTGAATGTTTCCTGAAAACGCCGAAATGTGTTGTTTCACTCTAAGCTGCTGATTTTTGGCAAGAAAGCCTGTTATATTTATGAAACCGATGAACTCTTCCTGAATGTCGTGTTTTTCTCCTTTACTCTCTTCCTGCAGTGTTTTTTGATCTTTAGGGAGGAAAATCTGTATTTTACTGCATGTTAGACTGAAACATGCTAAAATGTGTTGTTTCACACTTATCTGCTTATTTCTGGCAAGAAAGTCTGTTATATTTATGAAACTGACGAATTCTTACTAAAAGTTGTGTTTTTCTGCTTAACCCTCGTGTGCTGTTTAAAATTAACTCACAACTTTACTATTCGCGGACACAAATGGCCGCCCTATTATAAAACTAAAATAATTTTTAAAAAACATATTTTTTCAAAATTTCACTGCATGAAATCTTTTCAACAACTTCAGACCTATCTAAAAATATGAAGTTTCATGTAATTTTTTAGTTATTTTTATGTATTATGGCTTTTTCGTAATTGAAAACCATGATTTTAGAAACAGGAAATATGGCAAAAATGTGATATTTTTAAAAAGAAGGTGCAGATTGGAATTATTTTGATGAATACATAACAGCCTTGACTGTGTCAATATTTTATAACAATATGGATTCAAATGCATCTTTACTTTTGGCACAAGGAGGATTTTTAAAATTAACCCACAACTTTACTGTTTGTGGACACAAATAGCCGCCCATATTATAAAGGTATAAGACAATAATAAATCCATATTTTTTGAACTTTCACTGCATCAAATCTTTTCAGCAGCTTCAGAGCGTTCCATAGATATAAAAATTTTAATAATATTTATACATCTTTTATGTTTCTCTGGCCTTTTTGTATGCAGAAACCCTCTTTTTTTAAACAGGAAAATCAGGAACTGTGATTTTTTCAAAAATACGGTGCAGAGTGGAATTTTTCTAACAAATAAATAACAGCCTTGACCATGTCAATAATTGTTATATAAATATAAGCTTTAATGCATTCTTTGTTTTTGCACAAGGAGGATTTTTAAAATTAACCCACAACTTTACTATTCGTGGACACAAATGGCCGCCCTTATTATAAAACTAAAATAAATTTTAAAAAACATATTTTTTCAAAATTTCACTGCATGAAATCTTTTCAACAACTTCAGACCTATCTAAAAATATGAAGTTTCATATAATTTTTTAGTTATTTTTATGTATTATGGCTTTTTAGTCATTGAAAACCATGATTTTAGAAACAGGAAATATGGCAAAAATGTGATATTTATAAGGTACTTGTTGACTATCGGTCTCGTGCCGGTATTTAGCCTTAGATGGAGTTTACCACCCACTTTGGGCTGCATTCCCAAACAACCCGACTCCGAGAAGACCGGACCCCGGCGCGACAGGGGCCGTTACCGGCCTCACACCGTCCCCAACACGCGGGCAGCTCGGAGGGACAGAGACTGTCCACTGGCAGCCGCGCCCGACTCATACGTGTTGGGGCTGCGACAGGGCGCCCCTCTCCGAGACCGAAGCCCCGGAGAGGGATGGGAGAGAGGGATTCACGTGGGGCCGAGGAGTAGAGACACCGCACAAAGCCACTGGGGGCGGGGGAAAGGAGCGGCAGGGGTCCGGATGGACCCGAGCAAATGACAACCGCACCGGGCATCCCGAACGTCTGCACTGAGGGGGACGGAGGCGCTACTGCCCCAGCCGCGGACACAGAAGGGGCCCCGAGGGGCCTCTCTGATCCGACTGATGGCAAAGCGAACTTCAGACAGGCATAGCCCCGGGAGGAACCCGGGTGCGTTTGAAGTGTCGATGATCAATGTGTCCTGCAATTCACATTAGTTCTCGCAGCTAGCTGCGTTCTTCATCGACGCACGAGCTGAATGATCCACCGCTAAGAGTTGTACAGTTTTGTTTTTTGGTTTGGGTTGCCCTTTGCTTTTTCTTCAGACCGTTTGGGGTTTGGTACATTGGAAGGGAACCGCCGGGCGCTGGGAGACATCAAACGCCCCTCAAACTCTCTCCGGAGGAGGGTGGAAGGTTGGGTACCCGGCGACCTGCGGGGGACGGCCCCGGTGAAGGGGCTGCCGCGCTGAGGGTTTATGGTTTCGAGGGGTCCGACCGGGGCGTTCCCCCAGACCACCCGCCTCCCCTCTTTGGTGACCGCAGCCCCCAAAGAGTGTACAAAGAGCAGAGACTTAATTTTTGTTCGAAGGTCAGTTTCTCTTGATCAAAAGGAAGCCTCTGTTCACCGATTGGGTGAGTAGAATAAGTTTTTGCAGGTGTGTATTGTGTATGTGTGTGTGTGTGTGTGTGAGTGTGTGTGTGTGTGTGTGTTGCTGCAGTCTTGCAGTCCCCTGGGAACATGTTTTTGAAGGGATTTTACCAGCAGTGTGGAGTCATCTCAGAGCAAGGACCATAATTCACTCCGGACACTAAAGGACCCTGCACAGGCATATCTGTCTGTGTGTGTTTGTGTGTGAAAATTGAAAGAAATCTCAAGACAAATGAGTTCTAAAGACGTTTTTTAATCTTAACCATATTCACACCACTATTTTATATCATGACTAATATACCAAGACCGTTTTATGATTTTCAGCTTGATTTTTGACATGCATTTTATGAGGAAAGAAATCCAAGCCTTTTACTAAAAATTTACATAAAATTTTGGTCTGGTGATATCTTGGGGTTTAGGGGGATGATCTGACCTAAAACATGTTTTCCCTACATTTTGAAGGTGGATGTTTAGATTTATGAGGAAACATTTGAAAAAGCATGATAATATGTCAGGATAATATGACATGAAAAATATGCGGTTATAATGGGAGTCAATGGGGACGTTTTGGCCGCGAACAGTAAAGTTGTCAGTAAAATTTATATCTCCTATTCTGGACACTTCTGAAAGACAAGATTCTAAATTTAGAAAAATTATGAAAAATAAGTAAAGTGGCAAAATTTCATACAGTTAGCCTTTAAAATGACAAAATTATTTAGTGGCAAACAAAAAAAAAAGAACAAAATGGACACTTTTGTCCAGATAGTAGGGTTAACTCTACTGTGGTTTTTACTCATTTTGGAGGAAAATCTCTATTTTACTGCATGTTAGACTGAAACATGCTAAAATGTGTTGTTCCACACTTATCTGCTTATTTTGGGCAAGAAAGTCTGTTATATTTATGAAACTGACTAATTCTTCCTGAAAGTTGTGTTTTTCTGCTTAACTCTGTTCCTGCAGTGTTTTTTGCTCATTTGGGAATAAAATCTATATTTAAGTGCATGTTATACTGAAACATGCCAAAATGTGTTGTTTCACACTACTCTGCTTATTTATTACTTTTTTTTTAAGGTTCTTTTTAATGAGGTTCTGGTATTCAACATTGCAATTCAGTTCACAAAGCTAGAACCCCGTTTTTCTTTTTTAACAAACAATTTTTACAGAACAAGAACAAATGGCAGCAGGACACCTTTAAACCAGACATAATACAAAATAAGGAATACATTTTTTTTTTTAAAATGATAATAATAAAGACGACAAGGACAAAAAAGCAACAAGACCTGGTCAAAGACACAGATATCACCAGTTGGTATGGGATGTCCAGCATTCTCCTGGTTGCCATTATGTTCATCATGCTAACCATATAGAGAAAAAGTCCGTCCATCAGGGTCCACTTTCTCCAAGACTGGTTGCCAGATTTTGACAAATCCCTGAACATTGTCTTGGAGAGTGTAGGTCAGTTTTTCCAAGGGAAGAACTCTCAGTATTTCCTTATACCAGTCATCCAGTGTAAGGATGTCCTTAGAGATCCAGAAGTTAAGAATGGTCTTTCTTGCTAAGTACAGATGGATTCCAACCAGTTTAGCATTTTGAGTGTTCCTTACATTGGCTGGTTTAGCTGCTAGGATGCATTGCAAGGCTGACAGGTCCAAGTTATATCCAATCAAAGTAATCACCTCCTCTTTCACCTCTGCCCAGAACTTTTGTATCATTCATTGTTCCACCTTCATAAAGTTTAACAAGCTGATCGAGACCCTTTTCCTGCCAGAGCTGGGAGCTGGGTTGAGTCCTGACATGAAGGGGAAATCTGGGCTCTTTCATATAGGGGCCAAGAGTGAGAAATGATCTTTAAGTCTAAAGAAAACCATAATCTTATACCAGGTGTTTAATGTGTTCCTTACAATAAAGTTATTTTGTACCTCCAGCCTTGCCTTCTTATATTTTATAAAAGGACAGTTCTTCAGTTCTAGGAAGCCACAATTTCTAGACTCTATATCAATCCAAGTGTTTGTAATGTCTGGATTCACCCATTCATATATGTATACCTAATTTGTGCCGCCCAGTGGTATAACCGCAAACAAGGGACCCCCAGTCCACCCTGTTCTTTGCTTCTCTGTAGTTTACCTATTTTTACTCTAACCTATTTTCCTTGCCAAATAAACTGGGTAAAAATGCCATCCAAATCTGCAAAAAAACTGTTGGGAATTGAGTTCGGCAACATCTGCAAAGGGTACAAGACTCTGGGAAATATATTCATTTTAAGAACGCTTATTCTACCCAGCCAGGATACAGGTAGGGTTCCCCATCTGTGTAGGTCATCTTTAATATGTGTTATGATTGGCTTAATATTAAGCTTGACCAGTTTTTTCAGAGACGGACAAACTCTTATTCCCAGATATGTTATCTCCTTGTGGGACCACTGAAAGGGGAAGCCACTGGGCGGGGCGCAGCCTGTCATGGCACCAATAGGCATGGCTTCTGTCTTCCACAAGTTAACTTTAAAGCCTGAAATATGTCCAAACTGATTAGACCCTCCAGAAAAACGCGATTATGCGATCGCATGAATTCACGCAGAAATCACCAATCTGTCGCTGATTATGCGCGAATAATATTTCCCAAAATGCTGCATATTTCCCGCTGAGCGGTGCATAATTCCGCAATAATCACACATTTTCACGGCAAAAATCCGAAATATGCGGGTCATGCTTGATTGTACAATTTCCGCATTAAAATGAGAAGACTATAACCGAAATAAATGCTTGTTTCTCAGTTTTTGTTATTTAATTTTTCAGAAACTGATGCATTGTTTTGAGAGAGAGAGAGAGGAAAGAGATTGCACTTTGTGTTATTTTGATACTGCATATATGCACTTTCTTTTGTACATTAATATAGCAATATGGTATTGTTCAGTGGTTTCACTGAGCAGGGTTCCCTAAAGTGCAATAAGGCTCTCATTTTAAGAACAAGTATTGGCTCATTGAGAGCTTTTATATTTAATGTTGATGTTCATCAGTTAAGTTTTAACTGTGTTTGAAAACAGTGCAGCAACCTCAACAGTGCAGTGCTCTACCTCAAGGTACAACTAAGCAGAAAGAATGTTAAATTTTTGAGAAATGTGTGGAGGAATGTTTAAGCCATGCTTAAGTTGATAATAAATTAAACATAACCAGCACTAACTGTGATGTGTCTTGTATCTAGTAAACCAATTTATCTTAAAATTTCTCTTTTTTCATTCAGTAGTAGCCTAATAACAGGATGTCAGAAGAGGAATCTTTTAGCCCAGTTCTTGCATATATTGCATATTTCGCATATATTTTACATATCTCACAACTATTCACATACTTTGCAAATTTCCGCAATTTTCCTGCATAAAAAGCCCAAATATGTAGTCGCGTAATCAAGGATTTTTGCCCCCATAATTGAGGATTTTGGCTTGCAGAATCAAGGATTTTTGCCCGCGTTTTCCTGGAGGGTCTAACTGATGTAAGCATTCAAGTAAACACGGTATGGTGGTATCTATGTCAACTAAATATAGCAGGACGTCGTCCACATACAGAGAAATTTTGTGTATTGTGCCTTTAACATCAAAGCCTTTGATCAATCAAGTTGATCTAATTAGCTCTGCTAGAGGCTCAATGGCGAGCGCAAATAGAAGGGGACTCAATGGGCACCCTTGACGGGTACCACGCTCTAATGCGAATGGTTCAGAGCAGTAAGAGTTGGTTATTACTGATGCTTTAGGGGAACAATATAACAACTTTACCCAATCAATAAATCCTGTACCTATTTCAAATTTCCCCATTGTATAAAACAAGAAGGGCCATTCAACCCTGTCAAATGCCTTTAACGAGTCCAAAGATACTACTAGGCCCTGAATTTCGTTGTCTCTGGCCAGTTGTATTATATTCAGAAGCCTCCTGATGTTGTTTGAGGAATTCCGTCCTTTAATAAAACCTGTTTGATCAGGCTTCACCAAAGTTGGTGTTAGTGGTTCAAGCCTCAAAGTTAAGATCTTGGCTAAAATCTTTGCATCTACATTAATAAGTGACACAGGCCTATAAGATGCTGGGTCCTCAGGATCCTTGTTTTTTTTTCAAGATCAGACTAATACTGGCGAATGACATGGTTTCAGGTAGATGACGGGCTGTATCAAAGCTATAGTTGTATGTTCTGGCCAGATGCTGAGCGAGCTTGTCCTTATAAGCCTTGAACCATTCCACCGGCATCCCATCGGGGCCTGGGGATTTGCCACTGCGCATCAGGGCAATTGCCTCTACAATTTCCTTCTCATGAATAGGCTTGTCCAGTAATTTCTGCTGCTCTGCAGTCAGTGTTGGTAATTTAATTTTTGCAAAGAATTTGTCAAGAGCTTCTTTAGTGTTATTGTTGTTAGATTTGTATAATGACTTGTAAAATGAGACAAACACAGAATTTATGTTTTTCCTATCAAAGTGTTTCTTCCCTCCCGGGTCCCTAATCCCTGCTATTGTGTTGTAATTTTGTTTTTGATTGAGTAAGCGTGCCAGATATTTACTAGGTTTGTTTCCATATTCGTAAAGTCGCTGTCTTTGATAAAATATTGATTTGGAGGCCTTCTCATTCATGATTGTATTTAGTGCTGCTTTAATAGTTTGTATCCTGATAAGATTTGTCCTGGTTGGGTCAGATTTGTGAGCTGTTTCTGCTATTTTCAAGTCTACTTCCAGTTTCCTTTGCTTTGACAGCAATGATTTATTTCGGTGTGACATATATGAAATGGTGAATCCTCTGATATAGGCCTTTGCAGATTCCCAAAGAAATTCAGGATTTGTTTCATTGTTATCGTTTATGTCAAAAAACATTTTTATCGCTGTCTCCATCCGTCTCTTAAATTCTTTGTCATTTATTAAATATGACGGAAAATGCCACCTTTGCCTGCCTAAGATGGTTTCACTAACAGTCAGCTCTAAATAGACTGAAGCATGATCACTGATATGGATGGACCCTATATTACAAGCAGTCACCTGTCCTATGATTTGTGGTGGTATGAAGAAATAATCAATACGGGAGTATGAATTGACTTGAAAACATGGTAAAACGTGAAATCTCTTACTGACGAATTTCCAGTTCTCCATATATCTGTCAAATTAATATCATCGAGCATTTTAGCCAGAGGAGCGCCTGTGCTTGTTTGTCGAAAGATATTTGTTACAGATCTGTCTAATTTATTGTCTAGGCAGCAATTAAAATCACTACCTAACTAGGGATGTAACGATATGGAAATTTTGTATCACGGTTATTGTAAAAAAAATTATCACGGTTATCATTATTATCGCGGTATTATTGCAGTGTGCTCAAAATGTTCTAAAAGTACTTTTACACAGAATTGAAATCATTTAACCCCTTTATTGTTATATTCATAACAGTTCTTTTGTCTTTTTTGTCAATAAATGTGTCAGACTCAGAGGCCAAACAATGCAAACTGCGCATGTGCACCTCGCGTGAGGCTCCTTAATCGAGGACAGATACATAGTTCCGGCTTTTCCAGGCAAAGAGTAGCATCACCGTGCGTTACTGAGGCAGTGTGGTGATCAAGCACGATATAACGGTACTTTTAATTGGACACAGTAACGATTATCGTGGGAAATTTTAACGCGGTTTACCATTTTACCGGTAACCGTTACATCCCTATACCTAACACAGTGAGAGGACAGTGATATTCCTCCAGAACCGATGCTATATGAGTCCAAAATCAAGGTGGCAGTCGATTAGGGGCGTATATATTCATCAAAGTAATATGTGTCCCGTATATTGTATCATGAACAAGGACGTATCTGCCCTCTGGATCTGTTGTACAGACGTTGAGAACAAATGGTATGGTTTTATGAATTAGGATAGCAACTCCTCTGCTATTGGAGGTAAATGATGAAAAATAGGCCTGACCTACCCAGTTCCGTTTGAGTTTCATGTGTTCTTTCTCTACTAAATGTGTTTCTTGCAAAAAGGCTATTTGTACTTTGTCCTTTATTAGAAAACCTAATATTTTCTTACGTTTTATCGGACGATGAATGACGTTTACATTAAATGTACAGAGTTTAGTACTATTAAGCCCCGACATTTACCACATTTCACTGGTATCACACAAAGATACTGTCCTTGTAGTGGGGAATTGGGCACCTGTGTCATATGACCCTCCTCTATCTGATTTACACAAAGATTTACTTCTGGTGATGGGAAACAGAAATAAACATGCAAGTACATCTGACAACAAAAAAAAAAAACTTAAATACACAAACAACTGCTGCCACAGTGACCACTCTATTGGGCACATGTGAGACACTCTGCTTATTTTTGGCAAGAAAGTCTGTTATATTTATGAAACTGATGAATTCTTACTGAACGTTTTATTTTTCTGCTTAACTTTGTTCCTGCAGTGTTTTCGCTCATTTGGGAGGAAAATCTTTATTTTATCGCATGTCATACCTGACACAATGTCTTGTTTCACACGAATATGATAATTTTTGGCAAAAAAAAAGTCTTTTTCTTGTTTGAACCTGATGTATTTGTTTTACCCTAAATTGCACCAAGCATATAAAATCTATTTAAAGGATGGGATAAGTTTCCAAATGAGCAAAAACACTGAACAGAGTTAGGCAGAAATACAAATACAGCAGTTTCATAAATATAAGAGACTTTCTTGCCAAAAATAAGAAGATTAGTGTGAAACAACCCATTTTGGCATGTTTCAGTAAAAAATGCAGTAAAATAGAGATTTTCCTCCCAAATGAGCAAAAAACACTGCAGGAACAGAGTTAATCAGCAAAACACAACTTTCAGTAAGAATTCATTAGTTGCATAAATATAACAGACTTTCTTGCCAAAAATAAGCAGAGTAGTGTCAAACAATACATTTTGGCATGGTAGAACATGCAGTAAAACGTAGATTTTCCTTTCCAGGACAGCACTTGTCCCCAAATGAGCAGAAAACACTGCAGGAACAGAATTAAGCAGAAAAACACAACTTTCAGTAAGAATTCATCAGTTTCATAAATATTAAGTTTAACTTAGATTTGATAGAATAATGTTATGTATTCAAATAAGTGATGTCTTGGCTTGACAGTGCTTAACTTTCTTCTTGCACCTTTTAAGGCTCTTTTTGAGACATATGCCATCCTTTAAATAGATAATATATGCTTGCTGCATTTTAGACTAAACCATGTCAAAATGTTTCATTTTCAGAGATACCTGCTTATTTTTGATAGAATAATGTTCAGATTCAGATTAATGATAAGATTCATAAAACATCCTTAGTCCTGAATTGTGTTTCTGTGCTTAATTCTCTCCTTTTTTCATCAAGGTCTCGTTATTGAAAGTTTTCAATATACAAAATAAAAAATAATTACAAAGTGTATAGAAGAAATGCAAATACAAACTGTCAAAATTAAAAACAAAAACAACAACAGACTAAAGAAAAAGTCCCACCCATTAACCCACTGGACAGATAATATATCATATTAATCAGTCATCTCACATTACCACTAGCCAGCACAGAAACAAGTGTAAAACATGATGGGACTATACTTTCCACTCCTAACTTCTCAACAAACATCAAGAAAGGGTTCCAGGTTTCATAAAATCTGAAAACAGAGCCACTAAGAGAATATCTCATCTTCTCAAACTTGACGTATTGCATGTTCTCTTTAATCCAGTGAGAATATTTAGGAGGAAGAGGCACTTTCCAACTGAAAAGTATACAGCACCTGGCCAGTAAAGTACAGAAGGCTAGCATGTTTCTTTTACAGTTATCTAGATGTACAACCTGCGACATAATATCAAATAAGGCAGTGAGAGGGGATGGATCTACTGGCACTTCTAATATTTTGGAAAGAGTATCAAAAATAGATTCCCAAAATGTGTGTATTATTGGACAGGCTAAAAGCATATGGCGTATGTCTGCAGGGGCTTGTCTGCACCTGTCACATGTAGGGTCCAGGTCTGGCCTGATTTTAGCCAGTCTGACCTTTGACCAATGGAGTCCCTAACCCTAATTCTTTGAATTTGAACAACAATACGTCTTTGGCAAATGGAGGATGTGTAAATTCTTTGTATAATTTTTGTCCAATTGTCCTCTGAGATCTGCTCATTTAAGCCCCCCTCCCACTTGCTCTTAAGTTACATTAAATGCTGAATAATGAAGATTAAGAAGGTTATGTACCCGACGTATCACCTGCTTCAAGTCTGTTCTTGGCTTAAAATTTGAGTCTAACAAGGGTGTTGAAGAGTATAGGGGAAAGCCATCTAAGTGTGAGGCAGCAAAGGTCCGAAGCTGAAACACTTCTTGAAGTGTTTAAGACTCATTTGGAGACATATGCCATCCTTTAAATAGATTTCATAAGCTTGATGCATTTCAGAGTAAAACATGTCAAAATGTTGCTGCTTGAGAGATATCTGTTTACTGATGAAAAAATTATTTTGATGTATTCATAAAAACTGATATCTTTTTCCTGACACTAGTGTTTCTGTGCTTAATTCTCTCCTTGACGTGTGTTTTACGGTCATTTGGAGACACCTACTGTCTGAAAAGTGATTTCATATGCTTGGTGCATTTCAGGGTAAGGGTTACCATACCCCAGTGGTTCCGAATCAGTAATGCAAAATTTCAGGGTACGCGAATTATGTAGGGGGAGCGTGAAAAACTGTCAGGTCTAAACAGTTGTTTCAGTAGTTCAAGTTCAAACTGATAATTGTTTGTATTGTGAGCTTTGATAAAAGCCTGAAGTGTTGAAAGAGAGGGTGAGGCATCTTGGAGAAGGAAATCTGTCCTAAATTATCTAAGATTCTTAAAATAACATACAGTAAGTTCAGTCAGACAGCCTTTTCATTAAAGCTTCAAGTTCATTAATGAAACTGTTTCAGAAATGTACATTTCTTTTTCAAAAGTGGACTGGTGTTGCCCACTGACATTGCTGGTAACTAAATCTGTTTAGTGAGAAATAATTAACTTTAATAGGTTTTATTTGTATGTTATGCATGTCAAATGTGGGAGGTCGGAGTACAGCAGGCTAAAACATTTATTTTTCTCTGTGTTATAAGTGCATGAAAGTTGGGGGTACATGGCTGGAGGTCAAGTGTCTGAAGGGGTACAGGCTGTGAAAAGTTAGGGAACCACTGCCCTACCCTAACCCTCAGGGACATGCAAAGACTTTGAGAGGGGCAGGTGCTCAAAGTAAAAAAGGGAGCACATGGAGCACAAAGTTGAAACGCCATATAGAAACTACATACTTTACAATATAACAGGCTGAATTGTAGCAACCCATATTCATAACCAATGTAACAGAACCATTGTACCATATCATTGTCCAAAACCTCATATATTTGTTAGACGCCAGTGTAAAGCAAAAGTAGTGTATGTTTTACCTGATGGCCTGGGGTACACTGAGCAGCTTCTGTTGAGGGGTTGGTGAGGAGGGTGCTTGTGCTGATATTGTTGAAGGTGGGCTGTATTAATCTGAGTGTGGAAGCTAAAAAGGGCATGTGAGAAATAGCAGCCGATTAGGCAAGTGTTACATGATCATGACAAGATGCAAAGATAAACAGCACTTAAAATGGCTTCCTGTGACTGACCAGCCCTACTGTTGTTAGGGACCTTGCATTTCCATTTAAATGAAATTGGAGGACAAAAATAAATCAGTTATGACACCTTTATTTTAATTTCATAGCTTTAGTTTTCTATTTCTGACCTCATTAAGCTCCTTTTCTCTTTGTTTAAGTAATGACTCCTTATGAGGCATCGCTGCATGAAACATGATAGTTAAGCTACACACGCGCACACACGCACACACACACACACCAGGGTCTGGTGTGCAGATTTTTTCCTTCAACTCACTCGTCTGACTCTGCACATACACGACATGAGACAGAGGATGCTTATTGCTCACCTTCACTTCAGTCATCTTGCAAGAATAATCCGCTGCCAAATCGACTCACCGGAGCAGTTGATTCTCTTGTCTGTCGGCAGCATCGGCAACTTCAGACAGCGCGGCGCTTAGCTGAGGTCAGGGCAGGTCAGCTCAGGGCAGGTGTTCATCATCATGTGACCGAACAAGCTAAATCTGAATTATTTTTAATTTGTTCAATGATATATTAAAGGTGTAGTCAGCGATGTGGGAGAAAACGGGTGGAGGGTTTGTTTATATTCGAATTTAGACCCGCCTCCCGAAAGCTGATGGACGTGCATCGTCATGGAAACGGCCGTAGAAACTGCGTAGCTGACGTAGCAAAGGAAACCCCGACTGGTCAGACAACTCGACTGCCAATATTGAAAACATCACAACAACAGTACATTCTGGCAGATTAGACAATAAGATGAATGCCTGACGGCTACTGTTATGTGAAGCACCACGAAGCTAATGTTGCTTAGCTTACCTATCCAGCAGACGGACGGCGACATCCGCGTCCGTTTTCAGGTCTTTCAATTGGCGGAGTTCCCTCCACCGTCGGAAAGCAACACCAATGTTGATCCGGGTCTTTGCTCTTTTGGTCATAGCCCTTCTTTTCCATTTTTTACTCCTCTGACTTTTCTTTTGGGCTGTTTTTCAGCCATTGCTACCGCAACGATTGTATCTCTCTCTTACGCTAACTGCGCAAGCTACGCAAACTACGACTCCCCCTCCCCCTTCTGTCTGATCTGCGCAGGAGTATGATCGCCCCGTGGACGTGGGGGGGTTTACTTTGTTTTGGTAACTCGACCGAGCCACAGTATTTACCAGCTGAAATTCTTAGTCAAGGCTTACGACGGCGTATTAGGGCCACTTGAAGAGAAGTTAAAAAAATACATGAAAACTCGAAAATCTCCGAGAAAAAAAAATCGAAATTTTTGAGTTTAAAAATTCACAAATGTATGACTTTATAAAGTCGCAAATTTACGACTTTATAAAGTTGCAAATTTGCGACTTTATAAACTCGAAAATTTGATATAAACTCATATTTCAGGTCAATAACTCATCAATAGAACAACGTAGTTCCAAACCCGACCCTTCATTTAAATCATTCTGATGAAGACTGTGAGCTAAAACCACGTTTTCCCCCAAATAAGCCAGAAAGCTTCACTTTGTCTCAATGAGCTGCCGGTGATTGCTGGCTCGGCGGCTTCTTAGGGACCGATGGCAAATTACTAATTCGGAGGAATAGTGTGACTGAAAATGAAATAACCTCACCATAATGCCTTCAAAATCACAGCACACATAAATAACTGTAGGTTGTTCAGAGTAGGCCTACATGCCATAGTTTTTTGAAGAATTGTAAATTGAAATATTTCACAGGATTTTTTGGATTTGAAATATTTCAATTAAAGTTATGAAATCTACCAAGGAAATGATTATAAAACAAGAATGATGACCCCCTCTACCTTAAAGTACAGTTCTTACTTTAGAAAAAAAAGCTTTTGATTTGATTTAAATTCTTTTTTATATATTGAACTGTGTGAATTCATATGTAGCCCAATGACAATAGCCTAATTACTGTACTAACTGTATTGTTGCAGACTGTACTGACACCGAACTCATACTAATGATCTAACATTTCCTGTATCTTAAACAACAGAAGCTATCAACATGACTATGAAAACTTTAATAACTGTACTGTTGGTGACAGTAGAAACACCAAACCCAGCCTGATGATCGGGCATCTCTTCTAGTTAATACTACAGTACTTATTTAAGAGATACAGGTTTTAAGGTAATTTAGCTTATGTATTTTTTTTTATTATTATTGACATCAATTCATGAACAGGCAATTACAACTGTAATAACTTTACTGTTGCTGACTGTAGTGGCACCAAAACCAAATCACACATCTCTTGCAGTTTATACTACAGCGCTGACTTTAATAGAAATAGTTGCTAATTTAATCTACTATTACTTTTTTTAATAATGACTGTAAAAACTGTAATTACTGTAGTGTTGCTGACTGAAGTGGCACTAAACTCAGCCTGGAGATCATACTGCAACTACAACTTGATATTATGCCTTTTAATTAATTAGATGATAAAAAGCAACTTAATTTTCTGCTGAATGTGTGTATGTAGCCTATAAAATACTTTTTTTTTTCAATGCAATAAAGTATGATCATCATGGTCATTGTTTGTTTTGTTCAGTGCCATAGTGCAATAAAGTTTTTTTTTTCTAACCATCCAATACCGTAATGATATTGAATGAATGTGGCATCTCGTTTGCGAAGGATTGAGTAATTCACTGACGTTGATTTATGATTCAAGTCAAGCAGAGGACTGAAAGGGGTTTGCTTGTTTGTTTGTTTGTTTGTTTGTCTTTTATTTTTTAGGACGCCTTACATCCAGTTCAAAAACTGAAACCGAGTTGCTCTAGAGCTGATTTACCGAAATGTATTTATTGTTTTATTGCTTATTATTAATTTACTATAATAATAATAATAATAATTATTATTATTATTATTATTATTATTATTATTATTATTATTATCATTATTATTTTTATTATTATTATTATTATTATTATTAATGTTATTTTAATTTTAATTATTTTAATTACTATATTGTAATTATTATTGTTATTTTAATTATTAGTATTATTTTAATTATTATTATTATTATTATCATTATTATTATTATCATTATTATTATCATCATTATTATTATCATCATCATCATTATTATCATTGTTATTATTATTGTTATTATTATTATTATTGTTGTTATCATTATTATTATCATTATCATCATAATCATCATTATTATTGTTATTATTATTGTTATCATTATTAGTATCATCATGATAATAATAATTATTATTATTATTATCATTATTATTATTATCATTATTATTATCATCATTATTATTATCATCATCATCATTATTATCATTGTTATTATTATTGTTATTATTATTATTATTGTTGTTATCATTATTATTATCATCATCATCATAATCATCATTATTATTGTTATTATTATTGTCATCATTATTATTATCATCATTATTATTCACTTCCTTTACATGAAATGCCATTCTACATCTGCTGCCTACAGTTCTTATAATGATGAACTTTAAATCAAGTTTTTTGTTTGTTTTGCTTTTGAAATTTTATGTGACAAGATAAACCTTAACCTTTAATCATGAATCTTAAGTAATAGTTGAAACATCCAGCGATAAGAATATATATAAATTAAAACGAATCTGCGCATTATATTGACGTCACATTCACCACGTAATTAAGCGCATAAGTTTGTAATGTTGTAATGTTACGCTGGCATGCCCCATTATGTTTCTTTTCAGGAGGCTCAACGTAAACAAACCGAAGGAGCGTCGGAAACGGGCTCACAGAGGTTTGTTTGGGTCGAGGAGGTCGAGGAAGGGAACCCTGTCCCAAAAAGGAGTAGAACGGGGGAGGGGCGGAAATGAGGTTCATCCACAGGTGGGTTTTCTTCCCCAGTAATCTTGCTGGTCAATTTGTTGAAATAAGCTTGAGCATAATGTCTGACAGAATAACAGAACAAAATTCAATCAATAATTTAGTGCTTGGTTGATGTTTGTGTGTATATGTACGTACATAAAAAAAGGACTAACTCCTGCGTGTGTGTGTGTGTGTGTGTGTGTGTGTGTGTGCGCGCGCACCTATTGTTATATATCCTTGCATAGTTTAATGTGGTGTTGGGATCTTAAGTATTTTAAACAAAAACCCCTAAAGGGACAGGAGCTGGAAAAGATCAATAGCTATAGACTTTATTTACAGCACATCAGTATCATGCTTTGTACTGAAACTATTGTACTTCATTATCCCTTCCACAAACTCAACTTACTTGCTGTAATGGGCTACTTTTACCTGTTAAACCCACCCCCGTTTTTAAGGCTCCCTTATCCAAGAAGTGCAAGACCTTTTGGGACCTGCTGATGACCCAGCCCCATCACATTGGAAGGATAGACAAACTTCCACGTTGGAAACATTACAAACCTAAGTTTGTAATGTTGTAATGTTGTAATGTAACGCTGGCATGCCCCATTATGTTTCTTTTAAGGAGGCTCAACGCAAACAAACCGAAGGAGCGTCGGTTGTGATAAGAACTTTTATGGTTAATCAGATGTTAATATCTGAGAAGCCTAAAGAGGGAACTTGCCACCACTGTAGATCCAAAGTTGTAGTTGTGAACTGTCATGATTGTTTGCCAAGACCACTTCACTGTACAACCTGTGATCTAGCCATGCACTACTCCATGGTGCTCCATAACCGATCATCCATTGTAGGATTCTACAGGCCACTGCCACCAACCACGTACATCAGGGAAGAAGAGAGGAAAATTCTCCTACCATGAAAGAGGTACTTTCTGTGTCCAAGATCACTTACTACACTTTACTCAGTGTGTTAAGTCCAAAAGGGAATCTTTGATTAATTCTTTTTGATTACTTGTGTAATAAAGTAACTGATCTATTTAAAAAAATGTATATATCACATTTTTCAAGACGATACAATCTGTCCCTTCCAACTGTCAGCTGCTCCTGTGGAAAGACTTGGGAAATAAGCATTAGTGATCTGGTTGAAAGCGGCTATTGGCCAGCCACAGTCCATTTTGAGACTTTGTACACAGTTCACTACATTTGAAGATCTCAAGATTACTGCTCCAGGAATGTCTCGGCAGGCTTTTGTTAGCATGCTTGATCAGCGCACTAAATTCTATGGTCGCGTGAGTATATCTTTAAAACAGTCGTTCTACTTCGTTGAATGACTTTGAAATGTGTCTTTTATAGTTTTTATTGTCTGTTTTATTATCCTTTCACCGTCAGAGTGGTAAGATATGTGGAGACACAATGCAGAAATCATTCCTGGAATGGTCTAATGCAAAATTTGAGGTTGAAAGGCTGTCTCAGGTGCATCAGTTTCAGTGTCCTGCATGCATACCCACCATGTTGGCTGTTGCTGTGGATGGAAACCGCAAACTTTACCGCTTTAAGAGCCAACCGGGGTGTGTAAATTTCTTGTCCTTTAAAACTTTAGAGTGTCATAGATGTAACCTCTACATTCAACTCCTGTTCTTGCTCTTTTAGACCTAATGGATTTTTTTGAAGGTGTGTTTCTGGCCAAGGATGCTGAGGTGGCCTCCTTTGTTGACTACGTTCATGGATCAACTCGACATGTAAAGTTTATTTCCAATCCTTATATTATAAATTATAGCCTACTTCCTGAATATTGTATTTTATTTACCCCATATAATATCATATAACCAATAATTAATCTTTAATGTACAATGTTCTGTACATCTGTTTTTTTTTTATTTTTTTATCTGTAATAGAATCCTGGGAAAGGGAGGTGTGGTTCAGGCGAGTGGGTGGCAGCACGAGAGTCTTCAAACAAGTCTGCAAGCAAAGTAGATTAGGAAGGTGTTGAGGTTGCTGTCTGCTGTCATGGGATTCTGCTAAAGGGACTGAATATGTTCCGTGGAGAGATTTTTGCATACCCCTTATATCTCCAGAAACAGCTTGCTTCACAGAATGTGCAGTTCTTTTGCTCTGATGTGGTATGCAAATACTGGCCATATTTGCAGAGGGTTGTGGGCCACTGTCCTGAGTTTCAGGACCTGTTGAACATGCGTCCCTTCCTCTCCATCATGCATGCTAAAGCACATTCCTGGATGTGTGAGGTAATTATTGCCAATGGCAATAATCGTGGAAGTGGTTGACACCATTACCCAATCAGAAACTCTAGATTTATTGCTCATTATTACTGGTCTTCTTCCAACCCCCTGTTTTTGTTGTTGTTGCAGTGGGGAGGACCAAATCAAGAGGGAGCAGGAACAACAATGGGGGAGGAGGTTGAACAGGTTAACGGCTTCCTCTCTCGAGCAGCCATATGTTCCAAGTACATGTCAAAAGCTGGTAAATGTTTTCAGTGCATCTAAATATATTTTTTTTATTATCTATTTTTTTGTATCCTTTCCTAATATGCATTGTGTATCAAGTCCGCACAGATATCCTTACCATCCAGGCCAGTGGCTGGAACAAGTGGAAGGCAGAAAACCTTGACCGGACATTGGCCAAACAATACATCAAGGTAAAGACCAGACCTTTGTTTTTTATTAACAGCCCTTTTTTTTTCTTGTTTTGGCTCAGTGATTTGTTACTCAAACATTGATTTTGACAGACTGTGCAAAGGATTTCAGAGGCAACTGAGGAGCTAAAGAAACTGACTACAGAGTTGTCGATCCTGGAAGACACAGTCCAGCAATGGGTATCTGATGTTAAACAGTGGGCTGCAGGTACTGTGAAACTTTCCTTTCATGTAGGTTTTTCCCTCAATTTTTGTAAAAGTTCCTTGAAAAAGACTTGAATTATAAACTTATGTTGGTGTGAGTTGATTTATACTTTCATCAAAATGTCAAAATGACCTGGAGAAAACCATTGAAGGACTGTACCTAAGCATCAAGCAGAGAAAATATCAGCTATATCGTCAGTCTGGTAAGACAAAAATACCACAACTAAGACTGAAACTTTTTTTTCTTACATGAAAAAAGGCACTAAGGACTTGAAAAACATACAGGAAAATACAGTTTTGGGTTTCCCAGACTCAATTAAGTGGGTATTTATCTGTAACTGAGTTGGCATACACAAATGTTTTTGATTCCCATTCTAGATGGGAACAAGCAGAGACATCAACTAAGAAAAAAAAGATTGCTGCAGAGAAGAGAGCCTTAGAAGATGCCATCACAAAATATAATGCTCTTGTGGGGGATGCTGACAAACTCCCTTCTCCCAATGAGCTCTTGGCTGGGGAATATTATTCCTGGCCTTGGGAATGTAAGTATATAAAAACACAACTGTTTGCTCACTTAAATTCCAGCAAAAGGATTTGGATAATGCAATCAGGCAAGTTTTGTCTGTTTCATATATTTGGGTTATTGCCCTTACTGGATTAGAAGCCAGGGAGACAAAGTACTTTGTTTTTTTTTGTTTGTTTTTTTTCTATTAGTGAGTGAACTTTTTGTTGGGTGGGGTTGCAGATACAAGCTTCACTGTCCTATTGTAGTAATTGTCCCTCTGAAGAAGTAGGATAGCATCATGGGAGCTGAGATTGGCAGTGCATTGAAAGCCCCAAATATAAAACTACATGTTAAAAGACATGGATGGAAATTTTACACAGCTTTCTTAGAGAAATGGAAGATAACTGATAAAATTTCCCTGAGAGAGTGTCCCAAAGGGATTAACAAAATTCAACCTAATCTAAAACAAAACTTAATGTGAGTTGCAGGTCATGGTGATATGGTGAAGAAAAAAGGGGTTTATGACAAGGTAATGCTGCTGACCAGACTGAAAGAAGAGGAGGTTAGTGTGGTTCGTGAAGTCAAGCAGCACAGGGGAGTGTGATGGGAATGATGGAAGAGCTTTCCTCACAGCTTTCTGAGGGGATCACCCTGCATTGTAAGTTAAATATTCTTTCACAGTTTGCATGGATCTCCAGAGCTCATAGCATTGATTTGCTTTTCCTTTTTGATGTAATTGTCAGGCAGCACTGAGGCATTGACGGAGAGAGGGTGCGAGGGGCTACTCTGTCTGCTGAGGAGGAGAATGTCTGCAGTTCAAGCTCAGCAGGGTGCTGCTCACACAACATACCAACATGTTTTGGGATTGCAGGCATTATCTCTGGATGACTCCTCCACTGATGAGGAAAACTTGGACAGTAGCTCCTCCACAGATGAAGAACCTTGACCTACCCCTGAGGCAGTCACCCCAGCACCCAAAGATGCATGCATATACAGACATTCCAGTGCTCTCTAGCTGCTCTTTACCAGAGCCTCAGCGGACCATTTCCTACAATGGTTCAGCCAGTGGAAGGAGCGTTAACACACACTTTGCAGGGATGACCAAGACTAAAATACTGCTGCCTGTTTTAAAAATATATTGACACTACTTTTATTGTGCAATATGAAAAATAAATTCCTTGAACTTTGATATTCTGTGGATTTTTTTCTGCACTATTTTAAATTGCTAAATTGACTATTTGGCCAATAAGATTGATGCAGTTGATATAAATTGAGTCATTGTTTCAAAACATTGATGCATGGGTGGTTACAAAGGGCTTTTCACATAACTTGACCCAAAACACTTAATAGTGCTTGCACCTGTGTTGAAGACACTTCACTGAATAATCTCAAGCAAGCATAAATCATAAAGGGCAAACTTCTCTGAATAAGTAAAGGTGTGCAACGTAGGTCTGATATGAGCAAGGGCTGGAGTGTATGAGCTTACTATTTAATCCAGTGAAATTTCCAGCCTCTTTGTTCAGTACAAGGGTATAAAGGATATTAAAGTAAAACAATGTACATGTGTATATTCTATATAATGCAAATTTAAAAGATTGAAGTAGCCAACATGGTGTTACCCAACAGGAAGAAGCTGGGGGCTGATCCTGTCATAGCTTCCTTAATTCAGTGAAACGTGTATCATGTACTTGGTCCAAATCAGAGCCCATATGTGGCAGGTACCTACAGGCATTTCCTGGGCTACCATGCAAGTGCTTAGCAATGCACAAGTTCTACAGAACCTATGGGAGGCTGAAATTCACACTGATTTTTGAAAATGGTGTCCAGAATAAACATGAAGTTTTAGCTTAAGTTACTTTTCCTAAAGCTCTGGGCCTATAAACTCAAATGAGGGCCCAGGACAACTACCTTTACACAAATGTCAAGGCTTGAAACAGATTGATGACAAGGCTGTGCTATACTTCTACCAAGCTTACAATCCTCCCATACTTGTTTCCAGAGACATGACAGCAGTGACAATGCACTTCCATCATAAATTTGCAGTCTTCTGGACTTGTGTTGCAAATCCATCATTTCTAGATGGCTGAACAGTTCATCAGTCCTCCTGACACCAATCATTGGTGTAACTTTTTGTGGCTCTAGCTCAAATGAAAATCAGGGATACAAGGCCAGGCTTTGAGGAGACGCTCAGGGTTGGGGTTAGTAATTTCTCCAGAACAGTGCTTGGGCCCCTTAGCACCTGGAAGGTTGAAATTCACAGCACATGCTACTCTTGGGTATTAGATTATGTGTGTAAAATTTGGTGTATGTAGCCCTAGTAGAAATATCAGAACCTGGAATTGATCCTCATTACTGCTCAAAAAGGCTCTAAGAGTGCACAAGTCGCAGACCCTGATTTTCCCCAGTTTCACAAAGGTGTATTTTTTTTCCTGACAACCTAGGAAGTTGAAACTTTAGTATGTTGTTCTGTTCTCCCTAAGGATCACATCAGTGGTAGTTTGACCTCCCTAAGTCCTTTCTGCTGCCCATACAGGGCGTGGCAATGTCCAATTAAGACTGTAAATGAAGCATCATAACTTGGTCAAATTTGCTCCAAATAAAATGAGATTTGTAGGATGTGTTCACAACCTTGCCATTAACCAATATTCAAAATTTTGAAACCCCACCTTCTCCCTGAAGGTACTTCCTGTTTGGGAGGGGCTTATAAAATTATTCCACCAGATTATGATTTTACAATTTCCTGAGGCCCCACAGTTCCAGTTTCAGGTCTGTATCTACTGTAGAGGCCAAATGAGAGCTAAAGAGCAACAGGGTCAAAAGGGCTGACAGGCCTCATGGCTCAGTTAGGCCTCAAAGGGTAAAGTTTTGGGGCTCCTTTTAAGGTGCATGTGTCTGACACCAATCTTATTCCAAGTCTAAGAAGAAAAATGATCATTTGGAACATTTTCACACATTTAAAGTCTGATTTTGTCTCGTTTTTATAGCTGGTGTTAATGAACCTGCTATTTCAGCCCACCAGGAGCCTCATTTCCTGATACATGATTAAGCTATTGTATGGACATAGAGCTTAATATAATGAATTATTTAGTCTTATTGTCATTATCCTTATCATCTGATAAGATCTACAGGCCTCATCTGATCTACAACCAACTTGCAGGATCAGGTATTCATGACAGAAACCTTGCAAAAAATGCTAAACATATTGTGCTCTTAACTGTGAAGGTGGTTGAAATCCACAGTTTGGACTGTTTTATGTGACAGTGTCTGATCTTATCCACAACTAGTACAAATTTGGGGATTGTGGATCAAGCTAAAGTGTATGAAAAAGGCCCTCAAAGTTGTGTATGTGTGTACGTGTGTGCACGTATGGGCGTGCGTGCTGCTGGGGGCGGTAACCTTCTCAGACTCCCAGAGGTCAGAGTTCAGCTGACGAAGCATCCCTTCAGCGCGCTTTGGACGACAGAAGAGACTTAATGGTAAGGAATTAACACAAGAAAACAATATATGTACATCCAAATGAAGGCAAGTTGCTTCGTTGTTTGTCATCTCCTAATGCTCTCACTTCCGTGTTTCTCAAAATTCGGATAGTATCTTAGCAGTAATCATATTAATAAGAGTTGTCGTAGTTATCGCCTAGATTTAATCTACTTCACTTCAGTCAATATTGTAACCTGTATGTTGTTGCTGACATTCTAGTTAGCAGTGGGTTGGAGACTGAACCTGAGAAATTTCCCGGATATCCTAGGGTATTTAAAATGCTCAAATTAATAATAACATAAAATAACATGATTTCATTTTAAAAAGTCGCCTCTGAAACGTACTACTCTGTAAAACGGAGAAAAGACAGCCAGTTTAACTGAATATGTTGATCATCTAGATTTCTGACTAATTCTGAAATCAATCATTATAAATAATTATCACATCAATATAGTAAAAGTGAAACGAACTTGGGGGTCTTCACATAGGAGAGCAAACCATATTTTATATTACTTTTTTTCATATTATATACAGGGGCAGTGAACAATAAAATCTAACTGAACACTAGTTATTAAAAAGCCAATTTGCATTTCTTGTCACTGAGATGTAAATCAAGTAGATTATGTATGGATTGTGCTAGTATCTGTTTTCTCACACAAGTGCTCAGTCCTGCACTCAGATATTTATTATATATATGTTACAAATATTCAATTTACTTAGTTCCTGCAGTATGTAGTGTAAACAGCCAAGTTAGATTAAGCATGTCAACAATTTTATTGGACTTAATATGTCTTTCTTTTTGCTGTAAACTGAGGCAAATTGCCAAGATCTCTAGGCCAGTCCTTTGAGCCTTAGCCTGGCTCCTCTTGAGACCAGAAATGACACAAGCTGATCACTTATGATGGTGTTTTTTTTCCCTTGTCACTGGAGTTGTTTTTTTAATTCCAAATTCATGATGCCTCGAGGCTCTACAACAACCCTCTGCATCAACTGCAAAGCAGGGATGGCTATGGCCACCAAGACCTGCAAGTCCTGCAAGACAGTGCAGCCAAGAAAGCAAAGGCTGGCAAAAAAGCTTCAAAGATTTGAGGCCAAAAAAGAGAGCTGGTTGAAAAAACAACAAAGAAACAAGACCACCTCACATGTTATGGATGAGGCATCTGTGTTGGTATGCATTTAACATCTTTAATTGAATTTTACAAGTTATGGGTGACTATGTGACACTTTTCTTTTTTTTTTAGTTGGAAAAATTGCATGCGCTGGGACACAGAGCTGTGGTGATCATTGCCAAACCAGGCAAAAAGCCTGCCACTTGGCATACACAGGTTGTGCACCCCAAGTGGCAGCTAACAGATCATGCTGCAAAGTGCCGAATGAAGGCCTTATTTGAGGTGCTGGTCACTGGTAAGCCTGTCTATCTGCAGTCTTTTATAATTTCAATGTATAGCTCAGCCTATTCTTAATACTCAATAATTCATGAAAGGTAGTTGATTTCACAGTGTGTTCATAATTTGACAGTTTAACTCAATGAACATATACATGAATATAAAATAAATATTAATGAGAAAAATTGTCATCTGTTAACATTAAGTCTGTTCATTTAAGTATCTCAAATAACCACGGTAACACACAGAACAAAACAACTTTACTCTGATCATTTTGTCTTTTTGTTTCATTGATGAACCAGCAGTCCTCCACCTCTGTCCAGCCCCCTGCTGCCATACACCCCTTGACCACCTCTGTCCAGCCCCCTGCTGCCATACACCCCTTGACCACCTCTGTCCAGCCCCCTGCTGCCATCCACCCCTCGACCACCTCTGTCCAGCCCACTGCTATCATCCACCCCTCGACCACCTCTGTCCAGCCCCCTGCTGCCATCCTCCCCTCGACCACCCCTGTCATCCAGCCACCACAGACATACTGCCCTCCTGCTATCAAACCTTCCCACTATCCTGACATCCACGCCCCTGCCACGCCTCCTGAAATTCAGCCCTCCACCAGTGTTGTGTACACAGTAGCGAAAAAGAACCAGGGTATATTGTAGTGAAATAGTAATACTATATAAATAAATACTATAAATAGTGTCTATCCAATTAGTATTGTAGTTGTTTTTGCTTATTTTATTTTCTGTAGTACTGTCAACTTATGACATTATAATATTGCCGTAAAAGATTCTGTTGCCATTTAGGTTGTGATGAAAAAATCTTCTCACATGTATGGGAATATCATGTCATCATGTCAAATGACATCAGCGTCAGTCAGCTTGGAATGAGATCAGACTTCAACAATAATAGCAGTAGTAATATTAAAATGACGTATCTTTAAAGACATTTTCTTTATCTTCTACAGATGTACCACCAAAGAAGAAAGCAAAGAAGAAGAACAACAAGGAAGATTCACATGAAGGTTATTTGGTTATACTTTCTTTACATTCCCTCATTTCAAATAGGACAGTATCCATATTTAATTGTTCTTCTACATTTTCAATATGACATCAATACATCCATCAATTTATACTGCTTTCATAGATTGAATGCACTTCAATATGCATTACAGTAATATAAAAATGAAAACATAAAACAACAACCCAGTGGAAAACAAAGATGGACTTAGAAAAAAGACTAAACAAACCCAAATAGCTAAAACTAAATGTTTTACCAACAATAAGACTTGAAATAAATATAATTTCAAGCAAAAAAAAAAAATACAAAGGCAGAAACAAAGATAACCTAAGATAGTGATGAAATGAGTAATTAAATGACATACAGTTATTATCACACATAAACTTGAATTGAAAAACACAACATCAAAATCTTGACTGATTAATTGATTTTAAGTTTTTGTCAAAAAGTATGCACACTTGAACACTGTTGCAGAGCATCAAAGTGAAATGAAGTACCACCATCAATTTTGATCTGATCTATTAAGTTAAAAGAGAGAAGCTAAAGGGGCTGCTGTCCTGGTTTGTAAACTAAATGCATCTCTGAGAGGACATCCGGTGCAAGGCTGTGTCGTGCTTCAAAAACTAACTTAATAATTGTAAAATCAATAAGAGAAATCACAGGCAGCCAGTGCAAAGATTTTTTTTAATTTGTGTTAAGTGTGCATTTCTATTCTTCTGTTCTTTGTTGGCACCAGTAGTTCTGCACTTTTAGTCAACTGCAGTTTATTGTATTTTTTGGAAGGCTAAAAAGGAAAACTTTAAAATGACTTGCTCACAATAAAATGTGCATTAAACTCTCTTTGTTTTGCAGTGTTAAGCAAAAACTGTTGTCCTGAATAATAATTTCATTTCTGTGAATCCCTTGCAGTTATGTAAAAATTAAATAAAGAAATGTAAGTGTGAGCTTTTTGCTCTTTCAGAATGCAGCCATTTGGTCGAGGGAAAGGACCAGTATTACCCGGTGAAGCAAGTAGTAAAGACCAAAATGCAAAAGGTTGTCATTTGTCATTATTTGAAGTAGAATTTTAATGTAAATATAAACCTTTAATTGATGTATTTTGTGGATTTCATTGCATCACATTTCTAAAGTCCTCTGACAGTGACATTTTTTAAAAATATTTTTAGGGGAACCAAACGGAGTTGGTGGAGTGGGAACCCTGCTCTAAGTGGTATGTATAGTTTCTTTTTATTTTACAAATAAATTGCCAAAGACTAAGTATTCATGAAATGGCAGTTTTAAGGTATTTATTTAAAATGCTTTTGTGTTGTTTATTTATATTAACTTATTTTAAATTGCTAGTATACACAGAGAGTGCATACAAACACCTCAGTCAAACTTTTACCAAAGGTAATTTACAGGAAACATGAGTATAGGGTACAAACTGGTGCCCACTGTAGCCCAATGGCTTCTATCATCACATTGTCATTGAATCTTTTTTTTTCGTTTATTGCAGTGGGAAGACGTGGCCTCTACAGTGGGTGGCTAAGAGTTAAAACACATACAGACATACGCCTTTACTCATGCACACCAATAAACAAACCCATGCTAATGCAGGCACACACACAACCACACACATACACATTAACAACAATCACTTGTTAGCACAGGTTAGTTGCTGCCCTTTGTATGATTTAAAAAGACAGTATTATTTTTTAAGTTAATCATATATGCAGTACTCATAAGTTTTAGTCTCAAATGTTTTCAAACTAACCAAATCAACCCAATTCTTTAAATTGTTTACCATAAATGTTTTGACTGTTGTTCTTTTCCTTTTTTGACATTTTGTTGATATGCTATTCTGCTCATTGGGCGAGAGACGGGGTACATTCTGAACCGGTCTCCAACTGATCACAGGGCAACATAGAGAGACAGACAACCATTCACACTCACACTCATACCTAAGGGCAATTTAGTCACCAATTAACCTAATTTTTGGTCTGTGGGAGGGAGCTGAAGTGCCCGCAGAGAACCCATGCATGCACGGGAAGAACATGCAAACTTCACACAGAAATGGCCTGCCCAAATCGGGACCTTCTTGCTGTAAGGCACATGCACTAACTGCTGCGCCACCATGCTGCCTGTTATTAATATCGTTATTATTTTTGTTATTGTTGGTTTTGTTGCTATGTCAATAATTCATATTCTACAGAAATACAATAAAAAATATTTGAAAAGGTATTATGTAGATGTTGTAATGCATTACATACATTCATACAGACAGATTTATTTATTGATTGAATGAATGATTTACCACAGAAGGAGGAAAAGTTTGTTAAAGCAGTAAGGACACACATCTGAGAGAAAAACCCTGACAAGAAATTACATAAAACTACCAGTATGATATGTGAAGACAAATTAAGAAGACAATTTGTCGAATAGTTTAGATCCCTGGAATAATATCCTCGACTAACACAGATTTAAATTTGGTGTGTCACACAAAGTGGTAGATCGAATGATTTAATTAACAGGTTGCCTGTAAGAGATTTTTTTAATTTCATTTTTAATAAAAATCCATAATTAACAGTATGTGTCACCACAAACGAGTGGGGGGGATTGCTTACGAGTTGAATTTGACGTCAATATAATGCGCCCACTAGTATTAACCATGTCATTCCTTTATATACTTATCACTGGTTGTTTCTATAAATAGAATTTATGATTAAACTACCTCCACATAAAAATTTTTTGTCAGGTTTATCTTGTTACGTAACATTAAGAAAATAATAGAACCTTCTTAAAAATTAAAAAAAACTTTAAAACTCATCATTATAGGGATCTAAGACCCAAGGTATAGAATGACATTAAAACGTAAAGGAAATAAATAATAATAATAACAATAATAATAATCATGATAATTAACAATAATAATGAAAAATGTAAAATTAATAAAATACGCAACCAGTTCCAGAGCAACTCGGTTTGAGTTTTTGTACCGGAAGTAAGTCGTCTTAAAAAATAAAATAAAATAAAATACAAATAAAAAAATAACATTTCAGTCCTCTGCTTGGCTTGTATCATATATCAGCATCAGTAATCTACTCACTCCTTAGTAAAGAGATGTCTCATTCAATATCATTACGGTATTGGATGGTTAGAAAAAAAACAAACTTTATTGCACTATGGCAGTGAACAAAACAAACAATGAACACCGGGACCATGATGATCGTACTTTATTGCATTAAAAAAAAGTATTTTATAGGCTACATACACACATCCAGCAGAAAATTACGTTACTTTTTTATTATCTAATTAATTAAAAGGCATAACGTTTATTACAAATAAGCTGGTGCTTTTTTGGGGAGCGAGCAATAACATTCGGATTGTCTCACCAAAAAAAAGAACGGGGGTGCCGAATTCCAAGGAAGCATTTACTTGTATCCCCGTGGCACTAAAATCCGTTTCAAGCTGTTTCTCTATTGAATAGACATCTTTAATAATTACAGAAATATGGTAAGAGCTCGGATAACGACACAATGTGACGAATGCATACATTAACATATACGCCATTTGGTTTCGTCCGTGGAAGCGTCCTTAGCAACCATCATAGCAACGGTAGAAAACGTAACAATATAACAATTCCATTCCGAGACGTGAAAGATTCATCGTAAAAACAAACAAACAAACCAGAGGTCAATCATAAGAACTGAACAAATATTGTGAAATATAAATGTATATTTTTCGCTAGAAATGTCACCAAATGCTTTTATAAGTCCAAACTGTCCTGAAATAATGCATTTTCCACCGAGAATGACAGTAAAGGCCGCCATGTTTTCCTTTCGAGAGGCACGCAGCAAGCAGTCACGTGACCTGTCGGCAGGTCAATAGAAAATAATAGGGGAAAAAAACGTAAACATTTTACAATTTTCAGGCCTTTATTGTGAGACTGCTACGTTTTGTACTGTGGACAAACATTTTGCTGTGAGACTGGGTTGCTTATAGAGCTGTGCATTCTGTTACAGAGCTGTGCATCCTGACTACCTGTCACAACTGCTCAGTCTCAGAGAGATGACCATGCATTATGAGTAATTCATCACAAAAATAAGAGAAAAAAAGCAGAAGATGGGTATAAGAAATATAAAAACTAGGTTGTTTGGATAATAAGAAAACAAACAAACAAAAAAGCAATACTATAGTAAAAGTAGTAAAAATATTAAGACTAAATGGGCAATAATACACAGTGTAATTAAGAAAGATGGTACAGAATGATTTTTCCAACTATTTTGTGAAAGATAGTAAAGAAATATGTGAAAAATACAGTAGTTATTTAATTTGATAAATTCTTTAGAGAAGTGGCTCCACTTCTCGCAAATGAATTAGTAAATAAATCCAAAATCAACAGAAAATGAGGCTATGGACCACTCAGAGGTAATGTTAACAGTAATTTTTCTTGGTAAAGCAGAGAAGGAGGACATACTGAAAACTGTAAAAAAAAAAAAAAAGGTGCAAGCATGGGTTCAACTGACCGTGAAGGCATTGGCATGATACTCACAAAGAGTATAATTGAATTTGCTATTGAACCAACTCTGTATAAATGTAATCTGACCTTTTCAACAGGAGTATTTCCTGATGAGATGAAAACTGCCAATGTGATTCCACTTCATTAGAGTGGAAATTAACATTGTTTCTCAACTTCAGGCCAGTATTCCTACTTTCCACAATTTTCAAAAAACTTAGAAAAATTATTTGTTGCCAGGTTAAATGCATTTTTTTTTGACAAATACAGTGTTTTAGCAGTGGGGTTGGATTGAGGGCAAATGGATTTAACTAAATACATCCGCACAGAAATTGACCAGAAAAATCATTTTAAGCATCTTTGTTGATCTTGACACCATAGATCAGACTATACTTCTTTAAAACTTGGTAACTTTGGTATTAGAAAACTGAACTCACATCAACATCAAGTTATTAAAAAAAACAGAAAATATTTTGTTTAAAATGAATGCAAAAAAACATCACCTGTGGGGTACCTCAGGGGTCAGTCCTAGAACCTAAACTATTTTGTATGTATGCAAATGGTATTGTTCATATTTACTAATTTCCCCACAGGTGATGTTTTTTTGCATTCATTTTAAACAAAATATTTTCTGTTTTTTTTAATAACTTGATGTTGATGTGAGTTGATCTTTATTACTAAAAATCATAAAGCATATATTTTAAAGATTCAATAATTATTGGTAAATAACAGGCCTTTCTTTTATTTTATTAACTCTATTTTGACCACATCCAGTACTTGTTTTTATTTTTTTTCAGGTAATATCATCTGCAAAAAATCCACCAATCCACCCAAAAATGTGCGCCAAGCCTCTAGACTAAGAAGCTAGTCTCACATTCTGAAACGTGGAAACAGAGCCTTAGACTCTGTAATTTACGCAGATACCATGGGTGTCCAGAGGGGGCACATTAGTGAAGTTCACGTGTTGATAATAACTACGAATCCCCAGGGGTAAATTGCGTAGTTTCATTTGCTCGTATACGCAGCATTGCAGTTAAAAAAAATCAAATAAAGACATTAATAATCAATGAAAACAAATTTAGTAAGCAGGTTGCAGCATGCAGAAACAAACATGGAGGGAAGCTGAGAACTGATCTGAACCACTTGGCAGGAGAGTTCCTCTAAGCCAGCTACACCCCATAGCATGCTGTCATGTTGACAGAAGGATTTCTTGGTGTGTTACCGCCTCCTTCATTTGCCCGGGCCTCGTGGTTTCCATCTGTAGCTGGTCGGTGCATTTACTGTCAAGGAAGATAAGCGTTGGACCCAAAAGCTGAGGCCTGAGACAAACAGCAGTTTGATGGAATTTATTGGTTCCAGCTCCAAACAACAAAGGAGAAAAGGGAGTCCACTATTGTAATTGGAGGAGTTCAATTACAATAGTGAGTATATAAAAGTGGCAGGGTGAGAGCTCCAGGAGACACTGTTGAGAGAGGGAGCAGAAACAGAGGTAAGTATCCAGCAGTAAACCACAAGCACAGTCCAAAAAACATTCTTTCAAAAAGGCTTAACTCCTTAAAGTAGGACAAGGCTAAGAGCCAGATAAACTGCTAGTAGATATGGCCAACAAACCACTCAAAGTGATGACATCTACTGACGAGGAGAAGGTGAATCCAGGAGGCTTGTATAGTGAGTGTGATTAGGTGAATCCCAGCAGGTGCGTAGTAGGAGAGCAGAGGAAAGCAAGATCAAGACAGAAGAGATGAATCCTCACAAAGATGTGCTCTAAAATAATATTTTTTAATCTGTAACGGTTCAATGTTCATACTGATAATGACTGCATCAGCTTTGTACTGTTGGCTTCAATACAAGAGATAGGGCCATTCTGGGGCACACCTTCCCTGTCCCAGCCCACCACCATCATGGAAGGGCTGACAGTGGTATTACTACAGTCAACTCACTTTTCTAAGATTAGTTACAATCACAGGTACTACTGTAAGTCTCTGGGTAGCTTAGGTATGTACTAAAACTGAAAAATGATTACACAGACTCTTTTAATTCCAAGAAAAGAAAGTATCTCCAAAGCGAAGTCTTTATTAGGGTTGCATTTTAATTCAATAATGAAAATTCCTCAACACAAGTTTTCCCATGCCTATCAAAATCCCAGCACAAATTATGCAGGCTTAGCCCCTGAAATCCTGGTTCCCCAAGAAAACCCCAAAAGCAAGAAAAGGACAAAACCCAAAAAGCTGAGTTCTTCAGCTCAGTGTCTCAAGCCTGTGTTAAAAGGATAGGGTTGAACCCTGAAGTGTTGTGCTCCAAACTAAAATGTCCAAAAACTGTCAGCTCAAAATGGAAAAATCCACCAAAATAAGAAGGAGGAAATGCATTGCAAAAAGTTAAAAAGAAGAAAATTAATTGGGAAAGACTCACCCGTCCTGGGAAACTTCCTCTGAGTGCAGCAGTCCCTCTGATTTTCTGCTGAGTAAGGCCGCCGTTGCTCTCCAGCCTCTGAACTTTTACCTGGAGGACATTATTTCCCCAAACAGTCCACTTGTTCCTTACTGGGTGTTCGGAGGCCTTCCAGGGCAGCACAGTTTCTATCCAGCTCCCACAGTCAAGTCTCCCAAAAACATTTTGCCTTCTCTCCTTTGCTCTGCTCACGACTTGGGGAGTCGGTGGCGCAGTTGGATAGTGCGCTTGGTCAGTGATCGGGAGGTTGCAGGTTCATGCCCAGCTCAGGGCGACACATGGCGATGTGTCCTTGGGCAAGACACTTAACCCCAAGTTGCTCCCACTACTGTGTCAGTGGTGAGTAAATGGGCATGAAAGGGTGTGAATATGTTAGAAATACTGATGGAAAACTAACATAGAAACTCTGAACCATCAGAGAGGGAATGTGAGAGCGAATGGGTGTGAATGGGTAGGTGTGACCTGTAGTGTAAAGCAGCTTTGAGTATTCCAAGACTAGAAAAGTGCTATATCAAGTCCACGTACCATTTACACCTCTCCCCATCTTCACACCTGACCCCACCTGCCTGCAGCAGGTCACCTGACCAGGAACCTGCAGCTAAACAGACTTCACCACTCAATAAGGTCAGCCATGTAATTGTTGGGGCGAGAAAGGGGATCAAACCTAGCAAGGATTTTATTAATAGACTAGAAAAGCACTCGGAGAGCGCAGACCTCAGCCAGTGCCACAGTCCTTAGCCATATTGTGATTTTGACCATAAATATTAGTCCTACCTTTATTTCATGTAAATATTTAGATTCCTTGACCATGAAAACATACCATTAGCAATGGATTCATAATGATATCTATTTTAGTTCCGTTGTTAGTCACAAAAATCATATTTTTCGCCATGGCAGCCAGACGCTGATCGGGATCAACACCAAAATTAAATCAGTTCTTCCTTTTCCCATACTGAACATTTCCTGAAAATTTCATCAAAATCCATCCATAACTTTTTGAGTTATTTTGTTCACAGACAGACAAACTTTCCAGAAAACATAACCTCCTTGGCGGAGGTAATAAATGCCTCCCCAATCACACTGTGTGGCTATGTCAGGGTCAGACGTCACAGCCGGCTGTCATAAAGTGATGATGATTGACAGGTCAAGCAGCAGGCGTTGGAGACAGAGACAGCCAGGGACACAAAATGGAGAAATTAAATAATCCAGTTAAGTTCCTTAACTCCAAATCTTCAGAGAGGAGAAGATATCAGGAGAAGCTGCAGATGGAAGATCTCAGACATCAGAATTAATCATCAGTCCAAAGATCGAGGGCAATAGGTTACATGACCTCCTCCATGATGTATTAAGAGTTCAAATCAGAGTTTACTTCACGTGTGTCGGGATGAGAATGAGCGCTCGCTCGATCATCCCTCTTTTTTAACTTCATCATGATTACAGACAGCCTCCAACATTTTACATCAGTCATCCAAAAATTCAGTCAGCTGACACAAAGCCATCTCTGTATTGTATTAAACTGGTGTTTTTATTTGAGGTGTGTGGCAATATCCGACATCCTGTAGGTCTGTCTTGCCAGCCAACGAATTCACTCGGCTGAATTCTTAACGGCCCAATCAGGGAAGAGAGGCGGGAGCAGCAGAATGCGGACGTGACGACAACCGGAAGTTGAGAACGGACATGCCAATTAGCCTATTGTCCTCATGGCTACTCAGTGAAACTTGGCGAAATCTGCCCTCTTCAGAAGTTTACTTGTAGGGATTGTCTTTGACGAGGTTTATGTCACATATAAGTGTTAAATGAATCACCTATGTGGTACAATTTAGTGTAAGACGATAGTATAAGACCGTTAGCTGTTGGCAGCTAAGTTAGCGGCTAACGGTCATTAACTGTTGTTAGCTGTTAGCAGCTAAGTTAGCCGCTATGGCTAACATCCATGAACTGTTGTTAACTGCTGTTAGCCATTAGCCACTATATTAGCCGCTATTAAAGGAGGCAACCCTGCTTGATGTGGATTGGTCTGTGATGAATGTGACGAGCCAAACGATTGTCCAATCACAAGCTTGTGTTTTTTTTCTGCCCCTGAAAACAAATTCAAAGGACTCCTACCCAGATGGACTAGTGAAATATTTCTATGACAGATACATGGAGCTGTCCATCTGGCTTGTCAGGTTAACTATCTTAGGCCCCATCCACACAAAGACAAACCGAGGTTTAAACGCAAAAGTTTTTTGCTGAATCTGCGTATCATCCATATGAAGACGGCGTTTTGGGGGTCTGTTAACGATCATTTTTGAAACCAGGTTCCAGAGTGGAAAGATTTTAAAATGGCGTATACGCAGCTCCGTGGTTACTGGCTCTCCGCAACTTTTCAGATAAGCTTACGTCATAGTTTCATATCTTCATTGACACGCATGCGCCACACGTGGCAACAACAATGGCGGCGTGCGTGAAGCATATGTGCTGATGAAGCTAGTGACCCTACTATCACTGTTACAGCAAAATCTCCTTCTCAATCACCACCGAGTCGAACAAACAATAATTGAGGACACATTACGCCACCTTATGATCACTTTATCACAATCTCTGTTTACAACTTTTGCTGCAAGTGCACATGCCCACTGTTTTTTCATCTGTTTCTGTTTGTTTCCGTCATATCGTTACAGCGCCCCTAGAGGTCTGGCATGTGTTTTACAGCGTTTTCATGCGTATTGAGTGCATTCACGTAGACGCACACATTTTCTGAGACACCTTCGTCTTCGATGATCATTTTGGAAACTGTTAAGCGTTTTGTCTTCATGTAGATGGGGCCTTAGACAATGCAAAATGTTTTGCAGGGTCTCAAACTTAATAATCTAAATTTTAGGCCTTATAAAGTCTTGAATCTATCCATTTTTGGTCATCTAGCTCTCAAATTATAATTTTTCAACTCTGAAATAATGTCTGTAAATTTCCCCCCTTTTGAAATACTTACATGTAAAACTGACCAATATTAAATTATTAAAACAATTAATTATTAAAACTGCAAAAAAGCAATATATAAATGTCCTCTCCCAAAAAGTCAGAAACACAGTAAACTTTAATCTGTTAAATTTTAGACAAATTCGGTCCCTAAAACCTATCTTTTCAGCCTGATCCTCTCTCACATTGACTTCACAAATTGGGCGTTTGCGAGCACCTCAACTTTAATACCCATCACTGTATAACAGAGCAGTGAAGATATTTGACCGGAAACCAAACTCCCATCATCACTGTAAGGTCCTGGAAAAGCACAAATTTCTAGACTTTGAAAAGGACCTCTTTCACAATACATGTAATTTTGCCCACAGCCCAATTTTTTGTTTATTGTGTGGTATTTGTAGTACACCCAGAGACTCCCAAGAATATACCTTTAGAAAATCCAAAAGTCATCCAGGGCCTGTACTATGACCTAATTTATGATCATTGAGCCAGGGTGCACACTTTACCCCAAAACTTACTCAAACACAAATAATAAATCATCAAATTGGGTCAAATCACCTTCACTGAAGTCTGGTGCACCTTTTGAAATCAAATGTAAAGCTAATTGAAAGAAGTTATTGAATTTTAACTGGAAAAAAATTAGTTTTTTTTTATGATTTTTTCAACAAATTCAATTCTTTAGAGATGTGTCTTACCAACTTACAATACAACTTACAATACTTACAAATTATTTGGCCACATATATATTCTCAAAGTGGGAAAAAAATCATCAAATTCTGAGACCGGTAAGTTGTTCAATTACCAGGTTGGGTTACTGTGGAAGAATCAGGATACTGTTCCATGTCTTGTATATCAGGGAACCTTTAAAGATTTGTTCAGAATTCATCCTTTAAGTATGATTTCTTTTAGAATTTGAATGCTAGATTCAAACAAACATTTCACATGAAATGTTATTCATTTTAATATTGAACAGCCACAAAGGGCCTGTATATTATGCCTTTGTGATGAGATAATAAGGAGCCATTGATACAAGTAAAAACCGATGCAGTTTTGGATTGTTGTAATCAGATTGTATATATATCTACAATGACAGCAATACATAAACATTACTTCTGTTAATTTCTGTTTCTAGTACTTATATATACATGTAATCTGTTTTATGGCCTTCGTGTCTTTTTGCATAGCAATGGCTTGGACAATTTTAATTTGTAGACTGGAACTATAGTGAGGGAAAGGGGATCTGAGAAATCCATAAGATGTATGATTGGCTGGTTATTTCATAGAACGGAGTCTTTGAATTTGCTTGTGTATGGTTGGAGGGGTTTCTGATTTTGAAAATGTTTATAATATCCCAAATAATAGATTACAGATGCAACATGTGCACACATGCCAGAGGTTCTCCTTCCAGCAGGACAGAGACAATAATATGCCTTCACAGGATCATCTGATGCATTCTTGTCAAATTGAATCCAAACATTGTATTTTATTTGAGATCTGTGACGAGAATGAATCTGTCCTCTAATGAGATCAGCATCATGCTGGTAAACCCAAATCTCATAGTCACCATCATTTTTTTGATGTTCAGCAATGTAGCCAGGGGACTGTTTGATTTGGTATGTACCGCATGTTATGGTCTCAAGATATTCCAGATCCACATGAGGGAACGAGATATCAGATGCTTCAAGCTTCTGCCATTCACTACGAGCTCTACGTGACATATTTGGGTCTTCTGCAACTGGTTTTGCGCCAAAACATTGTCTTTTTTTAAAAGTGAAAGCATACGCTGAGCCATCTTAGTATCTCGTTCCTCTCGATCTGGATCTGAAACATATATTGGTCCTCTGAAGGCATTGAGACATGCAGTTACTATGCGCACTAATTTGCCAATGACCTCAACGAAATAATTTGAGATAATTTGTTCCTTAAACAACGTCCACTTCTTTGAACGCCCGTGGTAGGACTCTACTATCCATCTTGTTTTGGTACAGCAACGATCACTATTGGCTGTTGAGGAATCCAATTGGGATTTACCAGTCTAGCATCATACCCCAACTTAGCAAGAAGATCTAAGGCATCCCTGAAACCGCGATCTACAATCATATTGTCATTTGCTTCTAACCAAGATTTCAATATTTCAATTTTTTCCATGATGAGCCGAGTTATTGTTGCATCATTTACGTTACCATGGTAGGGGCCAATAGTGTCTAAAACATATCCATCAGGCAGTACAACTGACATGAATTTTAGGTAATTTCGTTTTTTCTGTCCTCCGTAAGATGCCCTTTGAAACTGATGATCACTGCATTTGTTGAGGTAGATATATGTACCATCTAAGATAAGAGTGACCTGGTCACCATAAAAAGCTTTAGTAAAGACAGTGTTGTGAGTTATGGCATCGTATGAAATATGATTTGTGCCAAGGTATTTGGGAACAACTATTGTGTTCAAAATATCCGCAATTGTATGAAAATATCTTGACAGTGTAGCTTGGGAAAGATTAGTAAGCATGGTCGTTTGATTCCATGAAAGGTTTGTTTTCAGTTTTGCCCAAAAGTAAAGAAGCAAATCTATTGCTCTGGAACTATCACTTGAACCTGAAACAAGATCAGATTCACACATGTCATACATGTTCTGAAATTGCACCAATGTCCAGCCAGTCCATGCATGGCAGTCAGAATTTGACAAGGTTTCAACCTTCAGTTTGGGTGATGTCTCATGTTTGGATACTTCATGTAGAATACATATAATATATATACTTCATATATAGAATATATGAAAAAATATATAATTCAATTGAATGCACAATACTAAATTGAAGTTAACATCCATTTGCTGCAAATTGCATGAAATAAAACATTACCCTTGATATAATACAAGACATGGAACAGTATCCTGATTCTACCACAGTAACCCAACCTGTTAATTGAACAACTTTACCGGTCTCAGAATTTGATGATTTTTTCCCCACTTTGAGAATATATATGTGGCCAAATAATTTCTAAGTATTTTAGTTGTACAGCAACTTTACAGTTGTTGGTCAGACACATCTCTAAAGAATTGAATTTGTTGAAAAAATCATAAAAAAACAACTTTTTTTCCAGTTAAAATTCAATAACTTCTTTCAATTGTAATACTTAGCTTTACATTTGATTTCAAAAGATGCACCAGACTTCAGTGAAGGTGATTTGACCCAATTTGATGATTTATTATTTGTGTTTGAGTAAGTTTTGGGGTAAAGTGTGCACCCTGGCTCACACCTATGGCAATGATCATAAAATAGGTCATAGTACAGGCCCTGGATGACTTTTGGATTTTCTAAAGGTATATTCTTGGGAGTCTCTGGGTGTACTACAAATACCACACAATAAACAAAAAATTGGGCTGTGGGCAAAATTACATGTATTATGAAAGAGGTCCTTTAAAAGTTTTCAAAAATGCCTGTTTAATTTACAAATGTTTACATGGACCACCATCAGCTCCCGTCAAAGAGTTTATCCACAAAACAAGACTCACAACACATAGGTACAAGAGGTGACTGTGAAATTACATACAGAAGAACCACCTTTGGCCAGAATGCTCTATCCATCAAAGGTGGGCAAAGTTGGAATAACCTCCCAGCCACCATTAGAGAGAGCACCACTCTTAGCACTTTCAAGGGGAAGCTGAAAGCATGGTTATTAGAAAATCAATCATCACCACCTATAACCTGTAATGTAGTGCAGTTGCTGGGTCAACATCATAGTTTCCTTCATTTTTCATTACATGTATACAAAATTACACAACATTTTTGTGCATGAGTTTTCTGATCAGCAGTGTTTACATAATACATTTATGTATCACATGTTAGTGCAATAACTACTCTCTTCTGCATGTGCAACTGAGTGTACTGGGCCTTGTGCAATACAAACTGGCACTTTAAACTGATGTGCACTTTAGGGCGTTGTGCAATCTTACCTGGCACTCATGCACTTTAGCACTTGACACTTTATCCAGCACCTATGCACTTTACTCCTCTAAAAGAAACTCTTATGGTCTCCCTACCTGTGGGCTAGCTCTCCACCCACAGTCAACCTGCATTGCAATTTATCTGTCTGCATATTATGGTTTGTGTTTTTATTTTTTTATTTTGGTATCTTTCACTGTCAATGCTTGTATTATATTAATACTGCTCGTTTTTTTTTTCTTATTTATTCTTACTGTGAAATGTTGTACTGTCTCAATATGTTTCTATGTTAACGGGACTACGGATGGAAATTAGCGTCAAGCTACAATTCGGCATGTTTACATGTTTCAGCATGTTCATTAATGTGCACTGTCCCATTCAAATAAACAAATAAATAAATAAATAAATAAATAAATAAATAAAAGCTGCTGTTCAAACAAAAATAGTACAACATTTTTTGTACCGTTTTGCTTAAATCAGTCAACTTCAGTTTCAATCAAAAGTACCAAATATTAAATTATTTGTTTTATTTTAACCCTTTAAATGCCAATTTGATCACATGAAGAAGAGTTTTAATGAAAAAAAATACACAAAATAAGAGTCATCGATATAATAAATGTTGGAGGGCTGAGGATTTTTTTTCCAAAGACCAGCCTTTAATATACAGAAGAATAGTAACAAAACTGTTTTTCACACTTTTTGGGGGCAAATTTCCCATTGTATGTCTATGGATAAAACAATGGGCATTCTTAATGGTGAAAACAATTATGAAAACACTCTATCCCTGCTGTGTTCCACTTGCCTGAAACAGCTTTAAAATCATTAAATAAAAATTAAATATTTGGTGTAAGACTTTTCATGAAGAACATCTTCCCTCAAAAACCATTCCATCCTGAGTAACGATGCCAAAATTAAGAACAAACCTTAAGCTGAAAAATGTGTATCAGGACAAAAATGTCCCTGTTTACTCACAAGAGTTTAGTTATCAAAGAGACTAGACAAGGGGTGCTGGTTTGGCGGAGTGGTTAGCAACCAGGCACCCCATGTACTTGCTTCTGCCAGTCCAGGTTCGAATCCCGCCTGTGACCAGTTTGCAGAGTGTCTTCCCCTACTCTCTCTCCCCCTTTCACATGCCTATCCACTGTGTCTCTATCAATAAAGGTACAAAATACCCAAAAAATGCATTAAAAAAAGACTAGACAAGAACTACATTTGCTCAAGTCCATTTGTCATTTTACCAAGGATGGATGATGGATGGATTAAGTGGATTTTATGATGGGTAATGGAAATGAATTGAAGAATTATTTATGGAGGGATGGATGAATGGATAGAATGAATGATCAGTGGATGGATGGTTGGATGAATTGAAAATGTATGTGTGGATGGAATGATGGATATATGTATTGATGGATTGAATAAATAAATTGAATGATGGTTGATGATGGATAGATGAATTCATCAAATAATGGATGGATGAGCTGATTGGATGATGGATTGATTGATTTATTGAATGATTGACATATAAATTGATTGAATGATGGATGGATGGATGGATGGATGGATGGATGGATGGATGGATAAACTGACTTAATGATGATGAATAAAATGATTGATGATGGATCAATAAAATGATTGATTGATAAATGTATTGAAAGATGGATGAATGAGACAGGACATTATCACACTTTTCTCTCCTGACCATCAGCAGCTTCGTTCAGTTTTCATAAATCCTCTCCTCTGAGCTTCCTGGTCAGTGATTGAGATCATGAATGAATCAAAGCCCGCTGATGATCTTCAAATATCTGTGTTTTATTTCTGAATTACCTCCATCAGTCATCGATAAACAGATCTTTATGAAAAGACGTTGAGCTCATGGGTAATCTCAGTTACATTGATCTACTACTAAACCAGAAGATATCTGTATCTGCAATAAATCATCCTGGATAATATGGATCATTATGAACTACTGTTAAATATGATACTGAAACACAAAACAGGAAGTCATTAGACACCATGAACCTTCTAATGAACCTCAAGTCTACACTCTGACTGATCAAACATCTTCATTAACATCTTCACACAGCAGCTGAACGTCATGATTTATTAATATACAGTCAAATTAAAGCTCCACACCTGACATCACAGACACATGAAAGACCAGGTGCTCTTATTTCGAAAGGCTCAGTTTCAGCCTCTTAAAACATTTTCTCTGGGCTCTTCACCAGATGGACTAGTTAAAAATGGTAGACATATGAAACAGTCCATCTAATGTGTAAAGATACCCTGAGCCGGGCTGAGCTCTTGGCTGTGGGAGTCTAACATTGTTATTTGAAGAAGATCAAAAACCATGATGTTAAATGTCCTCGACAGTGTGTTCACAACAGTCCTCAGGAGTGGAGAAGCTTGAGCTTCCCAGATGTTTTTATGGTTTTCCTAAACTGCAGTCAAAAGACTTTTAGGTCATGAAACCTTGAGAGAGGGAATAAGACAGTGCTGCTCAGCGAGGACTCGGACAGCTGTGAATTATGGGTTTTGTTTATCTTGTTAAAACATGGGGGGCTGAAAATGGGGGTTGTGGTTTCACCTGTTGAAATGACATTGCTGCTGTGCTCACTTCTTATAATAACATAATTATAATAATATATAAAATATAAATGAAGAGTCTGGCATTGACCTGCTCCTCTGTAAAGCATCTTGGGTTAACATTTGTTGGGATGTGGTGCTAAAACAAGTTGTATTTTTCCATAAATAACTCACCATAAACATCATGGCTGGTGTGAAAAGACCTCGTGTCACATTAACCACACACAATCAGTGAAGTAGGAATCAGCTGATGACCATGCTGATGCCTCAGCCTCAGTGTTAGGGGCCTTTGTTGTCATGTACCTGAACAGCCTAAACTGAGGTGTGTTGTTGCTGCAGCTGCTGGTGTTGTGATGGTCAAGCGTGACCATGTGACACGTGTGTTTGGTGTCAGTGGAGTGAGAGGGTGGGCATGTACATGGGCAAGGCTTCAGGGTTTGGGCTACTCACTACATCCTCCGTTAATGTACAAAACCCAAAACCAGTGAAGTTGGCACGTTGTGTAAATCGTAAATAAAAACAGAATACAACCATTTTTAAATCCCTTTCAACCTATATTCAATTGAATACACAGCAAAGACAAGATACTGAACGTTCGAACTGAGAAACTTTGTTATTTTTTGCAAATATTAGCTCATTTAGAATTTGATGCCTGCAACATGTTTCAAAAAAGCTGGCACAAGTGGCAAAAAAGACTGAGAAAGTTGAGGAATGCTCATCAAACACTTATTTGGAACATCCCACAGGTGAACAGGCTCATTGGGAACAGGTGGGTGCCATGATTGGGTATAAAAGCAGCTTCCCTGAAATGCTCAGTCATTCACAAACAAGGATGGGGCGAGGGTCACCACTTTGTGAACAAATGCGTGAGCAAATTGTCCAACAGTTTAAGAACAACATTTCTCTACCAGCTATTACAAGGAATTTAGGGATATCATCATCTACGGTCTGTAATATCATCAAAAGGTTCAGAGAATCTGGAGAAATTACTGCACGGAAGCGGCAAGGCCCAAAACCAACACTGAATGCCCGTGACCTTCAATCCCTCAGGTGGTACTGCATCAAAAAGCGGCATCACTGTGTAAAGGATATCACCACATGGGCTCAGGAACACTTCAGAAAACCACTGTCAGTAACTACAGTTTGTCTACATCTGTAAGTGCAAGTTAAAACTCTACTATGCAAAGCCAAAGCCATTTATCAACAACACCCAGAAACGCCGCCGGCTTCGCTGGGCCCGAGCTCATCTAAGATGGACTGATGCAAAGTGGAAAAGTGTTCTGTGGTCTGACGAGTCCACATTTCAAATTGTTTTTGGAAACTGTGGTCGTCGTGTCCTCCGGACCAAAGAGGAAAAGAACCATCCGGACTGTTATAGGCCAAAGTTCAAAAGCCAGCATCTGTGATGGTATGGGGGTGTATTAGTGCCCAAGGCATGGGTAACTTACACATCTGTGAAGGCACCATTAATGCTGAAAGGTACATACAGATTTTGGAGCAACATATGTTGCCATCCAAGCAACGTCTTTTTCATGGACGCCCCTGCTTATTTCAGCAAGACAATGCCAAGCCACATTCTGCACGTGTTACAACAGCGTGGCTTCGTAGTAAAAGAGTGCAGGTACTAGACTGGCCTGCCTGTAGCCCAGACCTGTCCCCGATTGAAAATGTGTGGCGCATTATGAAACGTAAAATACAACAACGGAGACCCCAGATTGTTGAACAACTTAAGCTGTACATCAAGCAAGAATGGGAAAGAATTCCACCTGAAAAGCTTCAAAAATTGGTCTCCTCAGTTCCCAAAGGTTTACTGAGTGTTGTTAAAGGAAAGGCAATGTAACACAGTGGTAAAAATGTGATATTTAATGTTCATCAGTTCGAACATTAAATATCTTGTCTTTGCAGTCTATTCAATAAGTTGAAAGGGATTTGCAAATCATTGTATTCTGTTTTTATTTACGATTTACACAATGTGCCAACTTCACTGGTTTTGGGTTTTGTAGTCACCCACATGAACATTCACAGCAAACCTTACGAAAACCACCCAGATCTTCTCCATAAAGTCATCACCAGGAAAAGAACAGTGGCTTTCTGATATTAGAAATACCGTAAAGATACAGATTTCTGTGAAAAGACCCTCTCTTTAGAATGAATTTCTATGGGAAGGTGGAGGATGAGGATGTGGGTGGAGCTTAACAGCATGTCTCCCAGCATGAGGAAGTGTAGTGGCCACTATGATGCAGTAGGCTGACCCTCTGGTGGTTGTGATTTTGTTTCAAACATTGAGTTTAGGGAGTTTCTCCTGATATTTAAGTGTTTTTGCGTTCACAGTCTAATAATTGTTATTTTTCTTCAAACGGTCAGACAGTTCTCCCTCCGTCTCTTGTCTGGGTGTTATTTTCTGAAGGCCACAGCTTTCCTCTGCTGGAACTGCGGCTTGTTCTTCTTCTGGTTCCACTGACACATCAGGATGTCCCTGAAGGTGGTCCTGAAGGTCTTGTTGCACAGAGCGTAGCACATGGGGTTCACTGTGCTGTTCACGTAGCACAGCCAGTACCCCAGCGCCCACAGCGTCTCTGGGATACAGTCCTGGCAGAAGGTGTTGACCAGCACCATGATGTTGTATGGTAACCACGTGGTGATGAAGGCAAACAGGATGGCGCTCAGTGTCCGCGCAGCCTTCTTATCGTTCGCCTTCTTCTCGTTCGCCTTCTTGTCCTCCTTTCTCTTGTTGATCTCTGTCTTTGCCTTGGCAGCGAAGCGCTTGGCTATGGCAGCGTCTTTCATGGTGACAGCAGGGGATTGGTCTGCAGGTGATGGTGGCACAGGGTTTGATTTTTCACCCTTGATGGACGAGGACAGTTTGTCATTGATCTTCTTGGACTTCTTGGCTGTGGACAGATGAAAAAAAGATCTTTCTTAGTTCAGTTTAAAACATATCTCATGATAAAAACAGTGTAACAGTGTGACGTCAGACCTGCTGCCCCCTCGCTGCCCTCCTCTTCCTCTTTGTTGTTGTTCAGGCTGTCACAGCTGCTGTGCTCGGCCTCACCCCCAGCTGTCGTGGTCTTGGTGTCTCGACCGTGGAGCAGTGACAAACACTTGAAGCAGAAGGCAGCACACCTTCCTCCTCCTGCCGGGCTGACGTTGCTCTTCTCGGCGTTGGCCTGGTTCAGGTCGTAGCTGCTGTTGCTCTGAGAGCTCATTTGTCGCTGAATGGTCGAAGACTCCTTCTGACTTACTCCACCCCCTTTCCCGCTCCCTCCCCCCTGACTCTGCCCTGGACCTGGTTTATTTACCACCCCAGATCCCTTCAGTCCCTGGACCTCTTTGGCCCGTTTCTCTGTTTCCTGAAAGATCTTCCAGAACAGCGTGGCCATGATGGTGACGGGCAGGTAGAAGGCGGCGATGGCAGTGCAGAAGGTGATGACGGGCTCAGACAGGAACTGGATGTAACACTCATTGGGCTGGACTGTCCGTTCACCCACAATATACTGCCAGAACAAGATGGCCGGAGCCCAGAGGATGAAGGACGTGGACCAGGCCAAGCATATCATTGTCATGGCTCGCTTCGTTGTACGTTTGGCCCGGTAGGTCAAAGGTCGGGTCACGGAGAAGTACCTGAGAAAGATGACACAAAGAAATTTAAACTGTGAGACACAAGACATCCCAACATGTGGGACCTGTCGGACAGTGAAGTCACCTGCCAACGCTCTCACGGCTTTAACCTGCAGCCATCGCCATACCTGCTCACACCTGATGCAGATACTGAGTGTGACTCACAGGAAGTAAAGGATGGCAGAGGACTGGTCTACGTTCAGGTTTCATTTCAGTATTTGTCCTACCTGTCAAAGCTGATGACCAGCAGGTTCATGACTGAGGCGTTGCTGGCCACGTAGTCGATGGCGAGCCAGAGGTCACAGACGATGGGGCCCAGGGCCCACTGGTCCATGATGATGTAGGTGGTGTACAGGTTCATGGACAGAGTCCCAATGGTCAGATCTGCAAATGCCAGACTGAGCAGGTAGTAGTTATTGACCGTCTGCAGAGCCTTGTTGATCTTAAAGGACACCAGCACCAGGATGTTCCCCACCACGGTCACCAGAGACAGAGACCCAGTGAGGAAGACGATGATGATCACCTGATGATGAGGACAAACCAAAGAGGACAGTTAGTTTAAAATCAGTGTTTCAGGGTCAGTGCTAAATCTTTTCAGTCCTGTGACCCCCAGAATAACTCTCAGGGACTGAGGGCCCTCGCTGCTCCCAGAGACGGACAACACAAGGGATGCTGCTCACGGATTCATGAAGGCCTGTTACTTTGCAGCAGAGCTCAGGCCCTCTCCTTTACCTGCTCAAGCCCAGTTCTCTACAGGAAGTTATCCTCAATCAAGCCCCGCCCTCCTTGGTAACTGTTACTAAAGCAGTGTTCCAAACATGACTTTGCGACCATGATCTCATCTCCCACTGAAGTCATATCATATGTGCATGAATAGCTGATTTTGGTAGCTGTTGCTGTGACGTCATGTCCACTTGAGTTTTTTACCGAGCGGACGCACATATCATATAGTAGGATGTATAATCTGACATTATTCCAACTGTTTCCTTTTCACTGACCTACCAGCCACCAAACACAGCAGCTGATGATGCAGCAGCAGCATCGTCTATCAATCCTCTGCGGTCTGTCTGGGTGGAACTAATGTCCTGGCTAGCTAATGTTTCCACACGGACAGGGATTGTTACTCTGCAAACAGGAATAAAAACTCTCTGTCAAGGGTGTTGTCACACACTCACACACCTCTGATTGGCTGTTGCCGCACAGCCACACGTGACATCATCTAAAGTGTTCATTGCTGAAGGGTAACCCCGCCCCAGGTCACGTTTGGTGGATTAAGACAAAGTCTTTATTAGCCACGAAGAGACGAAGTTCTCAAGATGGTCTTCTCAGGATAATTCATAATTCATCATTTTTCATTTGGTTGTTCAGACCTCTCAGTGATGGGCAGCTGCTCTTTTTCTTACTAAGATAATTTTTTGAACAAACCTCATCTTCATCTTGATGTCTTCACAGATGATCTCGGGATGGCCTTCTCAGGATCATTAATTATTGCTGGTTAGACCTTGATGTTTGGATATAGATCCTCTCCTGATATCTTCATGATGAATAAGACCAGGAGCTGCAGATATCATTTCCTGTGTTATTTCAGAGTAAGTATGGTGATTAACAGATTTAGAGGCTCTCACGGCGTCTCCATCTCCAGCCTCCGCGTTCTTCAGACTAACGTTTATCTTGGAGCGAGGTCCCTGAGCTCCTGCTTCAAATGAGCCGTAAAATCCTCTGAGCTATGAGCCAGCCTGCGAGGAAACCAGCTCCATGTTTGTCTGATGATTATGATTCCTCTCTGCTGAAGAGCAGGAATTCAGTGGGCCAAAGTTACCCAGCATGCTCTACTCTGGACTTCTTTGGACCTGTGGTCAGCACGGGTCTGCTCCTGCTGTTTGGTTCATCAGGCTGGATGCACTGACACACATCTGTCATCTGTCTTTCTACTGTTTAGTCATGTGATTACTCCGAGCTGTCCAAACTTTGAGGGCAAAGAAAAAAGATGTGAAGACACCTGTGACTCTCTGGCATGTCCCACCTGTGGAGCCCTCAGGTTGTATGAAAGACAACATCACAGCCTGCAAACAGCACTTAGCCAATCACTGTGAAGGATTTAAGAGTGGCCAGTCAGATGCCACCAGATCATCTCCTGGTCAGGGTTTGAATAACGGGGAGATGCTGATGTTTCATCGCCTCATTCAGACACAAAACAAGAAGGAAGTGCACACAGCTGATGACCACGTTGATCTGGGAAACCTGTCTCTTTCGTAAGACAAGAAAGAAGCTGATGCTGATGTATTTGCTTAGCCCATCAAGAGCAATCTTTACCTTCTTAATAGGTCATATTTAACTTTATTGGTGGGCCGAGTAAAAGTGAAGCTCAGACTACACATGGCCCCAGGGCCATGGCTTGGACACCTTCACTTAGAGCTCTAGTGAAAGTTTTTCTAATAAAAACCCAGCCCAGTTTAAGGGCCAATGTGACTTGCAAGCCCTGTACCACAGCACATAAAGTTGGGTCTCAATATGAGGCCCCTTGGATAAAATGTATTAGTACAGGTCTGCAGCACCTGCTCCAACCAACTTATTTATCCATAAAGATGAATTTAATGCAGAATACTTAACCTTTAGTTTGTTTGTAAAAGACAAACAGATTTTCCAGTAAATAACTGATGAGAAGCTTCTGCTGCTAATTAACTCAACCAAAACACTGGCACTGAATCTGCCTCCAGCATTAAACTCAAAAGAAGAGCTGTTCTTAGGATAAGGGGACAAAAATCTGTGAGGCTGATGGACCCCCTCACTCCTCTCTAAACTCCTTAAATGAAATGTTTGTGCAAATGATCTGATCGTGTTTCTGACAGTTTGTTAGTTGGAAATCATCACATTACAGGACCTTCTTAGGTTATTGTTCATTTCAGAATAATGAGTTATAAACTAAACAAGCTTTTCAGGATTTTTTTAAAGGTGTCTATTACTTTTTAATAGTGACCTGATTATTTAGGAGTTAAACATTAAAGGTCCTTTATTTTGTTCCTTTCTAGTAACATGCTTTGGTCCAAAAAGCCTTTTAATAAACTCCGCTGCATTCTTTCCATGCTCACATATCCCTCCCCCCTCTGAGCCCAGATTCGGGAAAAGTCTAGTTCCCAGTCCTGGTTTGTTTGTTCGTTTTTGTTAACATGTTTATTTGGCAGTTTTGCAAAGACTATTTTGAAACAGTCACACTGACAACTGACAGCCTAAAACTCCCTTATAGGTGTGTTAGTAAAAAAAAATCTCTGTAACCTGTCAAGTTCCCAGTCCTGTGTTGAACTGACTGAAGTTGAAGAAGCAGTCGGACGTGAAGTGACTGGCACACAGATACAGGTTTTAGCCGACTGTAGCTGCTCATTCTCTTTAAAAATAAAATAAGTCCACTGGGCCCTTTGATCCTGGTGTGTTCTAAAACCCTAAAACATTTTTTTCGTATTAAGGGACCTTTAATAAACTAACACATGAAGAAAATGTACCTGTCCAAGTGTTTACCTGCCACACAGTGTGTCCTCCTAACGGGTCAAATTTTTCCTCTGGCGGCGTAAGCGTAGCATTTGCTGCAGATGTGTTTAATGTTAGCAGAGATGCGTCGCTCACATTCTGAAGCATCCAACCATCACCACCATCTGGAAACATAGTCGACCCTCGATACGACACACCTGAGGGAAGGACAGCATCACACAACACGATTAATGGCACATCCATCAGCGCTCTCCACTAACTCCACTGAGGAAGTTTACTGCTTCCATGTGATCTTTCACGCTGGCCTAGGACCCACCCCTGAATCTGACCCAGTCCAGGTTTAGGGGTGATCCCTCTGTGAACATTTCAGTGAAGATCAGATGATCTCAAACTCATTCCACCTCTGTAATGACCAACCTCTCCTCAACACCTGTCCACATCAATGAAGTTGACCCAGGGCGTCTTGGTCTGGTGACCAGTGGTGTCCTGGTCTAGTGACCTTGGGCCTCCTTGTCTAGTGACCCAGGGCATCATGGTCTAGTGACCCAGGGCATCATGGTCTAATGACCCGGGACGTCCTGGTCTAGTGACCCGAGGTGTCTTGGTCTAGTGACCAGGGGCGTCATGGTCTAGTGACCCGAGCGTCTCAGTATAGAGACCTGGTCCTGATCAAGTGACCCTGTCTTAGGATGTTTCCCTCTAAGTGGTTTCTCAGGGCATTAGTCCAGCCCATGGCTCCTCTGCTGCATGTTCTTCTCTTTCTCTCCAGTTCTGGGTCCACCAACCTCTCTCTGATTGAACAGTTCATTAATAAGTGATGTAGCAATTATTTTCTGGATATTATTGGATATTAATTAAAGTAATTAATATTCATTTAATAACCAGGTTTGCTCTCGTTAATTAAAAGGGGCACCATCCTTTTTATACAAAAAAGGCAAAATTAACTTAATTAATTGATTTATTAATTATTTTATTTAAATTAGATAAATCAATTAAGTCAAACTTATCAGTTTAATCAATCTCAAATCTAAAGACAGAACTCTCATGCAGTGATGTCAATCTTCCAAATAGAATACCAACAGACAGAACTTTAAATATATAAGGGTGATTTATTAAAATGAATATATAAGACAAAATAAAATAAAATAAACACTTAAGAAGGAATAAATGTCAGAGATATACTGAATCAATGATGCTGTCAATCAGGAAAGAAGATATGAACCCTCAAGGAACATTTAAGCATATGGAGTGGTTATAAAGGATTAATTTCCGAATCAACCTACTTGTAAAAGGTCAAATCAAGGGGAAATTATTAGAGAATTGAACCAAGACACACTCAAGCCCATCTGAAAGAAGATAGAACCGCCTCTTACGAAGTGTCGTCTGGATTGGGCCTCATCTGGTCCGAGCTACTGGAGAATCTGAAGGACTGTTCTGGTTCTGGGTGTCGTCCCAGAGGGTTGGTCCACACTCTGCCCAGCGCGATGGATCCAGAGAGGTTGTTCAGACGTGAGCTGGTCCCAGGTTTCCCGGGAGAGAAGTCTCAGATTGGACTGGCAGGTTCTGTTCAAGATTTTACTCTGGAGCTTGGGCGTTGTTGTCTCGATTGAATAAAAAAAAATATTGATTTGTAACTAATTCCAAAAATCAAGAATTCATTGGCCAAATGAATACTATTCTGAAATTAATAACAAAAAGTCCATTTACTATGAAGTAAATCCGTGAAGTCTTTTTATAGGTTACTGGCTTGTATCGGCGGGCATGTCACAAAAACTTAGATAAAAAGTTCAGGAAAAATATGTGGAGCTGAAAATCAAAGGTGGTGACGAAGACGAGGAGGAAGAAGGAGACAGACAAGAGTAAGCAGATAAGAGCTTACAAGAGAAGAGGACAAGCGAAGAGGAGCAGAGAGAGCAAGACCGCATGCCTCTCTGTTTTAACTCCTGATGAGGATCTCAGAGGAGGAGGGCCTTCTGTGGTGATCAAAACTTTTATCAACTAATATTTGGCCAATATTGAGTTGTATTTTGATTAAACATCCAATATAAGCACTCCAACTGGATAGGAAATCTCATGGTGATCAATTTGATATCAAATACTGTATATCTAAAGTATAAGAAAGAATTAAACAATTCAAATCTTATTAAACAGTCAATTTAAACAAAATAGAGGTGGTTAACTTAAGAAATACAAGTCAACATGTCCTTAGGATGATTTGCAACCAAAACTTAAGGTGTAGAAATCCTATTATAAGCATTCTTCAATGAAACAGAGTGATAACCCAACTTTCTCCTAACTTGGGGATCTTTAGGGCTAAAAACACACAAGTCACATCATTAGAAAGCATTTTTCATGACAGGACAAAATATTACATTATTACACATGTCCATTATTTCATTTAAACAGTTTGAAAGTTTTGTGGTTTTCTGTGCTAGACAGAGACCACATCTGGAGTGGATGAGGGGTCCAAGATGTCCAGGGAGGTCCAAGGTCAACTTAGGTGTCACCAAGAATTGTTTATGACTTTGAGAACGGACTCTCTTCGAACATACTATTTGGTCTCAGCCAATCGCTGTTTAGGAAGAAAAGTAAACATCCACACCGATGTCTGTTTGGGGTACCTTGCAGTCATTAACGACAGACTCTGTAGCGCCAGATGCTTTTAGGAGATTTACAGTCATTGATGCAGGGAGGCCCAGAGTCAGAGAGGAATGTTCTTTGTCCTTGTAGAGTTTCCTTAAAGTTGATCAGTTTGATATTGCTACAGTCATAAGTAAATGTTCCTGTCTCACCTGGAGGAGAAGTTTCTTTGAGGATGAGGTCGGAGCTGGACGTCAGGTTCATGGTGAGAAACAATCATCTGATAAACAAGTGGACCTTCTCAGGAGCAGAGATGATGGACCATGTCCCTGCAGATAAAACAGTGAAAAAGGATCAGATAAATGAAGCAGAAGCTTGGCCCAAAGCAGAACTTCAGAGGAATCAAAATACACAAACAATGATTAAGAGATACTGTCTCAGTTATTTTCTCATGACCAGAATTATGTCAGTTTATTTCAGCTGAGCTCCAGACCTTCATCATGGGACCATGAAGATTCAACGGTGGCTAATACTCTGGTCCTGGAACAGCCGTCTGAATATCAGACATGCCTGAAGCACCAGGGGCCCGTTGCACAAAAGTAGGATTGCAAATTGTAGACATCCAATCCAAAACAAGGAGGTTCAGGCTTAGTTGGTTGCTCAGTAATCAAGTGAAGATGAGAGCACACAAATTCATCATCCAGCTGTAACCAATCCTGGATTAGTGTGTGCACGTGATTCTTTAGACAGACCCTGTGATCAATCACAGAATCATGGATTCACCAAGACAACAAAAGCAATGTGTTTCTCTCCATCAGAGCAGGAAGTCCTCATGGAGGCGTATTAACAAAGAGGAAACACCGCCACGGCGATACAGCAATAACAGAAAGCACTGCTCTGATACAAACTCCAGACTCCGCTGAAACATCACGATATCGATCAAAAGGCCAGGTAGGGCAGGTTGTGGGCATGCAGTGGTGAAGTTGAGGTTACGTCCTGCCCCCAAGGCCAAGAGAAAGCGATGGAGTTCGTCGCCCCAAAGTCCAAGGGGGGGCAACCAGTACAGAGCAGCAACCCAAGGCAGCCACCTGCGTCAAGGTCCCCAGAGAGCGACAGGTCGACGGATCCTGCACCACAGGCCACCAAAGGATACATGACCCAGCAGGGCCCACCTGTCCCCGGGGCACCTTCCCAGGACCCCACCTGCAGGCGCCAGAGCCCAGCCGCACCAGAAAGCCACCGACACCATCCGAAGTTTGGAAGGGCTCCCCAGCAAGAGTCATGGCAGAAAATGCTGGACCCCACCAGCTGCACCAAGCCTAGACTAGTGATGCACCCCCTGTCCCCGCTGTTATTTTGTATCTTTGATCCCAGACAAAGGTACATTATCCCTCCACCGTAATTAGTGCAGCTAAGTGTAATGTGGTGCATTAAAACTGGGGAAAAACAGGTCGGGTGGGAGCCTACTGACCCCCCCCTCTCACTGCCTGCCCCAGACAAGTGGATGTTGTGTAACATTAAAAACAGAGGGAGGTGAGACAGGTGGGAGGCGAACAGAGAGGGGTCACAACCTATAACAGGTTGCGCCCACCCCTCCGCACTCCCTGTCCTGCCTCACCCTCAACTTGGTGTATGTAGTGCAATTAAAATTGGAGGACGAGGAAGGCAGGGGTGGCGAGCTGGTCACCTCACTACAAGCCCCACCTCCAATAACCCTAATTGTTGTGAATGTGCCTAGCAGTGAAAATAAATACAGAGACCAACACATCTTACATTTTTTTAGTTAGTATGTTTGCTGTAAATGTAAGTTAGATATATTTTCAATATGTTTTTTTTATTTTGACCAATATGGGATGTGCATTTTACATTATTCTATGAATAAGTCTTATGTGGTGATTGCAAATCATATAATAAATCATACAATTTCAGAAAATCCATCCAGTAGTTTTTGTGTGATCTCATTAACAAAAACAAACAAATGGACAAACTGAGAAACAGACAATCAAGCAGGCAAACAGCCTGACAAAACAAAGAAACAAAGAAACAGACAAACAAACAAACAAACAGACAGACAGGCAAACACTGGCAAATCAAAAACTTCTAATGATGAGAACGGGTCATGGTGATGAATATGAAGAATATTACTATGATGATAGAGTCATGATTAACATCCATCAACAAAGGTGATGATTGAAAAGATAATGACGATGATGATGATGATGGTGATGATGGTGATGATGATGGTGATGATAATGATTCTTAAGATTTTTATGATGTTTTTATGAGGTTGTGGCAGCTGTAACAATGAGTATGATGAAGATGGTGATGATAAAGATGCTCATGGAGTCAATGATACGGTCTTATCTCTTGCATTGCTGGTTCTGGCATAGATTAGCATAGCCTGTAAAGAATAGACAACATTACTAATACAGGCTGTACTAATTAAAGCCAGAACCATCAGAACCTTTAGAACCTCCAGAGCAACATCCTGGTCTGAGAATCCGCATCAAAAAGGAGAGAAAGTGGTTAAATGAAGACATACAAACTTTAAAGGGGTTCAATAAATAAAAGACATACGTGAGATGTGAATGGCATACCCATGTAATATTTCACTGACTAAAGATGGAACCATCAGAGAAAACAGAACCAACAGGACCATTAGAACCAACAGAACCACAAGAATCAACAAAACCATCAAAGGAAAACACAATAATTGAAACCAATTGAATCACCAGGGCTAACAGAACCAACAGAGCCATCAGAGAAAACAGAATCATCAGAAACAACAGAACAATGAGAACCAACAGAACCATCAAAACCAAGGCTATACCTGTCACAGAACCTACAGACACTTGTGACTGGACCTACACATGAAATTTGACACCTGTGATAGGACCTACAGACAAATGTGATAGGATCTACATACACCTGTTACAGGATTTACATACACATGTGACTTTACCTACAGTAATCAATGACAGGACTTGCAGACACCTGCTACTGGACCTATAGATCCCTGTGATAGGACCTTCTTACACCTGTGAAACGATCTACAGACACCTGTGATAGGACCTACAGACACCTGTGTGAGGACCTACAGACACCTGTGATAGGACCTACAGACACCTGTGACACGACCTGAAGACACCTCTTACTGGACCTACAGACACCTGCGGGCCTTTACTATAACCTCTATGAAACATGTGTGCAAACCTTCAGTCTGAGTCTCTGAACAGTTCCTAACAGCTGGGGGCCACATGAGGCCCCTCCTCACAGTTTAGAGAGGCCCCTCCTCTCTAAACTGTGAGTTATATTAAAGATGAAGAAAACGTTAAGACGTCTGACATGAGGGGTGTTAAATCTGTGCCTACAGGCCAACACTGTAAACTTTAATGTGATATAATAATGTCCTCAAAAGTCACTTAGCTTTGATAGGTGAATTGACTATGATCATAAGGTTTGTGTTTAACAGTTTCATTTTTCCTCTAAAGACCACGGCTGTGTCAGGAAAACCCTTGCCTTGTAGAGAGGATGGACCAGCTTGATTTTGAAATCTTGCATGTCGCCTTGCCAACCATAGATATACATAAGAAAGGCTAGATGGCTGATGGGAGTTTGGCCGGCGACGTCACCGGTCAGCCATCTTACCCAGGGGGACTTTTCCGGAGCGCTCTATAGTAGTGGATGGAAGGTGAGCGACCTACACAAACAAAAATACACTTAACTTGCTGAATTCTTGACGGATTTAAAAACGGTTTGGTTTATAAAAAAACTTATTAACATGGCTATGATTCAGGCTGCGCAGACCTGTTGAAATTGCAGTTTTTCTTTTCGAAAATCGCTGCATAGTTGTGTGAACGTTACATTTACAAGGCTGCAATCGAGTTTCGATTATTATATAGAGTTTCCATGAGACCAATAATAATTTTGTGACAACAACATATCTCGTCAAAATGACAATTTGTGTGGATGCAGTTGGATATTAGCTAGCAAAGAAACAAGAGGTTGTGAATGAGACATGTGAGCCACTTGGACTATTACAAAGTAACCTGGACTTAATTCTATACAGGTGGGAAAGGCATAATTACTCCTTCGTTTTAACATGATTTCCACGCTGTTTCATTAGTGAAATGTATCCTAGATTTAGATTCATTTTGATAGTAACTGTCTGACTTTGTGTTTGCAAAAATACCCCCCTACAGTGCAAGATGCCACACTTTTGTGCAGCATATGGATGCTCAAACGAACGTTCCTTCAAAACAAGAGCCCGTGGAATCTCCTTTCACTCTTAAGAAATGACTTGAGGGACATATTTAGGATATTTATTGCTAACTTAGTGGATTTGTACTTTTATAATGCAAGCTATTTTGACCCTGACGTTTTAGAAATGTTTCTACCATTTGTTTACATAATAATCGTTGAATATTTCTTTTTCACATTTCTTTTAACATGTTACTGTTATTTAGGTTTTCATAATGGCATTCAACCATACCCATGAATTACCCCAACAATATCATAATTTAGCTCAGTATTTTTGTCCTTACCATTAATGTTAAAGGTAAGAAGGGTGTAAACTGTTGTCAATAATTCATATATCTTGGTATCTTCTCATGTTTTTAAGGTTTCCCCAAAACGCAGAGAAGAGGCGGCAATGGGAACTTGCTCTTAGAAGAGATGGTTTTGTTGCATCAAAAAACTGCAAACTGTGCAGCGAACATTTCAGGAGTGAGGATTTTGACAGGACAGGGCAGACTGTCCGGCTTAAGGCTGGTGTTGTGCCAACCATTTTCAACTTCCCTGCTCATCTCCAAAGGGTATATCATTGGCCAACAAGAATATGTGATAAGCTTATTGTTGCGATTTCTGCAAGTTTAGGAATACATAAAGTGTTGTGCATTAAGGACATTTTAATATTTAACTGTATATTTTAGCCGGTAGCAGCAAGAAGCACTGCTGCCTCTAGAAGAGCAGAAGAAAACCTGCCCATGGACCTGCACCAGGATGAGCCTCCACCTGATGTTGTGAGTATTTGTACACAACTAGAGCATCATATGGCTTATCATCATATCATTTATCTCAGTGGTGCCCAGGAAGGGATATGATGGTGTTACTAAGAACACAATATTATTTGAAGTGGTAATCTGTGTAAAAGGATTGAGAACCACAGGCTGTCACTTGCTCATGTCACTCATACACTTTATTGAATAAGCATGTGCAAACTACAACAAGGTGTAGGGAACCTTTACAATCAAAACTGACATTTTTGTCAAGAGACCCAAAACATAATTTCACCTTTAGCCAAGCCAATTTATTTAAATCAATTTATTAAAAGAACACTGATTTGGGTTTTATTTTGTAGATTTAAAGAACATAGTATTGTATTGAACTCAGCACTGATAGGTGAACATGAATTGTTAAAAAGTTACCGCTAATACTGTCCTCATTATCATTATTATTATTATTATTTATATATTTTTCCAAAGTCTCTGGCAGCCACTGGAGAGGGGAGAAAAAGCCTGAAGAGGAAGGCCCCTGACCACCTGTATGCATTGCCTTCCTGCCCCAAGGCTATAAAGGCCAAACTCGATGCAGCCTTGGCAACAGTGTGGAAACTGCAGCGGGAGAAGAGCAATACCTTGGCGAGGGAGAGGAGGGCAAAGAAAAACATGCATGCATGCATGATTTGGAGTGAATGTCGTATGGTTTAGAGTGACTCTTTATTTGGAGAGAATGTTGCATGGTTTAGTGTTACTGTTGGTTTGGAGTGAATCTTGAATTGTTTTGTAATTGTGCGCACCTGTTAATAAAAGAAACATTGATATCATGTTACTGAATGTGTTTATTTAGAAATTAGAGCTGTCACTTTAGTGCATTAATTAGATTAATTAATTACACCGCAAATTAAAGCATTATAAAAATTAATTGCAAGATCAATCACAGCACACAGACATTTTGATATTGTCCAGCTGGAGGACCCGTACACGGCAGTGGCACGTCACTTCACATATGCGTCTCTAGTCAAACCAAACAAAGCCCAGGTGACAACAGGAATGGCATATTTAAGACTTAGTCTTATTTTATTTTTGAATTTATTTATCAATATTTGTACTACATTCTTTAATAATGCATCAGGCCTAATTGGTTTGCTGGATGTCCTCGACCTTTTTCTTATTTTGAATTTGATTTATGAAACACACTTAAAGTGTAATTTGAGTTACCTGATTGAGCTTAGAATTTTCGGGACAAGTTGCCCTGACTTTGGTTTTACTCAGTCACCCATAAAAATGTGGATTTACAAATCTTCACTTCTTAGTGTATTCATTTGATTAGTCATGCACTACAATTTTATAATATCCTAGAATTCAAATTCTTTATTTGGATACTTTAAGCAGATATGAGATTAAAATGTGATTATCTACTTTTAGAACCAGCATAAAATGAGATTAATTAGATTAATTAATTATAAATCCGGTAATTAATTAGATTATTTTTTTTTAATCGTCTGACAGCACTATTAAAAATGTATAATTAAATATAGGGGAGAACAGGTAAGATGAACGAACCATTCCCTTGATCTTTAAAACTATACACGAGTTGTCACGATACCCTAAAATAAGAACACAAACATCATTTCCACCTGGCTGTGGAATTCTTCGACTTTTGTGGTATAATTATTTTTATGCTAAAGCAAATGGACCCAGGTCTAAACTTATACATTATGCATGTTAGTGATATTCAATGTATAGAACTATGTGAATCATTTAGCAAAAGATCATTTTGAATCATTAAATTAATTAGGTTTTATCAAAACAATGGTCATAGGGCAAGAAGAACCAAAAGCCTTGGGGTAAATTTAACCAGTTGAAAATTGAGCAAGCTATTGTTCATTAAATAGTACATGCTCCATAGGCATTAATGTTATCTGTGAGCCAGCAGCCCCTAGGTAAGATGGCCGCCGCATAGCGACGTCAGCCCTCATTGGCTCACAGCGTCTGTAAGCTATCGAGCCTTTCTTATGTATATCTATGTTGCCAACCTCCACGGTCCAACAACTTCCCTCGGCTGAAAGCTTAACGGGCCAATCAGAGAAGAGAGGCGGGAGCAGCGGACGTGAAGACAACAGGAAGTGACGCCATGTAATCAGCTTCTGAAAAAAATGTCTCAATATCTGAATTTTTTATATCAGAAATAGACTCAATTTAATCTTTGAAAGAGGAGCAAAGAACATCACTTGAAGAAGAAGTTCACAGGAAACAGCCTGGTAGGGATTGTCTTTGACGAGGTTCATGCCACATTTAAGTGTTAAATGATAATCTGAGTGGTATAATTTAATGTAAGACAATAGTCTACGGTAGGTTATGCTAACGGCTAACAACAGCGCAAGCAGCGTCATAGGAGGAAGCCTTGTTTGATATGATTGGTCCGTGTTGAGTGTGTCAAGGTGAACGATCGTTCAGTCCCAAGCTGTAGTTGTTTTTGAAGGTTCTGCCTCTGAGAACATTTTGAACAGCTCTTTCCAGATGGACTAGTGAAATATTTCCGTGGTGGATTTATGAAGCTGTCTATCAGGTGTGTCTGGTTAAGAAAACCCAAGAGTGTCCAGTAATTGTCCCCTCTGGATCAGGGTTTTTGGTTTATCTCTAAAGCAGACATAAATTAGGTTTAAACAGTTTTATATTTTATAAGAAAACAAGAATAATTTCAAGTGAGTCTCTAAGACATACAGTATCTGTGGTTTCATCACTGCACAGAGCTCAACATGAAAAGATCTAATATGACAGTAGAAAATATCAGACTGTTTTTATTAGCCTGATGTGAACAGAGACCAGAGATTATTTTAATCTAACATCTACATTTAAACTCTAATCAAGCATGAAAATAAATCAAACTGACAGTGATGAATGACAGAGACCCCACAACAGACCCTTTCTCTGTTTAATTTTCAGAAGAGATAAAGATCTTTTTTAAATATACGAACATAAACAAATACCCACATATGATCTAAATACACAAATATATGAATGTGTCCAAATGAGGAGACATTATTCCAGAGCTGTCCCAGGCTCTCTTCTCTCTGCATGAACGATCAATAAGAACAAACCCCAACAAGCTCCATGTTTTCTTTAGAAACAGTAACACCTTATTATATTCATCTATTTTTATTATGCTCTTGTTATGTTAATATTATGATTAAACTCTGTGTGAACCATCAATAAGAATAAAGACCAATGGGCCATAATTCAGGCAAGCACATGTTTCCACTGTTTACTGTTTTACTTACGTTCTTGTTTTATTTTGTAATTGAGTATTATAACCTCATGTTTGTTTTCATGGTGGGGCATCTGCCACTACATGCCATGGATGATTTTATACATTCTTGATTAGTTCATTAAGATATTTCAAACATCATTATTCATGAGTTATTAATTTAAATTAATGATGTTAATTTCAATTAAAGTCTGCAGATAAAAAACGAGACAACTGGACCCATCCGAGTTCGCAGTGAAGTTTCACAATAGCTCTAGTGTTAATTAATCATTAACAATCAATAACACCACATCATTATTCATTTTGATCGCTAACGTTTGTAGCTCAGTGATAGCTCTTTAATGCTTAATAAATATTTACAAAAATAAATGATGATGGAAATATGCAGCTGGTCAGTTTTCAGCTGGAGTCACAGCCCAACGTCAGCCAATCCTGCACAAGGAACCAAGCACCCAGAGTTTCAGGCTCGTTTAAAGTGAGGGGGAAACTTAGTGAAGACGATATATATATATATATATAAAAAATTATAGATAATATAATATAGATATATGTGGAAAATATAACCTGCTGTTTCCATAACCTCTCAGTTACCTGCTGAAGTTTTGTTTCTCTGGTCCTAAAGCTGCCGTGTGGACAGATCACTACACTCTGCTCAAATGTGTTCATCTCTGCTGTTTAATCATCGTGTCTGAATATTAGTGATGATGCTGGCATCTTCCTTTCTTCTTCAATCCTCTCTGAAGCTGATGTTTGTCTGATTGGGTCGGCTCCTCTTCTCTGACTGATCAGCTGATGTTCATCTTGCACTCCTCACATGTTTGTAACTAGAGCTGATGCTACACTGATCCATCTGTGAAGCTCTATGAACACATCCATGAAGGTCATGCCTGCGTGCCGAGGTGGTCCTACCTGTGGTTCAGGTCTCAGTCTGGGCCCCGATGAGCTGATGAAGGTTCATCTCTGAAGGTTCACTGGATCACAGCTCAGACTCTGCACACTGATCAGCTCTGAGGACGGTCCACTCAGCTCAGCACTTCACTCTGCTGGAAATGTTTGAGACTCCTCCTCCTCACTCAGCCTCAGTCTGAGCTTCATCATCATCATCTTCATCACAGAGGGAGATGTTACTGAGGAGGGTCCGAGGACAGTCATCATGTGAGGAGTGAACAAGGGCCTCAATGATCCAGTCTGATTAAATGAATGTTTTAAAAGTTAAAGTAATATGTAAACATTGTGCTACATGCTGATGTTCAAATAATCAGGAACACTGACACATGGGGCCAAAGGACCGGTCAGAAAACTCCAGGGCTGAAAAATAAAGCCAGTACTGAAGTTCCAGCCACTGTAGTTCCTGCTTAGTCCTCTAAAGGAAGTCTAAACAAGGTTTTACATCATTGGAGGTAATGTCATCTTTACCACTATGACAACTTAGAGTTTAAAGGATAAGTTTGGTTTCTGCAGCTTTCACATTGTTCATAGAATGAAGTAGAACAATATACTCACCCAGAAGGCTTTCCTGATCTAAACAGTGCTTCAGGAGATATTTAGATCCAAAATCGAGCGGCGGACATCCATATAATGGTAGCACACGGGACATGTATAGTGCCGCTCCTAAAACTGCATTAATCGTCCCAAAACTCATTAGTTTCACCAATATTTCATCATGGTCCACTCACGCTACTCCTCCATTACAGTCTGTGTCACTCCAGACATGTTTTTGTGACTGTGCTGCTTTAACAAAACATCTGATAGCTGAGTGCAGAATTTAAAGCTCCAGGTATGCACATCAGTAATGTTGTTGGAGGTTTTGGTGGGATCACAAAAGGTCAGGACGAAGACATTTTTGACTAAACTCTCATCTGTCTGATGCTTCACAGGAAAAGCTCTCATATAGCTCTGTTTTCACTTCCTGGATTTATGATGTCACAGCTGTACTGCCTCCACCTGCAGCCAGTGACCCCCCCCCCAAAAGGGAGTGTTAAAGAGTGGATGGATGACTTGTCTTTCAATGCATAAAATGGTCATTACTGAGAGATGTGGGACAGTTTCACTGAAGTTTGTTTCCCTCATTTCTTTGTTCCTGTTTAGACAAATGCAGCAGAAACAATCACAGCCCGTTACAGCTCTGGTCTACATGTTAACATTCTGATGTTGGCAGACCTTCAAAAAAATGAATTTACTCGAAGCCTTACTGCTGGGCCACAACCAGAAACTGGGGGGTCGCATGTGGCCCCCAGGCCATCAGGGGCCCACCCCCGTCTGAGTAGATTTGTTTATCACATAACAGTGAATAACAAAGATTAATAATCTGATCATTCATCACCAAACACATGATAACATAGATGTTTGACTGTTGCTTTTGAAGGACATGATCTTTCCGGTGGCCCACAGCTCTGAGTGAAGCTGTGTCTTCATCTACAGTAATCCTCACACACTCCAGGAACTCTCCTGACCAAACAAGGACATGTGATTGGACATGGGGGTCGGACGCTCATGACCCTGAACACACAGTCACACAAACTCTTCAGACTGAAGCAGGAACTACATTATTATCAAACTCACAACTTTAGGTGGAAGCAGAGATGATTTTAGAAAAGTTCCATCACAGTACATGATACACTCACGGCCACTTTATTAGGTATGCCTCTCTAGTCCCGGGTTGGACCCCCTTCAGAAGTCTGATGGGGGTCTGATGAGGTCCCTTCAGAAGCCTGGACCTCATCAGACAGCAGACACTTTTACAGCTCCTTGGCCTCAGCTCTTCTGCTGCTGTGGATATCTGCAGATGAGATGCTCTGCAGACCTTGGTTGCAACATGTGCTCATTTGAGTTCGTGATGTCCACTCTGACTATTGTCCTCTGACCTCTCATCAATAAGGCACTTCTCTAGACACATGCAGGCTACCGTAGACTTCAGCAGTTGCAACACACATTTGATAAAGTGAGGCGCCAGAGAGCAGTTTTCTTTTGAATGCTGTAGTTTCTCGCTGGTTGATGTGTTGATGGGTAGATGCAGTTGATGAAGACGCTTCGCTGACACGTACTTGTTTGTATATGAAAGAAGTTTATTACAAAATCAAGCAAGTGTCTGAATCAGGCACCCCGGACTGCCTGGAGGTTCACCTCTGAATGGAAAAAACCTTCTGAGCAGTGAAAACGGACATGTATATATACCCTGACACATTCTTTCATGTATACAGACAAATGGACTCCCAGCAGACCAGAACATCTGACATAAATTACCAATGTTGACACGGGAGCCTGAAGTGATGGCCTTTAACCTCTGGTACAGGGTTCATCGGGTTTAAGTTTTCAGCTGTTTACCTTAGCACAGGAGTCTGTTTTTTGTTAAGGAAAAACAAGTGAAGAATGTCTTTCATTCAGCATCCTGGTCATAACATCCTGAGTAAAACTAGGCCTCAGACACATCATATTCCCCCCTTCGAGACTACAAAGTCTCAAAACAGGACTAGATATATATAGGTAGATACTAAGAATACCAGCAATAATGTGTCCTCCTGCGGCTAATCTTTACAAATTTATGTGAGAGCGAAAAACCTGTCGGCAACCATTACTTTTATGTATTCCAGCAATATCATCTTTAGACAGGAAAATTCTCTCACGATCCCTCTGCCTTAGGCGATCACATTACAGTTCAAGTTAAGTACTAGCCGCTTCGAGTTAAAGGAGGATCGTATAAATAAATGTGCGGACTATATGTATACATATATATAGGAAACTCCAGTAAATAAAATTAAAATGATGTCCAAATCTAGGCTAGTCGACCCATCGTACCTATCAATGGACCTTGCCCTGCCTACCATTATTTCCCTAACCGGAAAAAGAAACAAAGCAACTGAAGTCCCATTACAAACATCATCAATATCACACATAATACACACTTTAACAGATCAACATTGTATAAATTCACATTAAGAAAGAATTTCAGACGGTCCCTCCTTTGCATTGCCGTGATGTCCTTTTAGTGAGTCCAGTTGTCATCATGTTTAGGCCTTTTTCATCATATTGTGTTTGTCCATGTTAGTTCATTGTACATTCAGAATCTGGAGGTCTCTGAGCGATCAACCACCTCCAGTGTCATTCTGAAAGGGGACAAAGAAAACACCAGCCAGTATCTTGCAAAATTGGATACAAGTAGAAACATTGAAAGTATATTGTGAATAACAAATAATCAGAACACGATATTAAATTTCCCTTATAATAGGCTATCCTACAAAAATGCCCTATAACATAAGAATAAAGATTACAGTACATGTGACATTACAGTGGATATTGGCCAAGTAATTCACTTTCTATAACTACTACTAAGATTTGAATTAACACAGCTCCCATAGGTCCCAATCTTTTTTAAACCAAGCATTAGCAGACCATCCAGCAACATTCCCACTTTATAATAAAACCCTCTTATGTACTCTTACAGACACCTTCTTTCATCTCTCAATCATCCCCCACTTACTTAATCAATAAAAAACTCTCACTTGTTTTCAGATTAATCATTCATTAATCTGTGAGCAAGAAATCACATTAACCTAAAGTTAATGGAGTGAAACCTTTTGCCCTCTTCAAAAACACCCTTATCCATCGTATCCTCCCACGCTTCTCTTCAGCCCTCATCTACTTTCTTCTATTTCATCAACCTGTTGTTAGAATTATATACAAGCTAATGCTAATATTTGTCCAAAGATGTCTTTTTATGCTAACAGTTATTCAAACATATTATGTTAGGGCAGATCAGTTCAAACATGTTTGTTCAACAGGTCAAATGTGTCATAAATCATAATGGTACAGTCTCAGTTAGACAGGACTGTGGTTTCAGTTAAGGTCTGGGGGGCCAGGTTCCCCATTTTGCATCCTGTAGTTGGTCCTGTGGTTTTGCGGAACTGCTAGAACTTTTGTTGAACTCTTGGTTGAACTTCTGCCTTTAGTCTGACCTTTATCCAGACATTATGTTTATCTTCTTGACAGACATACGTAGCTTATAAAACCAGACATGATCTTACCACGTGATAAGTTGGTACTTCCCAAATCCTGATGTGTATAAGATCTTGTGTATGCTATTGTTCAATGCTCTTTTCTGTACATCCCTGGTGAGATGCAGCACTGAGCCCTCAGCAGCTGAGTATTTTTTATTATTCTATGTATGGTCTCACATATTGTCAATAAATGGTTGGCTAACCGATCTAATCTGGACTTGTGCCTTCTTCCAAACTGAACATGAACTTCCAACACTGTCATTTACATGTTCACCTGCTTTTTCTACACACCCACCGTTTTATCCACAAACTCTTTTTCTATTATTTGAAGATATTTGATCAGTAATTGAACATCTGCTTCTGACCTCATGACCCAATAACTTGGCATCAGACTGAGCACCCCTATGCCTGGTTGAACAAAGTCAAAAATCAGTCCACTACAACTAGCATGTATTTCTTGCATTTTACTTGGTTTTATCATTGGACCTGCTAGGGTTGGGATGTGGCAAGGAGGAACCATTACACTCATAACATCCTGAGTAAAACTAGGCCTCAGACACATCAATGCAAAATACAGTTTCACCTCTAGAGGGAGAACAAACTACACATGGGGCTTTAACTGTTTGGTTCATCTAGCGTTTAAATGGATGTACCCAACAAAGTGGCTACTGAGTGTTTTTGTATGGTGGCAGTTTCTGACCTAATGAACATCAAGGAACGTTAAATCCAGAGACTTACAGGTCTGCGATTCCTGATGTTCATTATGGAGGAGGAACCTGCTGAAGAATGTGCCATTGACTGTAAGAAGAGCTACAGAAGCTTCTGTAGTTGTCAGAAAGATTCAACGCTGAGCTTAAAAGAAGGTGAAGGATCTCCTCTTATTCCAAACCCTGTGAGCTCGAGTTAACAGAGAGGTTTTCTGTGATTAAAGCTGGTTGTGAGGGTCAGTCGACCTATTCAAACCCTCCCATTTCATTTTAGACTTTTTGATTTTTAGCTATTATTCTATGAGACTGATTTCATCAACATATTTGGTTAGTATTGTATATCTCTAGGCTGGTGTCCATTGACCAGTTTTAGTCCATGATTGTATTCATAAATATGAATATTCAAAATAAATAACAGAATTGATCCACCTGCATTAATCCCAAACACACGTACTGCATGCTCTGTTTCAGTAACCATGACGATCCTCTGGCCTGATCCCAGAATCATCTCATCATCATGGAGATCCACACTTTGAGGACACGATGATGTAACGAGTCTGAGGACACATCTCCATGATTTGGATGAGGAGGTAACGTTAGCACAGCGAGAGCTTCAGCTCGCTGAGCCGATGGAGGAGATCCTACAGCAGTGCTTTGGGGGTGTGTATGATGACTGCAGCAGAGATGACACCATGACTGGTTTTAAATCATCTCTCTGAATAATGAAGCAGTCAGCAGGTGCTCTGACGGGGAAAGGCTCCACTGAACCTCGGCTCTCTCTGAGGTCTGATGTCCATGCATGGAGCTCCACGTCCTCACGTGGACTCTGTGTGTTTTGGCTCTCTGTCTGGTTTCATAATAAACTCATCTCTGTTTCCATTAGTGAGGCGCTCGCTCTGAAATTTACTGCTCCGTCACTTTGACCGGAGTGACAGGGAACACAGAGCTCTGCTGTTTCAGACCAGACAGCTGAGCCTCTCTGGGTTACCATGAACACGAGTATCCAAAGGGTCATATCCAGGAAAAGAGCTGATGCTGCTTGAGTGAAGCCAAAGTCATGATAGGTTCGGAACATCAGTCCAGATCTTCTCTGTGGTTCTGAGTCTGTGGACTTTTCTGCCACAGACTCAGAAACACCTTCAGAGCATGTGCACCCTTTGAAATCTGCTGCTTGGAAAACTCACCAGGGATCTCTGCCTCCTCAGCCACAGAGTCAGAGTCAGTGGTTCAGTCTGAAGGGTATAAAGCTGCATTCACACCGGACGCTACTTGTACTACCTCGGCGATCACTCTCCATTCAAAGTCAATGTACAGCCGCGATGGGGCGGGGCTAACCCACCAGTGATGCGACAGCCGCGTACACGACGATCACTTCACTCGTCGCGCGATGTCAAAGTTAAAAAAAGTTGATCTATTCAGGCGATGTCGAGTGTGGCTGTGCGGCAACAGCCAATCAGAGGTGTGTGTACGTGTGACGGTACCCGAGACAGACAGTTATTCATCCAGACTACAGAGTAACAATCCATGTCCGTGTGGAAACATTAGTCAGTGAGGACATTAGTTCCGCCTAGATGGACCGCGGTAAACTCACAGATGATGCTGCTGCATCATCAGCTGCAGTGTTTTGTGTTTGATAAGTGAGTGCAAAGGACACAGCTGGAATAATGTCCACTTATACATCCTATTATATGATATCTGATATGATCGCGGTGAAACTCGAGCAGACGTGATGTCACCAAGCGACAGCCGACGGCAACAGTGACCAGAATGAGGTATTTATGGATGCGAGACGCTACGTCAGTGGGTGACGCAATTTTGGTTGCTGGGTAGCGGTGTAAACACAGCATAAGAAGTGAGACCTCACGCAGCCACAATCTCCTCCCACTGATGCACCAGTGAAAGTAAAGATGTGTTAGCTGATGGATAACTAAAGAATTCAGCATCATAGACTGAAATATTAGAGACTTAATACCTGAGTGTGGAGTAAAAGAGCTTCGCAACTGACTGTAGAGTTAAAGAGCTAAACACCTGACCATGGAGTAAAAGAGCTTCACAAATGACCCAGGAGTAAAAGAGCTTCACAACTGACTGTAGAGTTAAAGAGGATCACAATTGACCATGGAGTAAAAGAGCTTCACACCTGACCGTGAAGTTAAAGAGCTTCACATCTGACCCAGGAGTAAAAGAGCTTCACAAATGACCCAGGAGAAAAAGAGCTTCACAACTGACTGTAGAGCCAAAGAGGATCACACCTGACCATGGAGTATTAGAGCTTCACAAATGAAATAGGAGTGAATGAGCTTCACAACTGACCGAGGAGTAAAAGAGCTTCACACCTGACTGTAGAGTAAAAGAGCTTCACACCTGACCATGGAGTTAAAGAGCTTCACACCTGACCCTGAAGTTAAAAAGCTTCACATCTAACCCAAGAGTAATAGAGTTTCACAACTAACCCAGGAGAAAAAGAGCTTCACACCTGACTGTAGAGTAAAAAAGCTTCACACCTGACCATTTAGTTAAAGAGCTTCACAACTGACCATGGAGTAAAAGAGCTTCACAACCGACCAAGGACAAAAAGAGCTTCAAACCTGACTGTAGAGTAAAAGAGGATCACTCCTGACCATTTAGTTAAAGAGCTTCACAACTGACCATGGAGTAAAAGAGCTTCACAACTGACTGTAGAGTTAAAGAGGATCACAGCTGACCATGGAGTAAAAGAGCTTCACGCCTGACCATGGAGTGAAAGAGCTTCACAACTGACCAAGGACAAAACGAGCTTCAAACCTGACTGTAGAGTAAAAGAGGATCACACCTGACCATGGAGATAAAGAGCTTCACAATTGACCCAGTAGTAACAGAGCTACAAAACTGACTGTAGAGTTAAAGAGGATCACACCTGACCGTGAAGTTAAAAAGCTTCACAACTGACCCAGGAGAAAAAGAGCTTCACACATGACTTTAGAGGAAAAGAGCTTCACACCTGACCATGGAGTTAAAGAGCTTCGCAACTGACCATGGAGTAAAGAGCTTCACACCTGACCATGGAGATGAAGAGCATAACATCTGACCCAGGAGTAAAAGAGTTTCACAACTGACTGTAGAGTTAAAGAGGATCACACCTGACCATGGAGTCACAACTGACCCAGGAGAAAAAGAGCTTCACACTTGACTGTAGAGTTAAAGAGCTTCACACCTGACCATGGAGTAAAAGAGCTTCACACCTGACCCTGAAGTTAAAAAGCTTCATATCTAACCCAAGAATAAAAAAGCTTCACACCTAACCATTAAGTTAAAGAGCTTCACAACTGACCCTGAAGTTAAAAAGCTTCACATCTAACCCAAGAGTAATAGAGTTTCACAACTAACCCAGGAGAAAAAGAGCTTCACACCTGACTGTAGAGTAAAAAAGCTTCACACCTGACCATTTAGTTAGAGCTTCAAACCTGACCATGGAGAAAAAGAGCTTCACAACTGACTGTAGAGTTAAAGAGGATCACAGCTGACCATGGAGTAAAAGAGCTTCACGCCTGACCATGGAGTGAAAGAGCTTCACAACTGACCAAGGACAAAAAGAGCTTCAAACCTGACTGTAGAGTAAAAGAGGATCACACCTGACCATGGAGATAAAGAGCTTCACAATTGACCCAGTAGTAACAGAGCTACACAACTGACTGTAGAGTAAAAGAGGATAACACCTGACCATGGAGGAAAGAGCTTCACAACTGACCATGGTGAAAAAGAGCTTCACAACTGACTGTAGAGTACAAGAGCTTCACACCTGACCATGGAGATAAAGAGCTTCACACATGACTGTAGAGTAAAAGAGTTTCACACCTGACCATGGAGATAAAGAGCTTCACACCTGACTGTAGAGTAAAAGAGCTTCACACCTGACTGTAGAGTAAAAGAGCTTCACACCTGACCATGGAGTAAAAGAGCTTCAAAACTGACTGTAGAGTAAAAGAACTTCACACCTGACCATGGATTAAAAGAGCTTCAAGACTGACCAAGGAGAAAAAGAGCTTCACACCTGACTGTAGAGTTAAAGAGCTTCACACCTGACCATGGAGTAAAAGAGCTTCACACCTGACCCTGAAGTTACAAAGCTTCACATTTAACCCAAGTGTAATAGAGCTTCACAACTGACCCAGGAGTAAAAGAGCTTCACACCTGACCATGGATTAAAAGAGCTTCACAACTGACCCAGGAGAAACAGAGCTTCACACTTGACTGTAGAGTTAAAGAGCTTCACACCTGACCATGGAGTAAAAGAGCTTCATACCTGACCCTGAAGTTAAAAAGCTTCACAACTGACCATGGAGTAAAAGAGCTTCACAACTGACTGAAGAGTTAAAGAGGATCACAGCTGACCATGGAGTAAAAGAGCTTCACACCTGACCGTGGAGTGATAGAGCTTCACAACTGACCATGGAGTGAAAGAGCTTCACAACTGACCCAGGAGAAAAAGAGCTTCACAACTGACTGTAGAGCCAAAGAGGATCACAGCTGACCATTGAGTAAAAGAGCTTCACGCCTGACCATGGAGTGATAGAGCTTCACAACTGACTGTAGAGTAAAAGAGCTTGACACCTGACTGTAGAGGAAAAGAGTTTCACACCTGACCATGGAGAAAAAGAGCTTCACACCTGACCATGGCGTAAATGAGCTTCAAAATTGACAGTAGAGTAAAAGAGCTTCACACCTGACCATGGATTAAAAGAGCTTCACAAGAGCTTCACACCTGACCATTGAGATCAAGAGCTTCACATCTGACCCAGGAGTAAAAGAGCTTCACAACTGACTGTAGAGTTTAAGAGCTTCACACCTGACCTTGGAGTAAAAGAGCTTCACATCTGACCCTGGAGAAAAGGAGCTTCAAACCTGACTGCAGAGTAAAAGAGCTTCACACCTGACCATGGAGATAAAGAGCTTAACAACTGACCCAGTAGTAACAGAGCTACACAACTGACTGTAGAGTTAAAGAGGATCACTCCAGACTGTGAAGTTAAAGAGCTTTACATCTGACCCAGGAGTAAAAGAGCTTCACAACTGACTGTTGAGTAAAAGAGCTTCACACCTGACCTTAGAGTTAAAGAGCTTCACAACTTACCCAGGAGAAAAAGAGCTTTACACCTGACCATGGAGATAAAGAGCTTCTCAACTGACCATGGAGTAAAAGAGTTTCACAAATGACTGTAGAGTTAAAGAGGGTCACACCTGACCATGGAGTAAGAGAGCTTCACTCCTGACCATGGAGTAAAAGAGCTTCACACCTGACCATGGAGATAAAGAGCTTCACACCTGACTGTAGAATAAAAGAGCTTCCCAACTGACTCAGAAGTAAAAAAGCTTGACACCTGCCCCAGGAGTTAAAGAATTTCACAGCTGATCCAGGAGTAAAAGAGCTTAACACCTGACTGTAGAGTTAAAGAGGATCACACCTGACCATGGAGTAAAAGAGGTTCACATCTGACCCTGGAGTAATAGAGCTTTACAACTGACCCAGGCGAAAAAGAGCTTCACACCTGACCATGGAGATAAAGAGCTTCACATCTGACCCAGTAGGAAAAGAGCTTCACACCTGACCTTGGAGTTAAAGAGCTTCACACCTGACCCATGAGAAAAAGAGCTTCACACCTGACCATGGAGAAAAACGAGCTTCACAACTGACCCAGGAGTAAAAGAGCTTCACAACTGACTATAGAGTTAAAGAGCTTCACACCTGACCATTGAGTTAAAGAGCTTCACACCTGACCATGGAGTAAAAGAGCTTCACAACTGACCCAGGAGAAAAAGAGCTTCAAACCTGACTGTAGAGGAAAAGAGCTTCACACCTGACCATGGAGATAAAGAGCTTCACAACTGACCCAGGAGTAACAGAGCTTCACAACTGACTGTAGAGTTAAAGAGGATCACACCTCACTGTGGAGTAAAAGAGCTTCACACCTGACCTTGAAGTAAAAGAGCTTCGCATCTGACCCAGGAGTAAAAGAGCTTCTCAACTGACCCAGGAGAAAAAGAATTTCACACCTGATTGGGGAGTAAAAGAGTTTCAGACCTGACCATGGAGTTAAAGAGGTTCATAACTGACACAGGAGTGAAAGAGCTTCACAATTGACCATTGAGTTAAAGAGCTTCAGACCTCACAGTGGAGCAAAAGCGCTTCAAACCTGACAGCGGAGTTAAAGAGCTTCAGACCTGACCATGGAGTTAAAGAGCTTCACAACTGACCCAGGAGTAAGAGAGCGTCACACCTGACCGTAGAATAAAAGAGCTTCACACCTGACCATGGAGATAAAGAGCTTCATAACTGACCCAGGAGTAAAAGAGCTTAACAACTGACCCATAGGAAAAAGAGCTTCACACCTGACAGTGGAGTTAAAGAGCTTCACAACTGACCCAGGAGTAAAAGAGCTTCACACCTCACTGTAGAGTAAAAGAGCTTCACACCTGACCATGGAGATAAAGAGCTACACAACTTACCCAGGAGAAAAAGCGCTTCACACCTGACCGTGAAGTTAAATAGCTTCACACCTGACCCAGGAGTGAAAGAAGTTCAGAACTGACCCAGGAGAAAAAGAGCTTCACACCTGACTCTGGAAATAAAGAGCTTCACACCTGACCATGGGGTTAAAGAACTCCACAACTGACCCTAGAGTTAAGGAGTTTCATACCTGACCTTGGAGTTAAAGAGCTTCACACTCGACCATGTTGTTAAAGAGCTTAACACCTGACCCTTGAATTAAAGAGCTTCAAACCTGACCATGGAGTTAAAGAGCTTCACACCTGACCATGGAGTTTAAAAGCTTCACACCTGACCATGGAGTAAAAGAGCTTCACAATCAACCATGGAGTTAAAGAGCTTCACATCTGACCATGAAGTTAGATATTCACACCTGATCCTCAATTCAAAGAGTTTCACACCTGACCGTGGAATTAGAGAGCTTCACACCTGACCATGGAATTAAAGAGCTTCACACCTCACCGTGGAGTGAAAGAGCTTCACAATCGACCAATGTCTTAAAAAGTTTCACAACTGACCATAGTCCAGATGGAAAGGGGGGTCCACGTGCACCCCCCGGATTTTTTTTCGCCACCTGATTTTTTTTACTCCTTGGAGTGTCTATTTTCAGAATCTGGTGGTTACCAAGCTGAAACAGGGGGACAAAGGCTTTTTTTTGTGCTTCATTGCATCCAACCCAAAAAAATGAAAAATAGAATTATGATGTAGAAATAGGCATAACTTTTGATGTAAACAACATACAGAGACAAACCAATACATTTTCTCATATAATTTCGACCCAAGGAAATCATTGGATTGGTTATTTTTGACATTTGATGACATTTAGACTCTATTTCTGGTCAAAAACAGCAAAAAAATGTCCAAAAATGACCGTATGACCATCTATCTTTTAATTTTTTCAAGCTCACAGGTTGACTTTTATTCACCACCAGTTTTTTCTTAATCCTTTGAGTGTCTATTTAAAGATTATATTGAATACCAAGCTGAAACTATGTCCAAAAGCCCTCATTTTAACCCTCTACTGTACCTAGCCCAAAACCGAAAAATAAATATGATCTGCAAATATAGGCATAACTTTGGGAGTAAACAACATACGAAGACAAATGAACAACATCTGCCATACAATTCTGACCCCGGGAATCAATTTGAATGGTTATTTCTTACATTTGATAACATTTATACAGTATAACAGGACAAAAACAGCAAAATAAATCAATAAAATAAAATAAAAAAAAACAGCAAAAATGTACATATGACCTATTTATTTTTTATATGATTTTATTAGGTACCATGCTGAAATTATATCCCAAATGTTTTATCTCCAACTTTTTGCATCAATGTTAACAACTTCTATAGATAAAAATTTATACAATTCTGGCCCATTGTATTGTATAAATTCGTGATGATGGCTGGCTTCCACTGCTCTCTCTTTTGGAACAATTCAGCATACTGGGCGGCAATTCCAGTGAGTATTTGACATTATTATTTTTGTGACTTTGACAGTATGAGTTGTGTATTGATGAAATATAAATTTGACACTATATAAGAGTATTTTTGATACAATATTGCACCACTGTTTGACAGGAGACTCCTGAACCCCCTTATGGTGCACAAACACTCGCCACTCGCCTGAAAATTCACTTCTTTTCAAAGGCAGTCTCCAAAAATCTGCAACTGATACAAGTTATCAAGAATAAAAAAAATCTGAAGTGAAGCTGACCGCCAAATAGAGCTGTGACAGCGAGGGTCACTATGCAGAAATTTCCAGATGAAATATTCTGCAGATTTATTAAAATTAATTAAATCAAAGATGAGGAAAAACACCTGTTTGGATCATCTCACAGGTGAACAGGGAACAAGTGAGTGTCATGATTGAGTATTAAAGGAGCGTGCCTAAAAGGCTGTGGTGAGGTTCAACACTGTGTAAACAAATGAGTGATCAAATAATTATTAAATTTAAGAAAATTTGAACAGTAAGAACATTTCACAACATTCAACTGCAAATAATTTATGAATTTCATCACTCACTGGCTGCGGTCGAATTGTTCCCTCCTAAGCCCTTTCCTATCTACTTTTCCTCAACCCTGATGGAAAACGTCATGGGGTTAAGGAAAGGATAAAGGAGAATCCAGAAGGACTTGGGAAAGGAAAACTGGCGTGCAGAGAGAATCTGACTATACTTTCACTACGCTACCACATCATGTGACGGCGGATGTTACTGCTGCGGTAAAACTACAATTTTCAGAAGGTGGACTACAAAAGACGCATCGTAGAAGTGCTCATTAATCACGACAATGTTTTTCCTTTCAGACAACATTGAACATAATAACCTGGTAAAAATGACATCTACATAGCTGATGTTGAAAGTGAGAATCTAAATAAATCTGTCCTCTCATTATCAACGTGAACACCAATCAGTGCGTGAAAATAAATGAACTGAAGGAAAGAAAGACACAAACTGTTAAGACCACAATCTAATAGAATACAAATGATTCATATTGAACCAAGTTTAAAACAGAATCAACATCAAATGTCTCATATCCTGCTCTCTTCAGAGAATCAGACTGCTGGAAAGTTAAGGCAGGTTTTGGTAAACTTTAGAAAGGATGAACAGCAGTGGGAACTCACATGGTCTGAATGATTTGTTCGTCATTATTCGGTTGAATTCGGAAGCAGTCAGATAACGCGCTGCTGTTGCCGCAGAGAATTGTGGGACGGAATAATCTCCTCTCCTTTCGTAAAGGATGGTCCAGTGCATCCTATGCTAAAGGAGATAGTTAAGGAAGCATTAAGCCACCTTTCCTATGTATTGAAACTATTCGAACAGCTCTAATCATGAACCAGTTCATTTCACTCCATTAGGAACCTTCCTAAGCAAAAACGACTTTTCGACCGCAGCCACTATCCTTTGTACAGTGCCCATGTTTTTAATTGTACTGTGCGAAGAAGTTGTTGCTCTTCTGTGGTTAAATTGTTTTGTTTTTTTTCATATTTATTGGTTGCATTTTAATGCCTAAACCTTTTTCTTGAATATATATTTATGTTTGATGAGACTTATCTGGTTTACAGTCCATGATATCATCAAAAGATTCTGATGATCCGGAGATGCTGGAACATCATTGAATGCCTGTGAACTTCTGCCTTATAAAGCAGCTTCATTAGTTAACACAGTTCATCTCTACATCTACAAAACCAAAACCAGTGAATTTGGCACGTTTTGTAAATCGTAAATAAAAACAGAATACAATGATTTTCAAATCCCTTTCAACCTATATTTAATTGAATACACAGCAAAGACAAGATACGGGCGTCGGTGGCGCAGTTGGATAGTGCGCTTGGTCAGTGATCGGGAGGTTGCAGGTTCAAGCCCAGCTCCGGGCGACACATGGCGATGTGTCCTTGGGCAAGACACTTAACCCCAAGTTGCTCCCACTGCTGCGTCAGTGGTGTGTAAATGGGCATGAAAGGGCGTGAATGTGTTAGAGATACTGATGGATAACTAACATAGAAACTCTGAACCATCAGTGAGTGAATGTGAGAGTGAATGGGTGTGAATGGGTATGAATGGGTAAGTGTGACCTGCGGTGTAAAGCAGCTTTGAGTAGTCAAAGACTAGAAAAGCGCTATATAAGCTCAAGTCCATTTACCATTTACCATACTTAACGTTGGAGTGGTAAACTGTTATTTTTTGCAAATATTAGCTCATTTAGAATTTGATGCCTGCAGCATGTTTCAAAAAAGCTGGCACAAGTGGCAAAAATGACTGCGAGAGTTCAGGAATGCTCATCAAACACTTATTTGGAACATCCCACAGGTGAACAGGCTCATTGGGAACAGGTGGGTGCCATGATTGGGTATAAAAGCAGCTTCCCTGAAATGCTCAGTCATTCACAAACAAGGATGGGGTGAGGGTCACCACTTTGTGAACAAATGTGTGAGCAAATTGTCCAACAGTTTAAGAACAACATTTCTCAACCAGCTATTGCAAAGAATTTAGGGGTTTCATCATCTACGGTCCATAATATCATCAAAAGGTTCAGAGAATCTGGAGAAATTACTGCACGTAAGCAGCAAGACCCAAAACAAATATTGAATGCCTGTGACCTTCGATCCCTCAGGCGGTACTGCATCAAAAACCGGCATCACTGTGTAAAGGATATCACCACATGGGCTCAGAAACACTTCAGAAAACCACTGTCAGTAACTACAGTTCATCTACATCTGTAAGTGCAAGTTAAAACTCTACTATGCAAAGCCAAAGCCGTTTATCAACAACACCCAGAAACGCCGCCGGCTTCGCTGGGCCCGAGCTCATCTAAGATGGACTGATGCAAAGTGGAAAAGTGTTCTGTGGTCTGACCAGTCCACATTTACAATTGTTTTTGGAAACTGTGGTCGTCGTGTCCTCCGGACCAAAGAGGAAAAGAAGCATCCAGACTGTTATAGGCTCAAAGTTCAAAAGCCAGCATCTGTGATGGTATGGGGGTGTATTAGTGCCCAAGGCATGGGTAACTTACACATCTGTGAAGGCACCATTAATGCTGAAAGGTACATACAGGTTTTGGAGCAACATATGGTGCCATTAGGCCTGCACAATATACTGTTTGAACATCGCCATTGCAATGTGCGCATGCGCAATAGTCACATCGTGCATGCGATGTGACTATTGCAAACACGCAAACTTTTGTTTTGCTTCACAAGCTCCTGTATATGATCAACATTTATTGGGGAAATGAAAAAGCAACTGAAATTGAAACCTATTCTATTTTGTACAGAGACATGGCCTCCTGGATCTCTTTTATATACAGCAATCTTCATCATTCAAAGATGAACCCCCTTAGCCTGGATTAAGCGGTATCATTTTTTTTGGGTTGGATGAAAATAATGGTGTCATTGTGAGTCAACCAAATTCTTCCCAAACAGAGCTATTCAAGTCATCTGGTAAAAAATCTTCTATTTTTAATATCGCAATATATCGCAAACCCCCCAAAAATCGTAATGTCAGTTTTTTTTCAAATATCGTGCAGCCCTAGTTGCCATCCAAGCAACATCTTTTTCATGGACGCCCCTGCTTGTTTCAGCAAGACAATGCCAAGTCACATTCTGCAAGTGTTACAACAGCGTGGCTTCGTAGTAAAAGAGTGCGGGTACTAGACTGGCCTGCCTGTAGTCCAGACCTGTCCCCCATTGAAAATGTGTGGCGCATTATGAAGCGTAAAATACAACAACGGAGACCCCGGACTGTTGAACAACTTAAGCTGTACATCAAGCAAGAATGGGAAAGAATTCCACCTGAAAAGCTTCAAAAATTGGTCTCCTCAGTTCCCAAACGTTTACTGAGTGTTGTTTAAAGGAAAGTCGATGTAACACAGTTGTAAAAATGACCCTATGACAACTTTTTTGCAATGTGTTGCTGCCATGATGATTATTTGCAAAAGAAAAAGTTTCTCAGTTCGAAAATTAAATATCATGTCTTTGCAGTGTAATCAGTTGAATACAGGTTGAAAGGGATTTGCAAATCATTGTATTCTGTTTTTATTTACGTTTTACACAACGTGCCAACTTCACTGGGTTTGGGAAACACTGCCGGCTTCTCTCGGCCGAGCTCATCTGAGATGGACTGAGGCTCAGTGGAAAAGTCTGCTGTGATCTGGGTCCACATTTCAGACTGTTTTTGGACATCATGGACGTGGTGTCCTCCGGGCTAAAGAGGAAAAGGACTGGACAGGACATCCAGACTGTTATCAGAGCAAAGGACAAAAGACAGCATCTGTGATGGTATGGGGGTGTATTAAATTATTACTTCAGAGACATGAAGACACATTCTGCTCGAGTTTCAACAACAGGGACTAGACTGACCTGCTGCAGTCCACGCCAGTCCTCTCAATGTTTTGGAAAACTCTGATTGTTGGAATCATCTCTTTTTAAATTTTGGTTCATAGAGTGAGGGGTCTCTTAAACATTTCCACAATACTTGTTAACATCAAGATTCAAAACAACATACATGAGTTTGGAGTCTAACTATTTTTTATTGAGAAAAAAAAAATAGAAAACCACAGTAAATTGGGAGATATTTGATTTTAATGTCATAATCCTCAAAGAGAAGACCTGATGATTCAGACAGAGCATGAAACCACACAATTGCTCTATCAAATAAGAATTACTGACAGTGGTCTCACAGAAAGTTGCATTAATAATGCCTTTCTTGAACAAGAAAAGAAACCTTTCTTAATACCATTATCTGAACTGCTCTTGCATCAAGATAATTCTCAGAGATTTTTGTCTCAGACTGAGATTTCACAAAGACTGGGGGGTCACCAACTACAAGACTTTAACTGGATTAAGCCTACGTCTAGTTCCTAATTGTATCATTACAATTAGTACAGTAATACATCCTCTTTCATGGTTATATGATAATAATATCCCATTCTGATTTGCTTGTACTTCATGTGGGTGTTTTAGAGTTTTTGTTTTCATCAATAATTACTGTGCTGAGTAAAGGTTGACTGGGGTGTTAAGGTCTTGGGTGGCAGGCAGTGTGAGTGGAAGAAAAGTTGGACAAACTAGCTGTTGATTTTTAGCAAAAAGTAGTTCATTCAAGTGTACTAGTATATTTACTCTATACTAACACAGAAACAGTATTCTTTAAGTTTACTTTTTATATACTATATTTTATTTAAGAATAGTATAGTGAAGTAAACTTGGCTTATACTGAAAGGTATAAAGAAAAGTCTAAGACTCAGTACAATAACACAGAAACTTACTCTAACACTTAAATACTAAACTCTGTACTTAAGAATGATTTTCATTTTTTCTGCCACAAAGTACTTAGACTGAGTATATCTGATCCAGGTACAGATTAAGGTCAAGTCATTGTTCTTACATTTAATTTAGCAGAATAACAATTGAGATATTTACCCTTGTCGTAAACTTACATGTTCAAAATCTTGCATTATCTTTCAGTACCTTAAAAACATAAACAGAGAAATATTTAATTTGCCTTTATTGATCAAATTCCTGTTCCTTCATTAAGGTCTGGCAATAGAGTTATGTACATCTGTTTAAACAAGAACACGTTTTGTTTTAATCATTTCAGGCCAGACAGCATGAACAGTTTTTTTAACCTCATATATGAAATTACTTTGCTGATCTGTGAATCTTTGCATACAGGCCTGTCTGATTTAGTAAGTACCTCAACTAAAACACAACAGAGTTTGGCACAAGGATTAAAAACAGAACTTTGAATGCGATTGTTCAAGAATAACCAAGTTAATTCAACCAAATGTACCATATTTCATGCATACAGCACTGTTGTTTCTCTTCGTTAGTCTGTCAGAGTTTTTACTGTAATACAGAAGTTTTTTTGTTTCATCTACGCATGAAGGAGAATTACAAGAATGTAGAACTTACAAGTATGCAACAAGTAAATTAGCTCAACTCAGACTCAAAAAATATTAATTTTTAGTTCATCAAAGAACACCTATAGGATACTTCAGTAAACTAAAATGTGGACTAGAAGTACATGACTAGTATTTTTGTAGGATTTAGATGGGTATACTGGGAAGTGTATTTGGAAGTGTACTTTTGTAGACTAAAAAAGTTCCAATTTCATCAAAAAGAAGTATTACATTCCTATAATTTCTGGTACAATAAGTACATGGTCCATCTTGCTATACTTAAACTCAAGCATACTCAATAAAATAAACTTCAAGTATTTCCTTTTTTGCTAAGGGTGAAGAGCTGTCTGTCTCTCCTGAAATTGTTCCAAAAGAGAGAGCAGTGGAAGCCAGCCATCATCACGTATTAATATAATACAATGGGTCAGAATTGTAAAAATTTTTGTCTAAAGAAGTTGTTAACATTGATGCAAAAAGTTGGAGATAAAACATTTGGGATATAATTTCAGCATGGTACCTAATAAAATCATGTAAAGAGATAAACAGGCCATACGTACATTTTTGCTGTTTTTTAATTTTATTTTATTGATTTATTTTGCTGTTTTTGTCCTGTTATACTGTATAAATGTTATCAAATGTAAGAAATAACCATTCAAATTAATTCCCGGGGTCAGAATTGTATGGCAGATGTTGTTCATTTGTCTTCGTATGTTGTTTACTCCCAAAGTTATGCCTATATTTGCAGATCATATTTATTTTTCAGTTTTGGGCTAGGTACAGTAGAGGGTTAAAATGAGGGCTTTTGGACATAGTTTCAGCTTGGTATTCAATATAATCTTTAAATAGACACTCAAAGGATTAAGAAAAAACTGGTGGTGAATAAAAGTCAACCTGTGAGCTTGAAAAAATTAAAAGATAGATGGTCATACGGTCATTTTTGGACATTTTTTTGCTGTTTTTGACCAGAAATAGAGTCTAAATGTCATCAAATGTCAAAAATAACCATTCCAATGATTTCCTTGGGTCAAAATTATATGAGAAAATGTATTGGTTTGTCTCTGTATGTTGTTTACATCAAAAGTTATGCCTATTTCTACATCATATTTCTATTTTTCATTTTTTTGGGTTGGATGCAATGAAGCACAAAAAAAAGCCTTTGTCCCCCTGTTTCAGCTTGGTAACCACCAGATTCTGAAAATAGACACTCCAAGGAGTAAAAAAAATCAGGTGGCGAAAAAAAATCCGGGGGGTGCGCGTGGACCCCCCTTTCCATCTGGACTTCCATGGTACTAAAGAGCTTCACACTTGACAATGGAGTTAAAGAGCTCCACATCTATGTGTGGAGTTAAAGAACTTCACACCTCACAGTGGAGAAAAAGAGCTTCACACCTGACCATGGAGTTAAAGAGCTTCACATCTAACCGTGAAGTTAAAGAGCTTCACAACTGACCCAGGACTTAAAGAACTTCACACCTGACCTAGGAGTAGAAGAGCTTCACTACTGACCCAGGAGTAAAAAGCTCCACAACTGACCCAGGAGTTAAAGAGCTTCACACCTGACGGTAGAGTTAAAGAGCTTCACAACTGACCCAGGAGTTAAAGAGCTTAACCCCTGACGCAGGAGAAAAAGAGCTTCACACCTGACCATAGCGTTAAAGAGCTACACCCCTGACCCAGGAGAAAAAGAGCTTCACAACTGACCCAGGAGTTAAAGATCTTCACACCTGACCGTGGAGTAAAAGAGCTTCACATCTGACCCAGGAGTAAAAGAGCTTCACACCTGACTGTAGAGTAAAAGAGATTCACAACTGACCATGGGGTGAAAGAGCTTCACACTCGACCATGGGGTGAAAGAGCTTCACACTCGACCATGGAGTTAAAGCTCTTCACACCTCACAGTGGAGTAAAAGAGCTTCAAACCTGACCATGGAGTTATAGAGCTTCACACCTGACCATGGAGTAAAAGAACTTCACAAATGACCCAGGAGTTAAAGAGCTTCACAACTGACTGTAGAGTTAAAGAGGATCACACCTGACCATGGAGTCACAACTGACCCAGGAGAAAACGAGCTTCACACTTGACTGTAGATTTAAAGAGCTTCACACCTGACTGTGGAGTTAAAGAGCTTCACACCTGACTTTAGAGTAAAAAGATTCACTATTGACCATGGACTTAAAGAGCCTCACACCTGACCATGGAATTAAAGAGCTTCAAACCTGAACGTGAGGTTAAAGAGCTTCACACCTGACCATGAACTGAAAGAGCTTCACACCTGACTGTAGAGTAAAAGAGCATCACACCTGACCATGGAGTAAAAGAGCTTCACATCTGACCATTTAGTTAAAGAGCTTCGCAACTGACCATAGAGTAAAAGAGCTTCACACCTGACTGTGAAGATAAAGAGCTTCACACCTGAACCAGGAGTAAAAGAACTTCACAACTGACCCAGTAGAAAAAGAGCTTCACACCTGACTGTGGAAATAAAGAGATTCACACCTGACCATGGGGTTAAAGAGCATCACACCTAACCATGGGGTTAAAGAACTCCACAACTGACCCTAGAGTTAAGGAGCTTCCCACCTGACCGTGGAATTAAAGATCTTCAGAACTGACCCAGCAGTAAAAGAGCTTCGCAACTGACCCAGAAGAAAACGAGCTTCACACCTGACCTTGAAGTTAAAGAGCTTCACAACTGACCCAGGAGTTAAAGAGCTTCACACTTGACCCAGGAGAAAAAGAGCTTCACAACTGACCCAGGAGAAAGAGAGCTTTACACCTGACCATGAAGTTAACGATCTTCACAACTGACCCGGGAGTAAAAGAGCGTCACACCTGACTGTAGATTAACGGAGCTTCACACCTGACCATGGAGTTCAAGAGCTTCACACCTGACTGTGGAGTTAAAGAGCTTCACACCTGACCATGGAGATAAAGAGCTTCACAGCTGACCGTGGAATTAAGGAGCTTGACACCTAACCATAAAATGAAAGAGCTTCACACCTGAGTGTGGACTTAAAGAGCTTCACACCTAAGCATGGTGTTAAAGCGCTTCACACTCGACCATGGAGTTAAAGAGCTTCACACATGGTGGACTTATAGAGCCACACACCTGAGTGTGGAGTTATAGAGCTTCACAACCTACTATTTAGCGAAAGAGTTTTTCTCCTGACCGTGGAGTTAAGGAGCTTCACATCTAAGTGTGGAGTTAAAGAGCTTCACACCTGACTGTGGAGTTAAAGAGCTGCACTTCTGAGTGTGGAGTTGAAGAGCTTCACACCTGACTGTGGAGTTAAAGAGCTTCACATCTGAGTGTGGAGTTAAAGACCTTCACATCTGAGTGTGGAGTTAAAGAGCTTCACATCTGAGTGTGGAGTTAAAGACCTTCACATCTGACATTAGAGTTAAAGAGCTTCACACTTTACCATGGAGTTAAAGAGCTTGAACTCAGAAAGTCTTCAATATTATTTTCTGAGCTCAGGAATATCTAATATCTGCTCTTTTCACATGGAAGGAATATTACCGATACATTACTTCATAACTAGTTATTAGATTAAAATTTAAACCATAACATAAATATATAACTGTATTTAACATTATATTTACGTAAAAATGATCTTAACTGTATAATTGTAGAGTTTTCACATATAAACCACAGAATCAGTGTTGATTACAAAAGTAATGTGATTACTGTATGTAAACTAAACTTCTTACTGTATAAGTACATCAAAGCATCAAAGAATACAGCAGAGCTTGTCACAAGTTAATAAATAAAGTTTTATTTTGAAAATCATGCAGATCCATTCACGTCTCATAGACTCTTATTTTTATACATGAAGCAGTCAGAAACAGCAGACTAGGACATGCCCCCCTGTGCTCCGCCCTCTTAAGCCCCACCCACAGTGACGGCGTTGTAGTTCAGTCTAATTGATAGATCATATAAAATCATCAAACATGGCATCAGCAGTGTTGGTTTGATGGTCATCAGCATAAACATTCACACACAGACAGATCCTCATGTCTGATCGATCAATACGTCTGATCAGATCTGTGATTCTGCTCCAATGTGACAAAGACATTGACCTGCACATCGTGACTGTCGGGCTGAAACCTCACATCTCCAACAGTGGTGCTCTTCAAAAGATGACAATCATGAATGTTTATTCATTGTGGGAAAGATATTTTCATCTTTTAACTGGTTTAAAATGTAGAAAAATCCACACATTCTTTAAAAAAAAAAAAGAAAAAAGAAAAATGGAGATACGAGGATTTGGCTTGGTAGCAGTGATATTTAATTGAGCATGACTTATTTACATTAACACATCAATAATCAATCAGCTGATCAGCTGTTCGTGTGGAATCAGGGATCCCACATTTATTTAGAGCCTGCTTTGAGATTGGCTGAAGATGTGACTGACTGGTCTGACAGCCAATCAGTAACCTGCGGGTTGATATTGTTTTAGTCATAATGTGTGCCTGATGTCCATCCTGAAGTTCTCTGGTGCAGTTCTCCTACAGCCTGTGAGACTGTTCTTTATCAATATTACAATAAACTCTGAGAACAGAATATCATCAGACATGTTTGTTCATCCTGATGATCTTCAATAATGAACCTAAAGGGATTTTTAAAATATACACTATACTGCCCAAAGTATTCGCTCACCCATCCTAATAATCAGAATCAGGTGTTCCAGTCTCTTCCATGTCCACAGGTGTATAAAATCATCACCTAGGCATGCAGACTGCTTTTACAAACATTAGTGAAAGAATGGGTCGCTCTCAGGAGCTCAGTGAATTCCAGCGTGGAGCTGTGATAGGATGCCACCTGAGCAACAAATCCAGTCGTGACATTTCCTCACTCCTAAATATTCCACAGTCAACTGTCAGCTTGATTATAAGAACGTGGAAGTGTTTGGGAACCACAGCAACTCAGCCACCAAGTGGTAGGCTGCGTAAACTGACGGAGCGGGGTCAGCGGATGCTGAGGCGCATAGTGAGAAGAGGTCCCCAACTTTCTGCAGAGTCAATCTCTACAGAGCTCCAAACTTCATGTGGCCTTCAGATTAGCTCAAGAACAGTGCAGAGAGCTTCATGGATGGGTTTCCATGGCCCAGCAGCTGCATCCAAGCCTCACATCACCAAGTGCAATGCAAAGTGTCGATGCAGTGGTGTAAAGCACGCCGCCACTGGACTCTAGAGCAGTGGAGACGCGTTCTCTGGAGTGACCAATCACGCTTCTCCATCTGACAATCTGATGGACCAGTTTGGGTTTGGAGGTTGCCAGGAGAACCATACTTGTGGGACTGCATTGTGCCAAGTGTAAAGTTTGGTGGAGGGGGGATTATGGTGTGGGGGTGTTTTTCAGGAGCTGGGCTTGGCCCCTTAGTTCCAGTCAAAGGAACTCTGAATGCTTCAATGCATTCCAACATCAGTGTGTGAGCTCACAAATGCTCTTCTGGAAGAATGGTCAAAAATTCCCATAAACACTCCTAAACCTTGTGGACAGCCTTCCCAGAAGAGTTAAAGCTGTTATAGCTGCAAAGGGTGGACCGATGTTAGATTGAACCCTATGGATTAGGAATGGGATGTCACTTAAGTTCATATGAGAGTCAAGGCAGGTGAGGGAATACTTTTGGAAATACAGTGTATCAGTTTTAATGAATCTTTTAATGAACTAATGCTGTGTCTATGCAGTATCAATTATTGATTTTAATAGACGATCAGGAATCATCCCATCAGGGAACACGGCCTTTTTGTATTCCTTATTAGCAGTTTGTCAGAAACTGTCTTTAAAACACAGAAACACTTAAAAACTCAAAAGTGGGACAACATTTGATTTTCAGGATCAAATGTTCAGACTTGTCTGCCTGTGTTCACCCCAGACCATGTGTCAGGTTTTCATCTGCAAGGCTTTTCTAAAATCCCACAAAATTTTGGGATGAGGCAAACAGGAAGTGCTTCATGCTGTCATCAGAGTCTGATTCCTGTAAGACTCTGCAAATTAGATTATTTAATTTTAGAGAACTATTCCTTATATTTATGTTATCAGAAGCAGATCAAGTTCACTGCTGATAAAAGGTCACTGTTGGCTACATCACAGATTAAAAAAACATTTGAGACGGTGAATGCAGCACGCTGATGACACCTTTGTGTTTATGGAAGCACTGACTCAAAATGTTAAAGTTCAGAAAGTTGAGTTGAGAGTTTACAATTGACTCTTTCAATCATTTGTATTTAAGGGGAAAAAAATTCAAAGATGAAATCTTTGGTTTGAGAAAACGCCCGAACGTTAGCATCATGTGGGTAAACAAAAGGGCACGTCCACAGCTGCAATATAAGACAGCTTAACAGGCTCTGAGTGGTGTATCTGAATATAAGACAGTAAAACAGGCTCTGATTGGTGTATCTGAATATTTGATGGTAAAACAGGCTCTGATTGGTGTATCTGAATATTAGACAGTAAAGCAGGCTCTGATTGGTGTATCTGAATATTTGATGGTAAAACAGGCTCTGATTGGTGTATCTGAATAATTGACGGTAAAACAGGCTCTGATTGGTGTATCTGAATATTTGACAGTTTAAAAGGCTCTGATTGGTGTATCTGAATATCTGACAGTAAAACAGGCTCTGATTGGTGTATCTGAATATTTGACAGTAAAACAGGCTCTGATTGGTGTATCTGAATCAGATTCTGTGCCTGAATGTTAAATTAAATCTTAAATGTGATGGTGGTGGTTAAAAGGATGCAAGCTTACATTAATACAATACTTCATAAATCTGAATTAATCTTAAATCATCTTATTAAACAGTTTATGGCTGACCATAGTTCAGTGTCTCTGATATATTTGTTCAAAAACCTGCATCATAAACATGCAATAACTGTACAAAAGGATGTATCTGATGGAGCACATCAGAGAATACATAATAAACATGTCTGCTCGAGCTCTTCCAATAATCACACAGTCTGTCACAAACATATAGCCTAATAAACTTTAGTAATGTGATAACACTGCATTATTACTGCAGTAATTAGGATGATTCATGGTAATTCTTATCATCTTCATTCAGTCAAACAAGTCCAAACAGTGATCATGTATGGGTGTTCGAAGCCCTCTTTCTTCAAACTTCGAGCGTTCAGGCCCCCTTCTTCATAAGGCACTGTATCCTTCTGCCCCCCCACCCTCCCCTTACCTCAGCTCCCAGCTTTATGACCTTAGCTAACAGGCTAACAGGCTAATGCTAACAGTAAAACTCATGAGTCTTTTTTGCTGCTTTGGTATTGCTTTTTGCTTTTCGCTGAACTGAGTGGACGATAAACGGAGCAGGAGTTGTGATCAAGCAGCAATAAATAATAAATTAACATTTATAAACAGTGACACCTGGAGGCTGTGGAGTGTACTGTAGGGCAGAGCAAACATGCTATATAAGAGGAAAATAATCATGTACAGTTTATTTGGACTCGTCTGATGATCTGTCGGTGATTAAAAGGGTACGAAACAATCGTACTTGAAGTGGAGTTGCCACCAGTGTCATCAGGCATGTCAGGCATCATGTCTGAACTCATCAGCGACATCCATAAGATACAAACTTAGCATAGACACGAGAAGCAAAAATTCATAGACATATGAAAATCACCTTGAAGTGAATGAATGATGATGTTGAGGCCCTGAGATCAGCAGAGGCCTCAGGATAAGAAGTCATGGGAACAGTGTCATTAATGAGTCCAGGTCAGGAGGTCGTCAGATGAGGTACAGAGTTATTACCTTGTGATCATGAGATAATAAGTTGGGGTGCAAGAGGATCTTCAGGACCCGAGAAAAGAGCTGAGGCAATAAGAGTTTAAGTTTGGACCAAAGTTCAGACATGAAACATGAAGTTGTGGAGGCCACAAGACGATGAGACATGGAAACAAAACAAAAAAGTTTGATGGAAATGCAAATGAGACAGTAAACTGAGAACATAAGGTAGTTAACTGTGGGAGCAAGAAAATCTATCTTGTGCCAGAGCAGAGGACGTTGAGGCCCTGAAACAACTTGGACCTGTGTCTACAGACGAGGCTCTGAGTGACCCTCCTCCACACTTCCTGTGAGGATGTTTATGTCTCTCTGTGGTCCTCTTATTCCCTTTAGTCCCTGAAAACATGAAACAGTCAATGATCCTGTCCACCACTGAGAGCAGACCAGGACGTGGCACTGTTCCCTCGAGAACACGAGTCAGATCATGTTCACCTCTGCCGTTGTTGTTCAGACATCAGAAGTCACTTCTTGATCTTGATTGGCCAGTGAGAGGGAAGTAATACTGATGAGTGTGTCGCTGTTCCAAAGTTCTACTGTTTTCAGCCAAAAGACACCGACTGTGGACAAAGGCCCCCGCTGACGGTACAGGGTACTGACCCAGAGATGATCGGGCAGGGCTGCGGAGCTGAAGGAACATGAGCCATTGGAACCAGATCATAATTGTGTGACCTTCTTTGATATAAAAGTTGTACAGATCATGATTCTGTGGACAGAAGAGGATGGACAGTCCAGTTACTCATAATGTGGCCCCCCTCACCCCCCTGCCAAACTCTGTTCCCTCAGACAAAACAAAGGAGCTGAGAACTTCCTCTTTGTTTTTCAGGTCAATAATCGCTGCAGTAGAGTGAGGGGTTGGCAGATGACCAGGTAGTGTTTACTTATCATCAGCACATGACCGAGTTGTTGTTTATGCATTGCTGACACGTCCCCTAAGCTCCTCCCAGAGTGGACATGATGTTCTTTAGCTCTGATCTGAGCACTCATGGTGTCTTTGCAGACTGTGGACATGATGTTCTTTAGCTCTGATCTGAGCACTCATGGGGCTCTAATTTCGTGGCGCAGCACAGGGGGCGCAAGCCTGGCGCACCCCGCGCAGTGTTAATTTCGTCCGGCGCACCGCTGTGCGCTGCCAATTTGGTAGACCGCCTGCGCAGAGGTGGGTGTGACGGCGCACCTAGGGGAGGTGATGGCGCACCAGGGGGAGGTGTCGGCCGATTCATGTTGGCGCAGTGACAATTTCGTGCCAAAAACAGTGCAGAAAGTGCGCTGAAAGCTCGCCAGCTGCAACTTGGTCTAACCTCGGCGCAGGGCGGAGCGCACCCTCCGCAGCTGTAATTTGGTGACAAGTGCACATGTGCGCACGCCTCAGAGGCAGGTTTCCAAAGTGTCAGGCACATTTTAATGCAATAAACAATCACAGCAATCACTATTTAATGTAACAGTCTGAACCAGCACATTTGTAGGCCTATCTATATTAACCTTCTTGTCACATCTGATGTCGGATTAAAGCCGTTTGTCATAATGGAAACTTAACCTGACGGCAGCTGGAAGTTTGATGCACATCTTACAAGTCAACAATAAACAGCCTTAAGATCTGATACTGAGTAAATATCTGGCTTCTCTCATTTCATTAAATTCAAAGAAAAAAAGGGGAAAAAAGACGAAGAAAAAAGAGAGAAAATAAATGCATGTCACTCAGGATTTACCTGTTATTTCCCATATTCCTCTATTTTAGTCTTTATTTTTAACGTGCTCTAAAAAGACGGAGAGCATTATTGCAAGGAGGATGAGGAGGAGACACAGGGAGAGTATACAGTATATCACTAAAGGCTCTGCTATTTGGCGATGACAAACCAGGAGTGCAGGTGGATCACAAGCATTATGAATGGATAAGCCAGCTGTGGTGTAACTGTCTCTTATTTTTTTTACTCCTATTAATGACAAAGGAACAGATTACATCTGTCCCGGGAGCTGGCCCACACGGTGACGCGCCAGCGTCTCCACTGCTGGGTCTTTCCAGCACACTGTTTCCGCGGTGGCGGGGATAATTCAGACCAATCAGACGCTGCGCCTCAGCCGCAGGAGAGGCGCTCATTTGATTGGTGAAGACAGCGATTGGCTGTGATAATCCCACTCACGTCTATTCTCCTCCCATTCTGACATTTGCGCGGACAGGCAGAGACGTGGGCGTGGACGCGCAACCTCTGCGCCCCTGTGCGCCATGAGTGCACCTCTCTTGGCACTGCAGGAAACTTGCAAAGTGCGCAGGTCACACCCAGTCCGCGCGGCGAAGGCCGGCGCAGGCAGGTGCGCCTGCGCTTGCGCCTGGTCTACGAAATTAGAGCCCATGGTGTCTTTGTAGACTGTGGACATGATGTTCTTTAGCTCTGATCTGAGCACTCATGGTATCTTTGCAGACTGTGGACATGATGTTCTTTAGCTCTGATCTGAGCACTCATGCTGTCTTTGCAGACGTTGACATGATGCTCTTTAGCTCTGATCTGAGCACTCATGGTGTCTGTGCAGACTGTGGACATGATGTTCTTTAGCTCTGATCTGAGCACTCATGGTGTTCATGCAGACTGTGGACACGACATGAACATCTATGAGACATCTAACTTCAGCCTGCACACACAGACGGCTCTGTGGAGTCAACATCCTGCTGGGACACCTCATGGCTCCTGATGAACAAAGCTTAAGGGATGCATGTCATAAAAAACACTTTCGTGGTAGTTTGCACGTGAAATAAAGCATGAAACCTGACGGTCCAATCAAAAACTGTCTCCCTGTGACATCACAACAGGTCTTAAGAGCTTTGCCTGTAATGTGTCTCACCTGGCACCTTTATCCATAGATCTCTACACAAAATACCATTTTATATGATATATATTTCACATTAATTATATAATGTTAATAAGTCCTTCATCCTTTCATTTTCTATACCCCTTACGCCTTTCGGGGTTGATAGAGATGTTGCCCAACTTAAGAGTGATTTGCTTTGCTGATGATCCAGATAACAGCCATTAGGGAACAATCGTTGTGCGAGTGGGTTTTCAGGGTAAAGGAGTCATATATGATGATAAATTTTATCATATGAGAGCTACCTTGGTGGAGATTTGTGCTCTCTGAGTATTACATTACATGGTACTTTGACAGACACTAAGGGCCTGATCTACTCAAGGTTTATGTGTATAAAAACATGTTTTAACTTGATAGCGCATGCAAAGCTGATCGAACAGGGTGCACTGAGGAGAGGGGGAGGAGGGAGACAAATGAGCAGAATAGGACATGCAGACCATTCATAGTGTTTTCCTTCATGATCAGGTATTTTGTAACTATTTGTAAGCTATTAAGATGATAACAAGTCACTTATTTTGTATTGTTATCATCTATGGGTTAAACATATAATCAAAATGTCAATCAGAAGCAGAATGCATGCAGATGATCAGAACCCATAACCGATTGTGAGCGGTGTTTTTGCATCTATTTTTAGCACGTTTGAAAGGCAGGTGCAAAAAAGGCACAGTGTTACGCATAGAGGGCTGCGGTCATTGTGACGAGAAACAGGGGTCACATTAACAGACTATTTTCTGCCATTAACTGAAATTTATGATGAATGATGAAAAGGTTTGGAGACTGTCTGCTATTATGAAAGAAGACATAAGAGGGATGATCCAGCATGCCATGCAGACTCACATGTAAAATAAACCCTCATCAATTTGTGCTCTACATTATGGAGGAGGTCATTTAACCTCTGTAATAAAAAGATCTCCTTCATGGCTATGAAAAGATCATGCTGTTTTTGACTCAGAGCTGACTGCATCACACTCTCCACACACTGACAGTGAGTTCAGAAGCTGTCAGTGTGTGGAGAGTGTGATGCAGTCAGTGTGTAAAAGGAAGGAGTACCCACTCAGTCTGTGTGCGTAACTGTGAGACTACTCTTCACATGACAGGTTACTGACGATAAATCTGTGTAATTATGTGAATGCTGTCAGTTACATTATGTTTAACTGTAATCAGAAAAGAAAAATTTAAATTATATACAAATATGGAAAGAGGGAAAAGTGACGACCTTGTCTGTCAAAATGACAGACAGCAAACAAAGTTACTGCAAGTGTGTTAATTTGCTTTAAACTCCATGGCCTTAAACATTCTGCTCTCCCAAAATCTCCATGTGACAGCCGGTAGCACATGCAAATCCCCCTTTAAAGAGGGCGGTCCACACCCCTTCTGCACCTGTTATCAATTGTAGTTGCAGTCGTAGTAAATCAGCAACATTCCCACAAGTAGCAAGTGTAATTTTTTAGTTTGCACACACAATTTATCATTCATTATTTTGGACCTTAGTGGATCAAGCCCTATGAGGGCATGCTTTACTGTTTAATCTGATATGCCTCCTTTAAACCTGACCATGTGAATATGTCACAGCTTCAGTTTATTTAATCAGTGCAATCAGATCTCAGCAGGCTGTTCATGAGATGTCCCATGTTCCTAATGTTATGTCCAGGTGTTCCAAATGATATGACCTGGTGTTCCTAATGTTACATCCAGGTGTTCCTTATGTTATGTCCAGGTGTTCCTTATGTTATGTCCAGGTGGCCCTAATGTCATGCCCAGGTTTTCCTTTTGCTATGTCTAGGTGGCCCTTATGTTAAGTCCAGGTGTTCCTAATGTTATGTCCAAGTGTTCCAAAAGGTTATGTCCAGGTTTTCCTTATGTTATGTCCAGCTGTTCCTCATGTTATGTCCAGCTGTTCCTAATGTTATGTCCAGGTGTTCCTAATGTTATGTCCAAGTATTCCTCGTGTTATGTCCAGGTGTTCCTAATGTTATGTCCAAGTATTCCTCGTGTTATGTCCAGGTGTTCCTAATGTTATGTCCAGGTGTTCCTAATGTTATGTCCAGGTTTTCCCTATGTTATGTCCAGGTGTTCATAATGTTATGTCCAGGCGTTCCTAATGTTATGTCCAAGTGTTCCTCATGTTATGTCCAAGTATTCCTCGCGTTATGTCCAGGTGTTCCTAATGTTATGTCCAGGTGTTCCTAATGTTATGTCCAGGTTTTCCCTATGTTATGTCCAGGTGTTCATAATGTTATGTCCAGGCGTTCCTAATGTTATGTCCAAGTGTTCCTCATGTTATGTCCAAGTATTCCTCGTGTTATGTCCAGGTGTTCCTAATGTTATGTCCAGGTGTTCCTAATGTTATGTCCAGGTTTTCATTATGTTATATTCAGGTGTTCCAAATGTTATGTCCAGGTGTTCCTAATGTTATGTCCTGAGTTGGGCCCACCCTCTACAGAGACCTGCAGCGTGCAAACTGAACTCAGTGTAATGGTGACCATGGTCATAAAGATGTCATCTTGGTTTCTGGTCCTTCTTTAATGATCTCATTCCTCTCGAGTCTCCATGAGCTTCTTCCTCATCTTTTTCCGTTTTTTCTTATTTCTTGATCTCAGAGACCGGCCGAGCTCACATTTGTCCTCAGAGCTTCGCTGGTCCTTGGTGATCTGGTTCAGGGATAACTTATGTACAGGGTTGGAAGTGTTCAGTTCAGCTGGTCCTCGTATTGTTTACGGAAACAGTCTCCGGCAGGGAAGAACTCCCAGCAGCGCTCCTGGTACATCTTCCACACATACGACTCCTGAAAATAAAGGGGGAGGGGTTTGAATAAGTTTAGCTCATACACCGCTCGTCCTGTAGGGGGCAGTACAGTAATGTGACACCATGACCTCAGGTCAGGCCCCATCTGACGCCAAACCTACTGCAGCCAAGCAGAGCAAAGAGAAGGAAAGCATGCCCATCCAGGTCTCACACTTCAGTAAGCACACCAACAGAACCAAGACCACAGTAGAGTCTGGATTTTAAGTCTGGATTAACAGTCTGGATTCTCAGTTTGGATTCTTAGTCTGGATTAACAGTCTGGATTCTCAGTTTGGATTCTCAGTTTGGATTCTCAGTCTGGATTCACAGTCTGGATTCACATTCTGGATTCACAGTCTGGATTTCTTAGTCTGGATTAACAGTCTGGATTCTCAGTTTGGATTCACAGTCTGGATATCGAGTATGGATTCACAGTCTGGATTCAGAGTCTACATTCACAGTCTGGATGCTCAGTCTGGATTTAAAGTCTGGATATCGAGTCTGGATTTACAGTCTGGATTCACATTCTGGATTAACAGTGTGGATTCTCAGTCTGGATTCACAGTCTGGATTCAGAGTCTACATTCACATTTTGGATTCAGAGTCTACATTCTCAGTCTGGATCCCAGAGTGTGGATTCACAGTCTGGATTCACAGTCTGGATTCAGAGTTTGGGTTCACAGTCTGGTTTCACAGTCTTAGTTCACAGTCTGGATTTAGAGTCTGGATTCACAGTCTGGATTCACAGTCTACATTTACAGTCTGGATTCACAGTCTGGATTCACAGTCTACATTTACAGTCTGGATTCAGAGTCTACATTCAAAGTCTGGATTCAGAGTTTGGGTTCACAGTCTAGTTTCCAAGTCTTAATTCAGAGTTTGGGTTTCACAGTCTGGTACCAGAGTCTTGTTTCACAGTCTGGATTCAGAGTCTGGATTCACGGTCTAGGTTTAAAGTCTGGATTCAGAGTCTACATTCACATTCTGGATTCACAGTCTGGATTCAGAGTCTACATTCACAGTCTGCATTCACAGTCTGGATTCACATTCTGGCTTCAGAGTCTGGAATCACAGTCTGGAATGACAGTCTGGATTCAAGGTCCTGTTTCAGAGTCTGGAATCCCAGTCTACATTCACAGTCTGGATTCTCAGTCTGGATTCACAGTCTGGAATCACAGTCTGGGTTCAAAGTCTGGATTCACAGTCTGGTTTTAGAGTCTGGAATCACAGTCTGGAATCAGAGTGTGGATTCACAGTCTGGATTCACAGTCTGGATTCAGAGTCCTGTTTCATAGACTATTTTCAAAGTTCTGGATTCACAGTCTTGATTCACAGTCTGGATTCACATTGTGAATTCAGAGTCTGAATTCACAGTTTGGAATCAAAGTCTGGTTTCACAGTCTGGATTCACAGTCTGGGTTAAGAGTCTGGAATCACAGTCTGGATTCAGAGTCTGGATTCACAGTCGGGAATCACAGTCTGGGTTAAGAGTCTGGAATCACAGTCTGGATTCAGAGTCTGGATTCAGAGTTTGGGTTCACAGTCTGGTTTCGCAGTCTTAGTTCACAGTCTGGATTCAGAGTCTGGATTCACAGTCTACATTCACAGTCTACATTCACAGTCTGGATTCACAGTCTACATTTACAGTCTGGATTCAGAGTCTACATTCAAAGTCTGGATTCAGAGTTTGGGTTCACAGTCTAGTTTCCAAGTCTTAATTCAGAGTTTGGGTTTCACAGTCTGGTACCAGAGTCTTGTTTCACAGTCTGGATTCAGAGTCTGGATTCACGGTCTAGGTTTAAAGTCTGGATTCAGAGTCTACATTCACATTCTGGATTCACAGTCTGGATTCAGAGTCTACATTCACAATCTGCATTCACAGTCTGGATTCACATTCTGGTTTCAGAGTCTGGATTCACAGTCTGGAATGACAGTCTGGATTCAAGGTCCTGTTTCAGAGTCTGGAATCCCAGTCTACATTCACAGTCTGGATTCTCAGTCTGGATTCACAGTCTGGAATCACAGTCTGGGTTCAAAGTCTGGATTCACAGTCTGGTTTTAGAGTCTGGAATCACAGTCTGGAATCAGAGTGTGGATTCACAGTCTGGATTCAGAGTCCTGTTTCATAGCCTATTTTCAAAGTTCTGGATTCACAGTCTTGATTCACAGTCTGGATTCACATTGTGGATTCAGAGTCTGAATTCACAGTTTGGAATCAAAGTCTGGTTTCACAGTCTGGATTCACAGTCTGGGTTAAGAGTCTGGAATCACAGTCTGGATTCAGAGTCTGGATTCACAGTCGGGAATCACAGTCTGGGTTAAGAGTCTGGAATCACAGTCTGGATTCAGAGTCTGGATTCAGAGTTTGGGTTCACAGTCTGGTTTCGCAGTTTTAGTTCACAGTCTGGATTCAGAGTCTGGATTCACAGTCTGGATTCACAGTCTACATTTACAGTCTGGATTCACAGTCTGGATTCACAGTCTACATTTACAGTCTGGATTCGGAGTCTACATTCAAAGTCTGGATTCAGAGTTTGGGTTCACAGTCTAGTTTCCAAGTCTTAATTCAGAGTTTGGGTTTCACAGTCTGGTACCAGAGTCTTGTTTCACAGTCTGGATTCAGAGTCTGGATTCACGGTCTAGGTTTAAAGTCTGGATTCAGAGTCTACATTCACATTCTGGATTCACAGTCTGGATTCAGAGTCTACATTCACAGTCTGCATTCACAGTCTGGATTCACATTCTGGTTTCAGAGTCTGGATTCACAGTCTGGAATGACAGTCTGGATTCAAGGTCCTGTTTCAGAGTCTGGAATCCCAGTCTACATTCACAGTCTGGATTCTCAGTCTGGATTCACAGTCTGGAATCACAGTCTGGGTTCAAAGTCTGGATTCACAGTCTGGTTTTAGAGTCTGGAATCACAGTCTGGAATCAGAGTGTGGATTCACAGTCTGGATTCACAGTCTGGATTCAGAGTCCTGTTTCATAGCCTATTTTCAAAGTTCTGGATTCACAGTCTTGATTCACAGTCTGGATTCACATTGTGGATTCAGAGTCTGAATTCACAGTTTGGAATCAAAGTCTGGTTTAAGAGTCTGGATTCACAGTCTGGGTTAAGAGTCTAGAATCACAGTCTGGATTCAGAGTCTGGCTTCACAGTCTGGAATCACAGTCTGGGTTAAGAGTCTGGAATCACAGTCTGGATTCAGAGTCTGGATTCACAGTCTGGATTTAAGTCTGGATTCACAGTCTGGTTTCAGAGTCTGGATTCACAGTCCTGTTACAGAGTCTGGAATCCCAGTCCAGATTCTCAGTCTGGATTCACAGTCTGGTTTCAGAGTCTGGCTTCACAGTCTGGAATCACAGTCTGGGTTAAGAGTCTGGAATCACAGTCTGGATTCAGAGTCTGGATTCACAGTCTGGATTTAAGTCTGGATTCACAGTCTGGTTTCAGAGTCTGGATTCACAGTCCTGTTACAGAGTCTGGAATCCCAGTCCAGATTCTCAGTCTGGATTCACAGTCTGGTTTCAGAGTCTGGAATCACAGTCTGGAATCACAGTCTGGGTTTCAGAGTGTGGATTCTCAGTCTGGATTCAGAGTCTAGATACACAGTCTGGGTTTCAAAGTCTGGATTCACAGTCCTGTTACAGAGCCTGGAATCAGAGTGTGGATTCTCAGTCTGGATTCTCATTCTGGAATCTTAATCTGGATTCACAGTCTGGGTTTAAAGTCTGGATTCAGAGTCTACATTCACAGTCTTTATTCAGATACCTGTTTCAGAGTCTAGATTCAGAGTCTCCATACACAGTTTGGATTCTCAGTCTGGATTCTAGAGTCTACATTATCAGAGTCTTGTTTCACATTCTAGATCCACAGTCTGGTATCAGAGTCTTGTTTCACAGTCTGGATCCTCAGTCTGGATTTACAGTCTGGATTCTCAGTTTGGGATCACAGTCTGGTTTCAGAGCCTGCAATCAGAGTCTGGAATCACAGTCTGGGTTTCACAGTCTGGATTCACAGTCCTGTTACAAAGTCTGAAATCCCAGTCTGGATTCTCAGTCTGGATTCTCATTCTGGAATCTTAATCTGGATTCACAGTCTAGGTTAAAAGTCTGGATTCAGAGTCTACATTCACAGTCTTTATTCAGATGCCTGTTTCAGAGTTTGGATTCAGAGTCTCCATACACAGTTTTGATTTTCAGTCTGGGTTCAGAGTCTACATTCTCAGTCTGGATTCTCAGTTTGGGTTGGCAGCCTGGTTTCAGAGTCTGGATTCAGAGTCTACATTCAGAGTCTACATTCACAGTCTGGATCCTCAGTCTGGATTCTCAGTCTGGATTCTCAGTCTGGATTCACAGTCTGGAATCACAGTCTGGGTACAAAGTCTGGATTCACAGTCTGGTTTTAGAGTCTGGAATCACAGTCTGGAATCAGAGTGTGGATTCACAGTCTGGTTTCAGAGTCTGGAATCAGAGTCTGGAATCACAGTCTGGGTTTCACAGTCTGGGTTTCAGAGTGTGGATTCACAGTCTGGATTCAGAGTCTAGATACACAGTCTGGGTTTCACAGTCTGGATTCACAGTCTTGTTACAAAGTCTGAAATCCCAGTCTGGATTCTCAGTCTGGATTCTCATTCTGGAATCTTAATCTGGATTCACAGTCTAGGTTAAAAGTCTGGATTCAGAGTCTACATTCACAGTCTTTATTCAGATACCTGTTTCAGAGTTTGGATTCAGAGTCTCCATACACAGTTTGGATTCTCAGTCTGGGTTCTCAGTCTAGATTCAGAGTCTACATTCTCAGTCTGGATTTACATTCTAGATTCATGGTCTGGTATCAGAGTCTTGTTTCACAGTCTGGATCCTCAGTCTGGATTAACAGTCTGGATTCTCAGTTTGGGTTGGCAGTCTGGTTTCAGAGTCTGGATTCAGAGTCTACATTCACAGTCTGGATCCTCAGTCTGGATTCTCAGTCTGGATTCACAGTCTGGAATCACAGTCTGGGTTCAAAGTCTGGATTCACAGTCTGGATTTAGAGGTTGGAATCACAGTCTGGAATCAGAGTGTGGATTCACAGTCTGGATTCAGAGTTCTGTTTCATAACCTATTTTCAAAGTCCTGTTTCATAGTCTGGATTCACAGTCTGGATTCACATTCTGGATTCAGAGTCTGAATTCACAGTCTGGAATCAAAGTCTGGGTTAAGAGTCTGGAATCACAGTCTGGATTCTGAGTCTGGATTCTCATTCTGGAATCACAGTCTGGGTTAAGAGTCTGGAATCACAGTCTGGATTCAGAATCTGGATTCACAGTCTGGAACCACAGTCTGGGTTAAGAGTCTGGAATCACAGTCTGGATTCAGAGTCTGGATTCACAGTCCGGATTTAAAGTCTGGATTCACAGTCTGGTTTCAGAGTCTGGATTCACAGTCCTGTTACAGAGTCTGGAATCCCAGTCTGGATTCTCAGTCTGGATTCACAGTCTGGTTTCAGAGTCTGGAATCAGAGTCTGGAATCACAGTCTGGGTTTCAAAGTGTGGATTCACAGTCTGGATTCAGAGTCTAGATACACAGTCTGAAATCCCAGTCTGGATTCACAGTCTGGTTTCAGAGTCTGGAATCAGAGTCTGGAATCTTAATCTGGATTCACAGTCTGGGTTTAAAGTCTGGATTCAGAGTCTACATTCACAGTCTTTATTCAGATACTTGTTTCAGAGTCTGGATTCAGAGTCTCCATACACAGTTTGGATTCTCAGTCTGGGTTCTCAGTCTGGATTCAGAGTCTACATTCTCAGTCTGGATTCTCAGTCTAGATCCACAGTCTGGTATCAGAGTCTTGTTTCACAGTCTGGATCCTCAGTCTGGATTTACAGTCTGGATTCTCAGTTTGGGTTCACAGCCTGGTTTCAGAGTCTGGAATCAGAGTCTGGAATCACAGTCTGGGTTTCACAGTCTGGATTCAGAGTTTGGATTCACAGTCTGGATTCAGAGTCTAGATACACAGTCTGGGTTTCACAGTCTGGATTCACAGTCTTGTTACAAAGTCTGAAACCCCAGTCTGGATTCTCAGTCTGGATTCTCATTCTGGAATCTTAATCTGGATTCACAGTCTAGGTTCAAAGTCTGGATTCAGAGTCTACATTCACAGTCTTTATTCAGATACCTGTTTCAGAGTTTGGATTAAGAGTCTCCATACACAGTCTACATTCTCAGTCTGGATTTACATTCTAGATTCATAGTCTGGTATCAGAGTCCTTTTTCACAGTCTGGATCCTCAGTCTGGATTAACAGTCTGGATTCTCAGTTTTGGTTGGCAGTCTGGTTTCAGAGTCTGAAATCACAGTCTGGAATCACAGTCTGGTTTCAGAGTGGGGATTCACAGTCTGAATTCAGAGTGTGGATTCACAGTCTGGATTCACATTCTGATGTCAGAGTCTGGATTCAGAGTCTACATTCACAGTCTGGATCCTCAGTTTGGATTTACTGTCTGGGTTCACAGTCTTGATTTAGAGTTTACACTCACATTCTGGTGTCAGAGTCTGGATTCAGGGTCTACATACACAGTCTGGCTTCTCAGTCTGGATTCAGAGTCTGGATTCAGAGTCTGCATTCAGAGTCTGGGTTCAGAGTCCGGATTTACAGTCTGGATTCGGAGTCTACATTCTCAGTCTGGATTCACATTCTGGTTACAAAGTATGGATGCAGAGTCTATATTGACAGTCTGGATCCTCAGTCTGGATTTACAGTCTTGACTCAGGGTCTACATACACAGTCTGGATTCTCATTCTGGATTCAGAGTCTGGATTCAGAGTCTACATTCAAAGTCTGGATTCAGAGTCTGGATTCAGAGTCTGGTTTCAGTGTCCGGATTCAGAGTTTGGGTTTCACAGTCATGTATCAGAGTCCTGTTTCACAGTCTGGATTCAGAGTCTGGATTCACAGTCTGGGTTCAAAGTCTGGATTCTGTATTAAGAGTCTGGATCCTCAGTCTGGGTTTACAGTCTGGATTTACAGTCTGGTTTCAGAGTCTACATTCACAGTCTACATTCACAGTCTGGATTCACAGTCTACATTTACAGTCTGGATTCAGAGTCTACATTCAAAGTCTGGATTCAGAGTTTGGGTTCACAGTCTAGTTTCCAAGTCTTAATTCAGAGTTTGGGTTTCACAGTCTGGTACCAGAGTCTTGTTTCACAGTCTGGATTCAGAGTCTGGATTCACGGTCTAGGTTTAAAGTCTGGATTCAGAGTCTACATTCACATTCTGGATTCACAGTCTGGATTCAGAGTCTACATTCACAGTCTGCATTCACAGTCTGGATTCACATTCTGGTTTCAGAGTCTGGATTCACAGTCTGGAATGACAGTCTGGATTCAAGGTCCTGTTTCAGAGTCTGGAATCCCAGTCTACATTCACAATCTGGATTCTCAGTCTGGATTCACAGTCTGGAATCACAGTCTGGGTTCAAAGTCTGGATTCACAGTCTGGTTTTAGAGTCTGGAATCACAGTCTGGAATCAGAGTGTGGATTCACAGTCTGGATTCACAGTCTGGATTCAGAGTCCTGTTTCATAGCCTATTTTCAAAGTTCTGGATTCACAGTCTTGATTCACAGTCTGGATTCACATTGTGGATTCAGAGTCTGAATTCACAGTTTGGATTCTGAGTCTGGTTTAAGAGTCTGGATTCACAGTCTGGGTTAAGAGTCTGGAATCACAGTCTGGATTCAGAGTCTGGATTCACAGTCTGGAATCACAGTCTGGGTTAAGAGTCTGGAATCACAGTCTGGATTCAGAGTCTGGATTCACAGTCCGGATTTAAAGTCTGGATTCACAGTCTGGTTTCAGAGTCTGGATTCACAGTCCTGTTACAGAGTCTGGAATCCCAGTCCAGATTCTCAGTCTGGAACCACAGTCTGGTTTCAGAGTCTGGAATCACAGTCTGGAATCACAGTCTGGGTTTCAGAGTGTGGATTCTCAGTCTGGATTCAGAGTCTAGATACACAGTCTGGGTTTCAAACCCTGGATTCACAGTCCTGTTACAGAGCCTGGAATCAGAGTGTGGATTCTCAGTCTGGATTCTCATTCTGGAATCTTAATCCTGAGTGTGGATTCACAGTCTGGATTCACATTCTGGTGTCAGAGTCTGGATTCAGAGTCTACATTCACAGTCTGGATCCTCAGTTTGGATTTACTGTCTGGGTTCACAGTCTTGATTCAGAGTCTACATTCACATTCTGGTGTCAGAGTCTGGATTCAGGGTCTACATACACAGTCTGGCTTCTCAGTCTGGATTCAGAGTCTGCATTCAGAGTCCGGATTTACAGTCTGGATTCGGAGTCTACATTCTCAGTCTGGATTCACATTCTGGTTACAAAGTATGGATGCAGAGTCTATATTGACAGTCTGGATCCTCAGTCTGGATTTACAGTCTTGACTCAGGGTCTACATACACAGTCTGGATTCTCAGTCTGGATTCAGAGTCTGGATTCACAGTCTGGATTCAGAGTCTACATTCAAAGTCTGGATTCAGAGTCTGGATTCAGAGTCTGGTTTCAGTGTCCGGATTCAGAGTTTGGGTTTCACAGTCATGTATTAGAGTCTTGTTTCACAGTCTGGATTCAGAGTCTGGATTCACAGTCTGGGTTCAAAGTCTGGATTCAGAGTCTACATTCACATTCTGGATTCAGAGTCTACATTCACATTCTGGATTCAGAGTCTGGATTCACGGTCTGTGTTTAAAGTCTGGATTCACAGTCTGGATTCAGAGTCTGGATTCAAAGTCAACATTCGCTTTCTGGTTTACAAGTCTTGATTCAGAGTCTGGGTTTCACAGTCTGGTATTAGAGTCTACATTCACAGTCTGGATTCAGATACCTGTTTAAGAGGCTGGATATAAATTCTTGTTTCAGACTCTGGATTCAGAGTCTGGATAAAGAGTATACGGAGTATAGAGTATAGTTTCACAGTCTGGCCTTACATTCTGGGTTTACAGTTGAAATTCACAGTCTGGATTACAGTCTGGATTCAGAGACCCGTTTCACACTCCTGTTTCAGAGCCCATTTTAAGAGTCCTGTTTCAGAGTCTGGATTCAGAGTCTGGATTCCGAGTCTGGATTCCGAGTCCGGATTCAGAGTCCTGTTTCAGAGTCCTGTTTCAGAGTCCTGTTTCAGAGTCTGGAATCCCAGTCTTCATTCACAGTCTGGATCCTCAGTCTGGGTTTACAGTCTGGATTTACAGTCTGGTTTCAGAGTCTACATTCACAGTCTACATTCACAGTCTGGATTCACAGTCCTCATAACATGATGTCTCTGATGGGGGCGGGGCTAAAGGGAAGTGTAAAACAGAGACAGGTAAGTCTACCATTCTCTCACTGATGATTAGGAGTTTCAGCTGATCCAGATAAAACCTGAACCAGGTCTTTCATGGACTGAGCCTCAGGGACTTCTGAGTTTAAGTCTTTGGATTTCACTTCACTTTCTTATTTTAAAGCGTTGATGTGTTTTTTAATAACGCTTCATACTACTAACTCGGACTACAAACATGTCCGTGGACCCTGATGCGATAGTCAATAACTGATCCACCACGGACCTCCATGAGGACTGGCCTGAGGTCAAAGAGAGGTCACAGCCTGACCTTCGGGGTCAAACCAGCCTGTTGTAGTTCTGTTGTAGTTTGACGACAGCTCTTTCCCCTGATTATGTTTCAGAAACTCATTACAGTCCAACAAATTCAAAAAGATTTTTACAAGAACAAAACAGATCTGTTCTCCTCAGACTCTGGGGTCCAGGAGGGCCAGCAGGTGCGAGGGTTACCTGTCCCGTGTGCTCCGTCTCGTCTTTGTTGATCAGGTACATCACGAAAAACCTGGAACACAAACGTGGAGATGAGGAGACGGTCCAGCTCACAGCTGATGACATCAATAAAGGTTTTCAGCTCCACAGGCCACCCTGCAGACACTCATCACACAGGACAGGTGAGCCCAGGTGAGCCCAGGTGAGCTCAGGTGAGCCCAGGTGAGCCCAGGTGAGCTCAGGTGAGCTCAGGTGAGCTCAGGTGAGTCCAGGTGAGCCCAGGTGAGCTCAGGTGAGTCCAGGTGAGTCCAGGTGTGTCCAGGTGAGCCCAGGTGAGCTCAGGTGAGCCCAGGTGAGCTCAGGTGAGCCTATGTGAGCCCAGGTGAGCTCAGCTGAGCCCAGGTGACTGTGACACATGACTGGAGGTGTGCACTCACAGGTAGTTGGCCAGGTTGTGCTCCTGCAGTGTGTGTGTCTCAAAACCGTGAGGAACCGTATCGAAGTAATCATTCCCGATCCCACAGATGAAGCATTTGGTCTGAAACACATCAAATAAAATTATATTCAATAATATTAAAAACATTAAAATTAAGTCACCCACGTAACTTGGAGAGGGGGGAGCTGGAGGGGGGGAGCAATCTGCAATCTGTTTTGGGCTGTGGCCGCTCTCTGTTCCCCTCCCGCCTGCCCCACCTATCCTTTGTTTTTAATGCAACACAACATCCACTTTTCTGGGGCAGGCATGGAGAGGAGGGGTTGGTGGACCCCCACTCGACCTGTTTGCACCAGCTGCACTTAGTCACGGTGAAGGGATAATGTGTCTTGTCTGGGAACAAGTTACAGAATAACGAGGGAGGGGGTTGGTGGTATAGGTTTTGTCACTAGCATAGGCTTGGTGCGGCTGTGCGGGTCAGGCCTCACTGGCCATGACTTTGTGGGGGGGATGGGTGGTGTCAGCGGCTTTTGGGGTGCGGCTGGGCTCCGGTGGCTGCGGGTGGGGGCCTGGCGCGGTCCCTGGGGGGCGGGTGGGCCCTGCTGGGTCATGTGTCCCTCGGTGGGCTGTGGTGCGGGATCCATCGGCCTGTTACTCGCTGGGGGCCTCGGGGTTGCTGTTCTATGCGGGTGGCCGGGGAGTCTCTTCTGACACTTGGGCAGTGGTCTCCGGCGCTTATCATGGCCTCTGCTTTTCTGGGGGGCAGGCCGTGACCTCGACCCCACCGCTACACGCCCACATCCCTTGGCCCAGGTGGACGGGTGGTCAGGGAGGGCAGGTGCTGTCTGTGGGGGGCTCCCGCTCTGGGCCCTGGGTGCTGTCCTTGGTGTCAGTGGGGAGGCGGGTCTGTGCCCCCTTGGGTCCTGGGGCCGTCCCTGGGCCCGGTAGTTTGGGGACCGTGTGGGGGGTCTCAGGTGCCCTGGTGGCCCGGGGGGGTGCCCATGGCCGTGTTTTCCCTGGGCTTGGGCAACTACTTGGGTATTCGGTGACCACCTCACATGCATGCGTATACAGATACTCAAGCTCCTGTCGAGACTAACTAAGAGACAGATCCCGTCAGAACTTGCTGAGTCGGGTACTCTTACACATCTTCTCACATCCTGTGATGCATGCCACTCCACCTCTTATCCATGTAGGCCCACCTCCCCTACTATCAAGACCCCACATTTCTGGTGTCCCTAGTTTCTTACAGTTTTTACTTCCTGTATGGACTTAAATTAGCACAGCACTTGAACTGCTATCTCAAATCAGTAACAGTAGACATTTGTCCTCCCTTCCATTTGTCTTGTCTTGTCCTGTCTGTCACTGTTTCCCCTTCTTTCACACTGTGGTGTGGCACGGCCCTCCCCTTCAGCTTACATCAGGGGTTAAATAAAGTTTGATTTGATGGAGTAGCCTACAGATAGGGCTGGTGATGGTCACTATAGCAGTTAATCATATTCACATATCTCTGACTGCTAGAAAAAAAATGCATTGGTCTTTTTAACGCTGTCATCCGACACAGTGCTCAGCAGAAAAGACAATGCAGACAAGGGATAAAAATTTTGTAAAACTTAAGTCACGCAGATTGAATGTTTTCTTTGAAACAAATCAGATGACATGTTATTTAAATTTTGTCTAAATGTAACTGACATCAGGCCCTCAGACTGATCACACTGCCCCCTTTTGTTTGGTTGGAGCACTGCAGCGTGACACTGATGCCCAGGTATAAACGCTGGAGATGGCGTCTTAAGGAAGGTTCAGCGTGGCAGTCAGACAGAGATCAATGAGACAGGCGTGTTTAAATTAATCTGCCCTGATCAGACAGTACTTCAGATCATCTGACTGTCAGCTGATCTCACGAGCCACTGACCTCTGACCTGATGATGAGCGCCTATCTAACTGAATCAGTGTGGTGCCGGCTCACCTCCATGTCCTCCTTCACCTGCTCCTGTTGATCCCTCAGCTCTCCAAAGGCATCAATGATCAGACCTGAAGATCAAAGGTGAATATTACATGTGACTGCCAGCATAATACATGTGGGCCTGTCTGTATACATGTAAACATCTATCTATCTATCTATCTATCTATCTATCTATCTATCTATCTATCTATCTATCTATCTATCTATCTATCTATATGTCTATATATATATAGACACAGATATGTATATGTAAATAATATAGTTTTTCAGCGATTTCTGTGTATATATGTGTATGTGCACATATATGTGAATCCATGTGTGTATATATCTATATCTATATCTATATATATATATATATATATATATATGTATACACACATACTGTATATCTATCTATCTATCTATCTATCTATCTATCTATCTATCTATCTATCTATCTATCTATATCTATGTATATATATCTACAATTGTATATATTTATACAATATATATACATACATATATATAGAGAGAGATATATATATAGATATATATATATATATACATATGTATATTTCTGTGTGTGTGTGTGTGTGTGTGTGTATCTTACCTTGTATGATGGCGAGCAGGATGACGATGACGAAGAAGAAGAAGGTGATGTCAAAGATGATCCTGTAAATCTCATACTCGTCTCCTGCAGGATCTTCGATCTGATCCCCGATTCCTCCGCCGGCCCTCACCCCCACATACATGTGGAACATGTAACACTAAAGGGGGACAACATGGAGGCCAGTTACCATGGAGACAACACCAGCAAATCAAACCACCCTCATGAAACAAACAGAACATGTAAATGTAGACACTGCTCTGATGTGTTTCAGCCCGTCCATCTGTTCCTCTGTCTATCAGTGTCTTTACATCCATCCATGTGTCCATCTATCAGTCCATCCATCTGTCTGTCTGTCCATCCATCCATCTTTCTGTCCATCAGTCTGTCTGTCCATCCATCCATCTGTCTGTCCACCCATCCATCTCTCTGTCCATCTGTCTATCCGTCCATCCATCCATCTGTCTGCCCATCCATCAGTCACAGTCTGGATTCAGAGTGTGTATTTCACTGTCCATCCATCTGTCTATCCGTCCATCCATCCATCTGTCTATCTGCCTGTCTGTCCATCCATCTATCTTTCTATCTGTCTGTCCATCCATCAGTCTATCTGTCCATCTATCTGTCTGTCTGTCCGTCCATCCACCTGTCTGTCCGCCCATCAGTCTGTCTGTCCATCCATCCATCCATCCATCCATCCGTCCATCCATCCATCTTTCTATTCATATTCATTCACAGTAATGGAGCTGAAACTCAGCTGGATCAACGCATTAACACCACGCTATTCTTACAACAAGGACCAGGACTGATCCGGACCAGGATCAGGACTAATTCTGGACAGGGCCAGATCAGCATAAACCAAAGGAGAGCCTGTGCTGCTCAGTCCAGTGTGTGTCCTTCCTTTAAAGGAGACCGAGGATCAGAGTGAACGATCCGGGTCACCGAGGATCAGGATTAGAGCGTCACTCAAACTCAGACCTTATATAGAGATCCTTCCAAAGCAGTCGGGACAGGCGTGCATGAACCCTCTGACAGTCCTCAGCAGACCAGACCTCTCTGTAAGGGACTGTGGTGAACGAGCCCCCCCGGCCGAAAGCACCGGGTGTCTCTATTGTTAATACTCAGGTGAAGCAGCCACAACAGACAGTAAAACCTGAGATTATAATATTATTAATATTAACCAAGGTGAAGCAGTCACAACAAATGGTAAATGGTAAATGGACTTGAGCTTATGTAGCGCTTTTTCTAGTCTTTGACTACTCAAAGCTACTTTACACCGCAGGTCACACCTTCCCATTCACACCCATTTGCTCTCACATTCACTCACTGATGGTTCAGAGTATCTATGTTAGTTATCCATCAGTATCTCTAACACATTTATGCCCTTTCATGCCCATTTACACACCACTGACGCAGCAGTGGGAGCAACTTGGGGTTAAGTGTCTTGCCCAAGAGGACACATCGCCATGTGTCGCCCGGAGCTGGGCTTGAACCTGCAACCTCCCAATCACTGACCAAGCGCACTATCCAACTGCGCCACCGACGCCCCAACAGACAGTAAAACCTGAGATTATAATATTAATAATATTAACCAAGGTGAAGCAGCACACAACAGACAGTAAAACCTGAGATTATAAAATAAATAATATTAAAGCTAGGGTCTGGGATTTGATTAAGATTCACTTTTTTTAATTCTCGTTAAAATGGTCTTTATGACCCGATGGTAATCAACTCATAATGTGTTCTCAAAATAGAGCGAAAAATATCCGCTTTCTACAGCAGGAGTAAAACAGGGAAAACCCCAACCAATAATCATGCCGGGACACTTGTTTTTAAACCAATCAAATCCCGTCGCCATTCTGCCAGCCTACTGCGCGTGCATTTTCCCGGCGTGCGCAGACTCGGTGCGCGTAGCCGAACTAATATGTATCAGACTCCGCGGGAGAATGCTTACCTTTCAAGTTTTGTCTTTGAAAATAAGGGAAGCCCGCTGTGAGCCGTCCCACAACCCCAACCAAGCTCCAGTATCCCTCACATTTTAAGACAGGTGTACAAGAAATCTAAAATAACACTTTGTTTTTCCAAGTTTGTTCTGCTGCTCTAATCTCGCGATAGCTGCCACCCAGGCTACTGCAGGTGGCCGTTCTCGCTAGGTTTTTTCTTCTTCTTTGGTTTTATGGCGGTTGGCATCCATCATTTTGGAGCATTACCGCCCCCTTCAGGCTAGAAACAGAGTTCAGTTTGGAGAGGCAGAGGAATGTTTTTATTATTATATCATCACACGGGAGATTTACAGGAGAATACTGATACAGGAGGATGGTGGGAAAGAGGATAAAATACGTAAAATACAGTAGTTTCATGGCCAAAACGGGAGACTTGACAGCTATGTGGAGAATGTCAGAGGAACTACCTATACCCCGATCAACATCGGGCTGTTTGTGCAGAGGGTTTGAAGTTGAATCAGTCTTCTGGATTTATCAGCCGCGCAAGCATGCGAGCGAGGGGGCGGGGGTGGGGGTGGGGCTAGGCAGAGCCTTGAGGAGATGCTACTTTCAAATTCATGCTAGTTTTCCAAAATCGGCGACCCCAGCTTTAACCAAGGTGAAGCAGCACACAACAGACAGTAAAACCTGAGATTATAATATTATTATTATATACTCAGGAGAAGCAACTACAGCTGTTCATATTATAATCTGGAGGAAAGCTGGTCTGACTGAGGCTTCACCATCAGGAGCTTTAGGCTCTTCAGTCTGAACCAGCAGAATCTGGACCCCCTCAGTATGAGGGTGAACATGTCTGAAACTGTCCACGGTCCTTCATCCTGGTCCAAACAGCCTGAGCTTTGACCCCAGAGTCTTTCAGTCGGTCTCAGCAGGACTTAGAGTCAGCATGTGTCATGAACATTGTTCTCCTTCTAATGAAATAAAGGAAGAGGATCAGAGTCTGGAGCTCCAGCAGGACCAGCATGTGGAGCAGAGCCTCTAATCTGAGAGCCTGAGGGGAGGAAGACCAGAGACCAGAGACCTGATCCATGACCAGCAGCCCATATATGGAGCCGCCGCTCCGCCTGGGCCAGACACTGGGAGCTCTGATACACACACTGAAATACACACTGATATACACACACTGATATACACTTACTGATATACACACACTGATAAACACACACTGAAATACACACACTGAAATACACACACTGATACACACAAACTGAAACACACCTATAAACAATTACACTGAGCTGTGCTTAGACATTACAGTCTAGGACAGAAGCTTTTATAGGTCATTCATAAAGTTAACTGCAGAGATCATTTATATACTGAGAGTGTTGTGTTTAAATGAGATTAAATTCAATCAGTGATTAAATTGAATAAATGAAAGTGTTAAAATACTCACAGTGAGCATGTCATCACACTTCATGTCGGGCAGCTCTCCATCTTCTCCTTTGTTATAAAACTTTCTGAAGAAGTTAAAGGCCACCACTGTGTACAGGTACACCACCACTGCCAGGAGGCCGACGGTCAGCACCAGCTGAAAGACATTTATATATATATATATATGTTTCCCTAATTTCTTTAATTATCTTATGTCCTTCTTCGAGTTGTTTCTGAGTTAATTTCGTTGTCACCACGAGGTAATTTCGTTATTGGAAATATTTTTGGGTTGTTTTTTTTGTAAATAAATCATAATTGTTTTGCCCAAACCCATTTTGTTTCTCGTGGCTGCTTGGGATTTGGGGGAAATGGGTGATCATGTTGTGTTCTGGTCTCCCCTAGACGGGGCATAACATGGAGCATGATCTCTAACGATGCTGCTAAAACCATCATCACAGCACTATCAGTCAGGTCACCTTTAGCCCAGTCCACATGAAATAAATCATGGAGAAGACTCTGCTCTGGAAAGAGCTTCATGTCACGTTTATGAATGATGCGAGGCCTGGTTTGGGATTTTTGGTTTTCTCACAGTGGCCACAGCACAGTGGACACTGACATCAGGAGACAGTATGGAGGTAGGTGAGCATGTATGAGAAGGATCTGTTAGGATGAGACCTAAGAGAGGCTTCTTCGGGGCTTTGAGATTTGGTCGAGTTGCACTGCCTACTGTAATAAAAATATTAAAAATAAAAAACAAATAATTAATAATTGTAATAATAATAGTTTTATTTAAAGAGACTGTGAGGAGTTTTTGAGTAATTACAAAAAAGTCTCACTTTTAGATATATGCCTGATCGAAATACACACTTATGGATGAGTTTTATAGCATCTAAATAGGTTAGCTATAAATGCTATTCTTTAGCCTCCTGGTCGGGTCGTACAGGGCTGGACTGGCCTGGATACTCAACTTCAGGAACAAGACAATTAAAACTAGAGCAAATTTATATTATTTTATTATTTATATTACACGTCTGAGAGCGCCGGGCTGTAAGTACCGATAGCCGGCTACAACTACGATAATAACTTTTCCCCGCATTGCTTGTCGTCATACATCAACAACTACCGCAATGTAACTAGAAACAGATACATTACCTCGTGGCTTTGAATCCTGTAAGTTGTTGAAAAAGAACTTGTAAAGCAATGCAGAGTTCCGACAAAGATCCATGCTGCATTTACCACAACAAACAAACACATTTGGCTTCACATCTCCGGTGCGTTCAAGTTGTAGTCAGAAGTAGGAATTTTGAGCTCCGAGTGGGAAACTACAACTGGAACGTCCCCCGAAGTCTGAATTTCCTACTGGGAACTCGGTGAAACCTCGCCACCCCAAGGTGTCAATCGAAGATGGATGCCCCCAGTGTGAACAGTTATTTAGCTCCTGTAATAATCAATTTATTTGCACTTCTGACTGGGGTGTGTCGCTCTAGATCAGCTGTATACATAGTATTGTTAGATTTATATTTACAAAAATGCTGCCATATTGATAATCACACTCTTCATACTACAATGCAGGGCGTGCTAACAACAGCTAGCAATAGCCTGGTAGATCAGCATGTTTTTTTCTGACTTCAACTGGAACGCCGATAAGTCGGAGATGATGTCACTCCCATTTCAAAGGGTTACAGGAACGCAGCATTACGCCGGTGTTGTGCCAAGGTACTTACCCCCGCCAGAAAGTGTATCCCCTGGCCGCGGGAGCGCGCACGTCTCGTCTGTACTTTAATGATGGAACTTCACACTAAACAATGACAAATACTATCATGCAGACTGCTGTATGGATGTAGTGCGTGTTATCGTTTTTCTGTGTTGTTCTTTTTAGTTGTAAATTTATTAATACATCAAAATAAACAAGTCCATTGTTTGAAATGCTTAGTTTTTGAACTGTCGTCCTTTATTAAACCGTGTAGCGCCGTAAGGAACTGATCTGCCAAAGAATCAGTCTTCATATGTAATGCTTCTTCTCTCTTCATACCATGCTCATACGCTGAGTTTTGATTGCTCTTTGGGATACTTTTTCTTAGATTAGCCTCCTGCTGCTATTTACGATCATCCGGAAGTTCAATCCACACTTTCAAAATAATAGCACGTATCCATGAAAAACGTAAGGACTCGACCTAGACTCAAGAGGTATCCAAAAACAAACTTCAAAACTCCTTTTTTTCAAAGGCAAAGTTCTTTAGCTTCGCTAAAAGGTATCCCAGCCCAATGACAATAATAATGAATATGGAAAGAATAATAACATCACTGATCTATTAAAGCTGGGGTTGGCAATTTTGGAGAACTAGCTGTCTGTCTCTAGCCTGAAGGGGGCGGTAATGCTCCAAAATGATGGATGCCAACCGCCATAAAACCTCGCGAGAACGGCCACCTGCAGTAGCCTGGGTGGCAGCTATCGCGAGATTAGAGCAGCAGAACAAACTTGGAAAAACAAAGTGTTATTTTAGATTTCTTGTGCATCTGTCTTAAATGTGAGGGATACCGGAGCTTGGTTGGTGTTGTGGGACTGCTCACAGCGGACTTCCCTTATTTTCAAAGACAAAACTTGAAAGGTAAGCATTCTCCAGCGGAGTCTGTTCCCTACACGCTACATGCTACATGCTACACGCACTGTCGGTGCACGCCGGGAAAATGCACGCGCAGCAGGCACGCAGAATGGCGATGGGATTTGATTGGTGTAAAAGAAGGTATCCCGGCAAGATTATTGGTTGGGGTTTTCCCTGTTTTACTCCTGCTGTAGATAGCGGATATTTTTCGCTCTGTTTTAAGAATACATTATGAGTTGATTACCATCGGGCCATAAAGGCCATTTTAACCAGTATTTTTAAAAAGTGTATCTAAATCAGATCGCCAACCCCAGCTTTAAGTAGCCTACAAAGCTTGCTCTATTAAGATCATAAACTACCTTCATGAAATTTATTTTGTGATCATTTCAGAGCAAGACTAATAATATTGGGGAGTTTAAAAAGACTAGCTCACTTCTTTCCTAAGTTACAGGGGGATACAAATTATTTCAGGCCATATTTCGCCTGCAAAAATCTGTATCCCCCTCTTAGAAGGGTCAAATCGGGAACTACCATCCTGAAATTTATTTTGTGTATAATATTTAATAGTATCAGAACTGCTCTGAAATGATCACAAAATAAATTTCATGATGGTAGTTTATGATTTGACCCTTCTAAAGGGGGGGATACAGATTTTTGCAGGCGAAATATGGCCTGAAATAATTTGTATCGCCCTGTGACTTGGGGATGAAGTGAGCTAGTCCTTTTAAACTCTCCAATATTATTAGTCTTGCTCTGAAATGATCACAAAATAAATTTTATGAAGGTAGTTTATGATCTTAATAGAGCAAGCTTTGTAGGCTACTTAATAGATCAGTGATGTTATTATTCTTTCCATATTCATTATTATTGTTTTTGGATACCTCTTGAGTCTAGGTTGAGTCCTTACGTTTTTCATGGATACGTGCTATTATTTTGAAAGTGTGGATTGAACTTCCGGATGATCGTAAATAGCAGCAGGAGGCTAATCTAAGAAAAAGTATCCCAAAGAGCAATCAAAACTCAGCGTATGAGCATGGTATGAAGAGAGAAGAAGCATTACATATGAAGACTGATTCTTTGGCAGATCAGTTCCTTACGGCGCTACACGGTTTAATAAAGGACGACAGTTCAAAAACTAAGCATTTCAAACAATGGACTTGTTTATTTTGATGTATTAATAAATTTACAACTAAAAAGAACAACACAGAAAAACAATAACACGCACTACATCCATACAACAGTCAGCATGATAGTATTTGTCATTGTTTAGTGTGAAGTTCCATCATTAAAGTGCAGACGAGACGTGCGCGCTCCCGCGGCCAGGGGATACACTTTCTGGCGGGGGTAAGTACCTTGGCACAACACCAACACCTGTTGGCACAACACCTGTTGGCACAACACCTGCGATAAATTCTCCTCATAGCACCTTTGAGATAACAATAACAACAATAATAATAACTTTACTTTAGGTAAGATAATCCCTCATTTCATGTTAATCTCACATCAGAGCTCGAGGCTTCATCATCCACAGGAGTAAATGTGCTCACTGATGCTGTGTTAGCATGTGTGTGTTTCCAATGCAGGTGTATGAGAGTGTCAACGTAAAGGTGTTTACCTGTGGTGCATTGATAATGGTACAGGCGATAATAACGTTCATATTGTGTAAACAGAGCAGACTGATTGTGTTTACCTGTTTTCCGTTGTGCGTGACAGACGACAGGATCGTCCTCAGCGTCTTGAAGCCCATGGCAATGTCCAGGAGGTGAGCAGCAAAGAAG